>VZRN01006271.1:2135191-2148274 GCA_013397935.1 Dasyornis broadbenti | reverse complement strand
TTTACCAAAAAAAAAAAAAAAAAAAAAAAAAAAAAGAAAGAAAATCCATGATAAATACAGGCCCTGACTTCCTGGCATGGCAGAAAGGGATAACAGGGAGGCACCAAAGTCAAGGCTCCTGCATCACCTTTTCCACCTCCCCTCTGCTTCAATCCTTCCTCCCAACTGTTTAAGCATAATAAGACATTCAATCCTGCACACACAAAATGAGCTCTCCGGTGGCAGGAAATCTTACGTGCAGAATACAACACTCTGCGGACACGGATCTCCAGCACAATCTTGATCTCTGTTATGAAAACCAAATCATATTGCAGCCACTTCCAAGTGCCTGCTCAGCTTGTAAGATTTCATTCAGGTTAAGGGGTCTCAAAGCAATTTAATCAGATGTATAACTTGCACGGTTTTAATAATTGGAAGAAAATGCACAGGAGCATCTGCCTCTGTTAGTGCTCCACGATGGGTTTGAGTGAATTGCCACCTCACTGTGACACAACAGGGGACAGAAACGTCCAAGTACCCAAGAGATGTTTTGTTCCAGAAAAAAAAGCAATCATTGTTCCATAGTTTCAACATAGGAAATCCAAAAAAAGACAGTAATGTGTCATTAAGTTCTGCTGCTGTTGGTCCAAAGGAAATGCAGCGCAAACACAGCAGGATCCAGTGGGAGAGTCAGTGCTGGTGTTTGGGCACCCGTGAGAGCCCCAGAGGGGCTGCACAGACTGGTTTCACACACCCTCCAGAAGAATCCTGCATCCTCCCTGTAGATCTAACAAATCAGAGCAAAAAAAAGGAATCTGGAGGATCACCAAAGGCCTTGCAATACTTCGAGAAGCATCCCTAGGCAAGAAAGCAGCTCCTTTCCAAGGTGTGCCAAGACTGTCACAGCCCCTGGATGGGTTCAGCACATCCACAGAGAGAATCCAATTTGCTGTGTGATCAGCAAGCAGCTGGAAAAATCATGTAGCAGTTGAAACAGTTCCACATGGAAGAGATTTACAGAACCATAACTTCCCAAATAATTTTGAGAGCAGCAATCTTGGATATTGAATGAGGCACGGGAGGAAAAAAGTAATCATTCAGTCCTCCAGGAATGTGCTAAACCTGCATGACAAACAGAGCTCCTGGACAGGTGCAGGGTCAAATAGCAAATTCAAGATAGACTAAGCTGCAAACCCAGTAATTCTCTAAATACCCAGTGTTACTCCAACATCCAGACAGTTTTTTTGTTCTTGGAGGTTTTCTTTCTAAGCACCAACCAGTCTAATTCTCTTTAGCTTGCAAAATCGGACAAGATCACAGCCTGGAGGGGAAAGGCTGCCGTGATAAATATTTCATGGGCTACATCAATAAAATTTATTTTGCCAAGGAGAATGGAAGGAGAGGAAAAGCAGAGAAATAATTCATTAAAAGAACTTGAGCTTAGCAGTGCTGGGGGAAAAAGCCATGCTAGGAAAAAAGGAATTAAACACAGAGGTTTTAAATAGGTCAGAAGCTTAAGTACTCTTAACACATGGCAAACTGACAAAGAGCTGAGCTTTTCAGAATGAGAGTACCGCAAAGTGTGTACTTAAGAGTGATTCACCCCTTTCCAAATAAATATCCCCAGACACACAAGGAGCAGTTTCAGCTTCTTGCCTGCCATCCAACTTTTAAGAACTCCGTACATGAAAGTGCCGTTGCTCAAAAGCCATTACAGAATGCAACCGGTACCTTGAGGTTTCCTTTATTTCTCGGAGCAAAAGTCTTCTCTATTTTATATTGGATGGGGCAATAAGTTGTTTTCCAGAAAACAAAAATGCAGCAGTGAGAATTAAGTGGTTTAGTACAAAGCTCAAACTTCCCTGTAGCATTGAAAATTTGCAACTTATATCACAGAATTCACTAAAAATAAATGTTTGTCCTCTCCTTTCTTCCTGCCACTATTTGAAGCCATTTGCAGCGATACAAGGGTAAACAGAACCTCAGTTTTATGACACCTTTCCCGTTTACTCCCCTGCTCCATCCCATCTGGACTTCTTACAACCAGAGCCAGCTGAGCAAGGAAAAACAGCAGAAATCCATCCAGAAAACAAGTCCAGGACCCAGTAATTCCCAAATTCTAATCCCAGATCTGCCAATGACTTGCTGGATGGATTTGAATCAGTGGATTTGGATATTTTGTTTTCAAATGGGTAAATTGGAGCAGCACGTACTGGGCAAAGAGTGGAACAGTCTCAGGACACATAGATTAAATGGCAATGAAACCCTCCACAGCTACTGCAGTGAGATTTGGTAACAGACAAAATTTACCTTTTGAGAAATCTTTCATTTGAAATAATTTAATAATTTTGTGGATGAAGTCACACTACTTAAAATCAAACTTAATTTTACTTAATGATAAAATATAGGAATGATGAGAAAAGGTGAATTTTGTTGCTGACCACAACCAAACCCTCTCCCATCAGCAGAGACGTCTCGGGTCAAACTGCTCAGTAACAGCCAAATGTTCCATAAGTGATGCTGAGCTGCCCTCTAGTGAAGTCAGAAAAAACTTCCAGTACTGGATTTCTGAAATTCAAGTCCCAGTCTCAGACAGATTTTTGCCAGATTTGTTTATAACAGAAGAATCCTACAGCAAGCATCTTAATACAGTGCACTTATGATTTAATTTTACTCCTCTAGCTTAGGGTCTTTAGGTTTAGATTGAACACTCTACTCCATTTAACACCTCCAGAGCATATTCTGCTTTTCCCACGATTTGTGAATTCAAATTCTCATCTTACAATGAAGCATTGGCAAAACCGTTTCAAAAACCTATTCTATCTGAACATACAATATTTTATTTTTTAAAACAGCATGACAAGAATTCACCAGTAGGCTCCTATATTGAAAATTTTTGACATGGTTATAGAATTACATTTTTCTCATGCTCAGAGCACATTTTCTGGGATGCCATTTTCACTGAAGGCTTCATGACTTCGGTGCTGGTTACTGGAGCACCTTGACTGGTGCTCGACGGCCCACAAAGCTTCCTTGTGGGAAGCGGTCAGACATGAGTCACAATTTATTCTCAAAGCAGGATTTTATTGTAGGAAGTTCCTAATCAACTTTCTGTTCGTGAATTCAAGCAGAACAAGGTGGCCACATCAGGAACAGAGAAGAGGTGCAGGGATTGGCAGCAGACGAAGACGCAGCAGCAGCAGCTCTTCCCCAGATCCTGATGGTATCACAATTTCACCGATTTCAAAACCATGCGACACTCAGGATTCTTTGCTGTCACGGAAACATAAAGCTGAGGCATTCCTTAGGAATGAACCCCATGTTGGATGCAGTTGTTTCTGTGACTCCGGAGACAGAAAACACCACTGGGGGTGGATTTTCTTCACCTCTTGGTTTAGGCCACCTTGAAGCTACAGCTGGGAAGTTGGGCTGAGCTGCAACACCAACACCACCAGGGTTTCAGGGGCATGGGCTCCTGCAGGCAGCAAAGTGCTGCTTCCAACCCAGCCTCAAGTGAACCAGGCTGATGGAAAAGCTCCTGCTAAATGCATGGAGCAGAGGTCTGTTTACACAGAATTTCTGTTTCAGCACTGGAATAGTTCACATGCTTATAATAAAGACATTTAAGCATTTCTGGAAGACACCAGCTTGAGTACCAAGCAATAAAATCTTACTTGTGAGCTTACACAAAGCATTGGAATAAGTTGAAACAAGTTGCCTGGAAACTTACCAGGTATATTTATTTTAAAAAAAATTAAAAATACATATGTTCTATTAGCATTTTTTAACTTCCATATAAAATTAAAAAAAAAAGAAGGTTTGATTTTTCCAGCATCCTCATATCCGCAGGTTACAACACCTGGAGAAAGACCAGTAAAGAGAATTTTGTTAGCATTTGCCAAACATTGAGCCATCACAAAATTCTATGCAAGCTTAACATGCAGCAGCCAGAGCTGCTCCCAGCCTGAACAAGTTCAGCCTCCCCTCATTAACGCCATTTTTGTCAATCAGAACTGCTCTCAAGGCTACAGGTTTTTCCAGTTTCCCCAGAAGACGTTCAAGTGCGCAACAAAATCCTATCTGCACACAAACTGTGCTTCAAACTTCAGTAACTCATGCAATGGGAATTTGAAACGATGGGGACTGGTGTGGGCTCACAAGACTCCAGGTCAGGATCAAGCCAAGGGGCTGCCAGCCTGCAGCTGCTTATCAACACTGTTGAGTTTGATTTCAATATCATCAGATTTTAAACTTCTGCTCAGTCCTGCTGACAGCAGTTTTTAGTTGAATGATCTCAACTTGCTGCATTATCAGCAAAGCTGGGAGTGACAAGGCCAGCCATACTCCAGCCCATCCTCCTGCACGAGTGACCCAGGCAGGACAGATCTCACAGGGCTAGGAAATTCTTCCTGCCCTCTGTAAAGAAGTGGAGGCAGCAAAATGAAAATTTTGAGGCTCCTCAAGCCAATGTTGTCAGCAGTTCTTGTGCTATTTTCACCTCAGTTACTGGCTCATTTTCTCCTGTGTCTTCTTTTAGAAGGATGAATAATGTTTCAGCCTAAAGAAATAAAAGTTGAGAGAGATTTAAAACTTCTCAGTAACCTGTCGAGGGAACAACACAAAGAAGCAACAGCTCTGCTGCAGTGCCACTAAGTATCCTTAGCCAATCTGAAACATGGATAGAGTAAAAGATAACAACTATCCACTTGCTAGGATTACTTGAAGTGCTATTATAATATGCAGTTCAAGTTCAAATAAAGGACAAATCACAGGATTTATTCACATTTAGGAATCTTTCTATAAATTTTCAGAGTCAGACATGGTAAATGATTAAAATCTCATCTTAAAAATAAGAAGTTTTTCAAGTATCATGAAGTTGTGAGTCGAAAAAAATATAAACATTCCTGCTTAGAGTTAGCACTGCTCCTCACCCCCGACCACACCAGCAGGGGAGGAAAATGAAAAAAGTATGGAAACACAGTGTACTTCATCATCAGACAATAAACAAGGGTTATTCTCCAGCAGGGAAAGCCAACTCCACACTCCAATAACTCAGCAGGTGAAATTCAGATCAGGAAGCCAAACGTTATCATTTACAGCCATCTGCCCCATCTGACAGAACATAAATAACAGACCAAGCTCAGCACCTACCTAAACAACAAAGCTTTGCCTTTGTTATTTGCTACAGAGAAATAGCCACTCCTGGGAGAGAAGTCCATGGATTGAGTAAGATAAATCTGTTTTCTTCTGAACACTGGGAAGTTTGAGAACACAGTGTATGAAGGAAGGTGCACCTATTGGGAAATAGGTCAGAAGTTAAAATTAGAAAAAAAATCACTAAAAATAAAATTAAACTACAAATTTGTAATTGAGGGTCAATGTTAATTTCAAATGTTCAGGTGTATTCCTACCCCACATGACTCTATATATAGAATTCTGCTGGAGAAAAGGAGCAGGGAACACACCATGGAACCAATTATTGCAACTCTCAGGCCTACAAATCCTCAGATTAATGCAACAGTTCCGCTGTTGGCCAGAATTCTGATAAGGCTGGCAAAAAAAAAACCCCATAATAACATAGTTACAGTTACCAGCTGCTGAAAATTCCCATTTGTTGCTGAGTTCTATTTACAGCACTGAAATAGAATCACAGACTGCTTTGGTTGGAAGGGACCTTAAAGTTTTCATCCAGTTCCAAGCCCCCGCCATGGGCAGGGACACCTTCCCCTAGACCACGTTGCTCCAAGGTCCATCCAACCTGGCCTTGAACACTTCCAGACATTTTAGAGGGCATTTTAAAAAGGTAAAAGGGTAAACTAAACCACAACATGTTATTTTCAGAGCAACTTTACTAAAGTAAATAAAATTATATTTAAATGCAGAGTGTCTTGGCCATGTCCTGATCTGGTCAGTCCAGCACATTTTGCAGTATCTGTATCTGCTTCCTATCAGTTTTATCATGTCACCAGCAGTATTTTTATCAAGATATAAAAGAAATGCTGCAATAAAGAAGATGAACATACCAACTTGACAGCCTCATCAGTGTCACGGGAAGCCACTGCCAAAATCTCCGTGGTGGGATTGAAGGTCACACAGGTGGCAGAAGTGACAAGGTTCATGATGGCTTTCACTGGTTTGGGACGCTTTTCTTTGAGGCAGACATCAGTAGTGTATAAATTTACAACTCCAGAAGATGAACTAGAGACAGAAATGAACAAAAATTATACCGAAAAGTACCATTTCAGTACCTATTGCCTTTTTATCTATAGCCACCACTCACCTGAAAATGTAATTTCCAATTACTTACTGGAGTGTGTAATAATATTTTGTTTGGAGCTTGATTTTTCTTTGGAGTTTATAACAGTTTTTAGTGGAGGAGTTTAGGTTTTTGCTGGTTTGGGTTTTCCTTTTACTTATATATTAAAAGGCTCACTTAACTGTGGAGAGCCTTGATGACCCCATCTCCCACCAGCATGAATTCAAAGCACTGAGAGCTTGGTATCAAAAGATTCTGAAATAAGTTCAAGGGGTTTATTGTGTTTATTTCATAACTGTAGCATAAGCTCACTTTAAAATTCTCTTCTACAGTGGCCTAAGAAAATATGTATTGTACTTCAGTATTTATTTGCTATTCTCATTTATAAGAATCATTTATAAGAATTCAGACACTGGCTGAAATTGCATCTCAATAAACGGATTTGGAGAAATACTTCTAGCTTGCGGCTCTGAGCCCCTTTTAAAGGCTAACATGCTGCCTTGCAGGAGCCAAATTCAGAGTCCAGGAAAGAGAACTAGAAAAGGGAGAAGACCCTGAATCAATATTCCTATTACAGAATTTGTGATTTCAGTCATTGTGATTTCAAAATTACCTGCTGAACCCATACATGGCAACAGTAATACCTGTGTCACTCTTATTGTTTTAGATGTACTACGGTATTTTATATTTACACAGAAAAAAAAATAAGCTATTTTGATAAAATAGGGAATATTCATCGATTCATAGTGTCTCGAAGTTAGTTAGAATCAAACCATGTTCCTACACTCTCACCCATGAGGTCACTGCAGAGCTTCAAAATGGGATCAGAAGAAGCTGTCAAAGCCCAGTCACTTACCCACATGCCACATACTGGTTGTTTTTTGAAACAGCAATGCACTTCCCTTCCAAAGAACCTTCATCTTCAAATTTGTGGAGGCACCTTCTGCTTCTCACATCCCAAATGAAAACTTCGCCTTCCTCTGGTTGAGGAATGAAGGAGATTAGAGAAACCACATACACACAATACTTTGTTTGTCTATTTTGCTAAAATAAATTTAATTAGATGAGAACTATTAGCTCATTTATATCAAATACAAGGTATTTAAAAAAAAAACTCAACAATTAACAGCATACTAAAATAGTTAACTCCATTCTTTAATGATTGATTACTTGGTTGTATTCTTAGGAGATCTATTGGCATAATTTTTAATTATCTTTCTAAAACAATAAGTGACTTTGAAGAGATTGTGCAACTTAAATGGAATTACGACCCGAGCTGGTGGAACACTCACTGGAATAGCTGTATATTTTACTGCTGTCTGGGGTGAAAGCACAGGCAGTGCACCTTCCGTTCACCTTCATGGTGCTGATCAGTTCCTTTGTCTGCAGGATGAAGAACAATGGTGACAGTGATTCTACCAAAAATCTGTAGGAAAGCTGTCTCCTGTCCCTCAAAAATCTTAAGTTAGCTGCCCTGACATCCAGAGAACAGCACCAACATTTTCAGAGGCTGCAGAGCAGAGCACAAGCTCCTGAGTCCAACCACAGCTGGATCAACAAACACTCGCCGCTCCCTCACTGGAGGGCCTGAGTTACACAACAGAGTTGAACTTTCTCCTGTGAAAGTAATTTTCCCTGTGAAACTTTAAAACAAATCCAGCTGCCACCACGTGGCTTTTTAAAATTTAACTGCAAGATTGCTCTATGCATTATGAATCAGAATTTGGCATGATTCATGAACAGAGTACAGCAGCGAGCACTAGCACGACTCCCAGAAAAGCAGCCCTATTTCTCTAACACCCCCAGTGCCTGTTCCCATGCTGCTTCCACTCCTTTTGCCAGCACAGTGCTCGTGCAAGCAGCTGAAATACAACACTGACACACGACTTTTTCCAGCTGGAAACCCCATGGAACTGCCCTGAGCTCCACCAGCCCCAAGGAGCTGCAGAACAAAGTCTCAGAGAGCCCAAAATAATTCCCCAGAACTGCAGTGGGTTGATTCAGCAGCGCATTTTTGAGGGCTGTCACAGCATGTGTCATACCTTGGCTTCAGCTGAAAGTTACGATTGCCTTGCAGATGAGATGAAGGCAGATTCAAAAGGGAAAAGGCACCAAGGAAGTGAAGCTACACAAACCCTACAGAGAACGTACCTTCATGGACAGCAAGTGAAGGTAACCTGAGGTTCCAATTAGCAGCATTAATGATCCATCTGGAGAGAGTTCGAAGTTTCTGAGAAATTTTTCCTCCACACCTTTAAAAAGAGATTTGAAACTTGAAATTGGTGTAATTTATTCCTTGGCCTCAACATTCAGAGGTGGGATGAATATGAGTAAGGCTTGACTCCAGTTTAGCTTTTCGTTTCTGCAATATGCTGTCACAGTGAAGCTGAACTCAACCGTGCTCATGTGTGGTAATTAATATCCCAGATAAATTAACATTAAAGGTATTTTAGTTCTCCGAAGACAAATTAAAAATACAACCTCCAACTACCCACTGCACTTCCTTTTAAAGCAAATTTACGTGGCATCCCTATTTGGGACAGATCCAGCTGTGCCCAGACACTCAGAGCTGTAAAACGTACCTCGAACTTTTGGGATAGGGATGATATTCCCAGCCATCATGTCATACACAAAGAACATGCTGTGGTGAGTACCAGTGGCTATAACTTGTTCTCCATCCACACTGAAACGTGCCTTATAAATTGGAAAACTCTCTAAATAGATGCTCTGGATTTTTGGGTTCCTTATGCCATCCACCTTCAAAAAAGAAAATAACACACCAAGTTGTCATATTGAAGAATATACCAAATACTTTTACATTAAAAATGGCATCAGCTACCCAGCTGAGACCTAAGCAGTAAGAGGTACACAACGGTGAAGCATTCAACTTTCTCTCTCCTACAAATGACCTGGCTCTTGGCTCCTCACCCCATCTAACAAGCACTCCCAGCCTTTCTGGCACGCCTCACACCTCTTGCCCTTCCTCATCTTGCCCATGCTTTGTTCAAATAATCACTTCTATTGTGCTTTTTCTAAATGGAAACATCTGCTTTGATTTGGGTTTTTACTCCTTGCAGCCCAGTGGGAATATCACATTCCGTTTGTGTCTGACCATTTCACTGATTCTGGGCCATGATGGAAGTTCCTAAATAACATGAGGATCTTTAGTTTTCAGAGGAACAGGGCAGTGACCCAGGATGCAGCACAGCCTCTGCATGATTTCACATCAATTTTCCAGTCTCAACGCAGAGTGGGCTGCTCCCCCAACTACAGGCTCTCCAAACAACTTAGGAACAAAAAACCTCCTCAGTCCTCGTCACTGCAAACCTTAAAACCAAACGTTTCTAAACACAAATCTTCGGCTAAAAACTCTGATACAGCAAAGTTTGCCTTGGTGCGAAGTTACAGTCGGAAATTTATTCCAAGTTGCCTTTAACCAAGGATTTTCCATTGTGACCGCGGACATTACACCTTTACGTGCACAGAAGAGAGAAAACAAAGTCTACCGCTCCAGGCTATTTCACATCTACTCATAAAACAAAAAGGTTTGCGTTAGTGCCCATTTGCAGAGTACACACTGAAGTCCTTCACCTGGAAAAGAGACACAGAGCGATCGTGCCCAGCTGTCATCACCACTTGAGCTGAAGGATGGAACTGCACTGTCACCAGTTTCCCGTTGGCAAAACGTTCCTGGTTTGCAGGAATGCAGGTGCTCATCTGCAACACAGAGCAGACAGTTAAAAAAAAACCCCAACAATCACTTCTGCTGATGAAAAGTCAATTATTCTTTATGCTAGCAGACCTCAAGCCCTGTGATGAAGTTTTGGGCAGCATGAGGTGAGCAGAGCACACAGAGCCAGTTCAGGGAGCTGCTCCAGTGCAAACACAGGCTGAACTCACCAGCCTTTCTGCTGGCTTTAAAACCAAGTGTAAAACCAGCTGCATTCTGACTCATCTGAGATAGCTGCAGAAGAGACAGTGCGAGAAACACTCAGTTAAGGCTGTCACTTCTCAAAGACCATTTCAGTAGCTTCAAAGTTGTGGGAAGATTCCATCCTCCCTCTGCAGAAGTTGAAATCCTACTACAAGATGCTATTTAGAGTGCAGAAAATCCTTATGCCAAAGAATACATCTCAATTTATTGTTTCATGCTTTCTCATGAAGTATTGAATTTGTTTATCCTCTAGAGCTTCTAGTTACAGAAACAAATTCACAGAATCACTAATTTTACAACAAGAGCCAAAGTGTGCACTTAGGTCCAACTGAAGTAGAAAGTTGAGGTCTGTCTTTACCTTCAAAATCCCTCTTGGCAGGGACTCCGAGCTCGTTATGAAATTGCCAGTCCTGCACAGCAGATCATCATCTTCATCACTGTCACCTCAATAAAGCAAAGCACAAGGAAACAGCTAATTGCACAAATTAGCCACAGCAAAACATACACGTTCCTCACTGAAATAAATTCAATTAAAGCACACTGAAGGAATAAAGCTGACTTATCCAGCACATTATCACACTACTGAAACTGAGAAAACATCAGAAGTAATTATTTTCTAGCAAGCTGAACAGGGAATCACAGAAACACATCTTAGAATAGTATTGGATATATTTACTATCACTCGAAGTCCTTTTGGATTTCTTCCTGTTTTCTAGATCAGCCCAGGCAGGAACTCCTCCCATGGCTTGCTGAAACCTTGCAAGAGAAGTGGGAAGAGAAAAAAAAAACATGACAACTTTTGTGAGAAAGTAATTCCCTTCCCTTACAAGATACACAGGTGCAATTTCACAGGATTATTTACACTTAGAACACAATGCAAATTTATTAATTTTTAAAAAATTTTTAAGATCTCACCATTTCTGGTATAACTCTCTAGAAGACAAATTAGTTAATGCAGCTCAACAAATTCAGTGTACCTTGTCTAAAACAAGTATTAAACACATCAGTCTAGACAAGGCTAAAGCAAATTTTGTTTACCATTCTTAGTATTATTTGTGATTTTAAAACACTGCAAATACTGCAGGAAGCACTGGCTTTAAAGAGGCCACATGAATACAGTGGGTAAAAAGGAAAGTGACTTTGAATGTCACATAAATGTATTTTATCTCACAAAACTGTTAGGTCACAAGGGAGATGAACCCTCTGGAAATCACCCAGTCCAACCCCCCGCCAAGGCAGGGTCACCTGGAGCAGGTGGCACAGGAACGTGTCTGGGTAGGTTTGGAATGCCCCAGAGAGGGAGACTCCACACCCTGCCAGGGCAGCTGTTCCAGTGTTCCAGTTCTCAGTGTAAAGGAATTCTTCCTCATGTTGAGGTGGAACTTTTTGTGTTTTAGTTTATGGGCACTGCCCCTTATCCTGTGCTGGGCGCCAATGAAAAGAGTCTGACACCATCCTGCTGGCACCCACTGTGGAAATCAATGATCTCGTCTCAATAAAGCTAGCCATAAGTTTATTAGTGAAACTCACTGCTCCTCAAGTCTTCTCTTTAGTTTTTTCTTGGTAAGCGTCGTCTCAGCATCACTTTTCATGAAATCTTTCCTGTACTTATGGGTCATATCAACACTAGAGGGGGGGAAAACACACAGAACACAAAGATTGCTCAAACCAAGGCCACCTGCAGTCAGTCCTAACTGTGACAGGCAATTCCCACCAGCCAACCTGAACTCACTTTTCCTCAGCTTCATCATCCTCATCTACCCAGGCCGGCTTTCTGGGCAGCAAATCACCTTTCGCTTCATTTTCCACTTCCGAATCGCTGGACTGTTCCAGGAAACCTTTCCCCTCTGCAGCAGTAACCTGAAAACAACCGAAGGGGCCGTGTGAGCAGGGACACGGCTCGGAGCCGGGGGCGGAGCGGCGGGGCCGCAGCGAGCACCGACCCCCGTCCGGGGCCGCCGCTAGCGGGTGGGGCAGGGCCCGGGGCTGGATGTGCTGTACCTGCCGGGGCCCGGCCAGGCGCCGCAGCAGCTCATCCTCCTCCACGTTGAGGCTGTCGCCGAACACCAGCTCCTCCAGCTCCCGCTCAGCGCCCGACGCGCAGCTCAGTGCCTTCAGATGCCGGGCGCGCCGCCTCGCCTCGGTCGCCGCCTGATCCGCCGCGGCCGGGAGCCGCTTCGCGGTCCGCTTGGATTTTGTCATCTTAGCCGCTTTGGTCACCTTAGACACTTTCTTCGCCGCCTTCATTTTGGGAGCTTTCCCCGCTCGCCGCTCCCGCCCCGCGGCCCCCGCCGAGCCCCGCATCGCGCACCGGACCGGGACCGGAACCGGAACACGTGTGTCTGGTCACGTGATCCCGTCCGGCCCCGCCCCCTGCCCGCAATAGGTTCGCGTTGCTGCCCCGCCCTTCCCACGTGACTCAAACCCCGCCCCCGGCGGTGAGCCATGGTCACGTGACTCCTTTCTTTGCCTTCCTTTGCCCTCACCCCTCCGCCCACCCCGCGTTCCACGTGACGCGGCCACGGCTGGGCTGTTCCATTACGAGTCCGTGGGGGGGCATCCCCGCCCCGTGCGGCAACACGGGCCCGTCACTAGCTGCTNCGTCACTAGCTGCTCACCGGCGCCGCACCGGAACACCCCGCGCTCGTCTTCTCTCGCCGGTGGACGCTGCTGTTCTTATCCCCACAGGCCCCCTCTTGACATGGAGCACCCCCCCCGGTAATGAATGATTTCGCCCAGAGGAGGGGTGAGGTGGCGGTGGGGCCGCCCCGCGCAGTCCGAGCCCGGCGGGGGCGTGTCCGCGCCTGCGCATCGGCGCGCTCGTGTTGTTGATGTCCCGGCGGCCGCGGTCGGTCCCGGTCGGTCCCCGGCGCTCGGAGCGGCTGAACCGCCCGGGCCGCCCCCGCCCCGCCGG
>VZRN01006271.1:2097239-2134897 GCA_013397935.1 Dasyornis broadbenti | reverse complement strand
GGGTGTGGGGGGCTGTGTTCGCCCGGGCGGGGGCTCCGGGGGCCGGGCCGGCGCTCCCCGGGGCGCTGCTGGTCGCGGAGGGTCCCGGGGAGCCGCGGGCGGGTCTGGCCGGGGCACGTGGGGGCGGCACGGCGAGACCCCTTTGTTGCAGCCCGGCTGTGCGGGGTCGGATTTTGTTCTTCCCTCCTCCTTCCTCTTGCCTCGGAGAAAAGTTTCAGCTTCTCCCGGGCGCACTCGGATCTGCTTCTCCCCCTGCTCCGCTGTACTGCCGGGGTGCAGCAACTTCCTCCTGCAGTTCCAGCCTTTAAAGTTCAGTTTTCCAGCGTGCTCATTTTAAGCGCTGGAGAGTTTTCTTTAATATTAGCGCTTCAAAAGTTTTGGATTCTTTGCGGCCACTTCCCCCCTCCCCGTGCAATTTTTATGGCTTCTGATATTGTGACTTTGTTCTCTTTGTAAGGAGCAGTAAACTCGTGAAACCAGTTTCACTTTCAGGTTGTTGCTGGAAATGCTTGAAAGTGTATCAATTTCTGCCCGGCGTGGCTTTAAAAATTAAAAGTCCTACTACAAAGCGTACGCTGATTAGGGTAAAAACTTCTTTGTGTGAAAAAGCAATTTATTTTAAAATGTGGCTGGCAGCCGTTGTGATTTTTCACATCTAAGCCTAGTTAAAACTGAAAGCTGCAGGGCAATCTCCTGTATTTTAAATTATTTTGCACATTTGAGGACCTGCTTTTACTTATTTATTGTGTTTAACAGTTTGATTTTTGACTTAAAAGGAATGGAATAAGGCTATGAGAGTCTAATCTGGAGCATTTAATGGGAACTAAAGCAATATATTCCCTTAAAAAGGCAATTAAACTTGGCAGGTCGATTGTCTTCACTCATTCCTTCAGCCTAGGCATCGTTTTGAAGAAGTGTGTAATGTAGGCTGTAGGAAACTATGCAGAGGGATCTTCTCTCCCAGGGCTAGTTTAGGGGTTGTTCTTGAGAGCATGTGTGCTTGTGCATGTGCAGAAGGATTGCAGACTGGAAATAAGAATTCCCTTCATTGTTCCCCAAAGAGTGAGGTGCCTCTGGCAGCAGTAATAACGTGCACACAAGTTCCCTCTCATTGGCTTTCATTTCTCTTACCTTCTAAAATTTGATTTAATTTTGCAAGGCTTTTGATATCTTCTGCAAACCACTACTGCATTCCTTCATTTTTCAGGTAAGTTGGTGCACTCTGGGCATGTGGGATCATTTGCTGAATCTGGCTCTGAGCACGTGGAATGAATTCAGGTGTTGAAGACTTTGGGTTTGGGTTGGTGGTGGTTTTGGGGTTTTTTAACATTTAAGTTTGTTATTTTGTTTGGGTTTGCTTTGGTTTTTTTTTAATGGTAACACAGTGTTTAAAATGAAATATTTGCCTCTTCCAGATACTCCTGTAAGGGCTTTGTAGAAACATAATGAAGTTTGTAACAGATTTTCAGTTTTCTTGGAACTCAGATATTTCACATATTAATCATCACACCCCCCTCCAAAATTGCCTGCTAATGTGATATATTTTTTTATGAAAGAGTCTCCCCTCTTGTGTGAAACCCCCTGGGGAAGAGGCTATGGACAAAACCATTGGCAAACAGCAGAAACTGGCTTCAGACAAAATGCTGTCATACATAGCAAATGAAGAGACAGGAAAAAACATTTCTGTAATTTTCCAGCAGAGATTTTACTTATAATAACAGTGGAAGGCACATTTCCAGATAGAGGTGAGTTGCTTATATAAAAAAAGTAAGTTTGGTTGGTTCTAATTTTTAGGAATCCCAAGATGTTTAGCTTTGGGGGTTTTTATTTGTTTGTTTTTAATGAAAGCTGAAAGTGTGTTTTCTTTAAATTGATACCATGTTTGAATTTTCTTTTTTGGTCATGTTCTGAGGCACAATTAGGCTTCAGTTCCACAGGGACAAGCTACTATTCTGTAAATTATTTTGGCCGACTTGCATTCAGAAGAGTTGTAATAAAGTAGCTCCGTCGTAATGTTTCTTTAATGCCAACGTCCAGAGCTGAAACTAAGTTTGTAACATAAAGCATCGATGAACTTTTGAAAACAAAAGTCATGCATCAAATTTGAGTCTAACTTGGAAATACCCTTGGATCTGTTGAGGGTATCTGATTAAAGTAAATCTATCCTATCACAGACCCTTGGCTTGAAGGTTGTGGTGACCTTGGCCTCAGATCCCATCTCTCCATACTTCTGTCCCATTTGGTGAGGCTGGAGCTGAATATAGGAAGTGCTGCCTCTGTTCAGATGCTGCTGGGTCTTTGTTGAGCTACAGCTCTTGCACTCGCAGCTCCAAATTGCTGCTGTTCTGAATTCGAGCCCCAGATTGAATTCAATAATAACAACAACCATTTGGAGTGGTTTGAAACCTTGCTGTGGCTGTTTTGGATCGTCCTCCTGTGGCCAGATGCACTTACCTGGGGGAAGAGGTTTGGTTACATAATAATGGGGTGGGTTTTTTGCACGTTTTTGCCTTCAAAACTCTTTTGCATAAATTTTGCCAATGCTTGAGCGTAGTCTTCATCAAGACACTAAAACCATTTCCTGAGTAAATGTTTGATATCTAATGAACATGAAATTGTTTTTGTTTTGGCCATGGATTGCTAACCTTTTGTACCCGATTTTTGTGCTGTAAAAGTCATTATTACGGTCAAAGAATGTATGCTATAATGCGTTGATCAAATTCAATGTGTATATGTGTAAAAAACTGTGTTTTAAGAGTGAGAAATGGGTTATTTTCGTATTTGTTTAGAGTTGCTTTCCTGCTCTTAGGAAAACCGGTTTCCTTAACTATATTCTTTTATCATACCATTTGCCTTATGTAATGCTTAATTAAGAGTATTTCTTAAAAATACTCTGTTGCCAAGTATTCACGGGGAGGAGAGGAAGAACAGGAAAATGGGAAGTTGGGCAGAATAAGAAAGCAGTTCTTGAGAGTTCCTTTCTCCACCCATCCCTTCAATAAAGAAAAGTATGCAAGAAACCCCCCGAGCAAATAGTACAGGGTTATTTGCCAGGGCTGCTCACCCTACACTTCACGGTGCTCTGACTGAAAACCTCTGTTGAGGAACCAGTAATCTTATTAGGAAACTAAGCCTTAGCCAGAATGCCTGAAAGTTTGTCTTGTTCTTTTGTTTGTGCACTGCTTCTGCTTAATGTACAGATAGGCCCTCTTAGTGGAGGAGTTACTCAAGCTGCTGCTCTTTTGGCATTAACCAGCTGCAAGGTTCTGTTTTATAGCAAGCCAGGCTCCTCCTCCCAGCAGTTCCTGTGCACAGGCGGGAGGCTGTTCCCTGCTTTGTTAGAAGTTAAAAAACAGTGGTCTGGTTCTGATCCATCACCTCACCAGGGAGGGACGAGAAGAGGCACTTTGACCTGTCGTTTCCTGGGTCTTCCTTTTGCCTTTTTCAAAGAGAGGAGGGATAACAACAAAGGGACAGAGAATGTGTACGAAGGGGAGATGGTTCCAAGTTCCTCAACTCTTTGATGAAGCTCCTTAGTGTATTTAGAGGCCACCAGCACTTGAGGAGCTGTTGGTGATATGGTTGAGAGATTCTGAAAAAAGACTGAGGCCCTAGAAAATCAGGAATGGGCAAATTTTATACTTAATTTTTGAAAGAAAAAGATGGAACAACTCAGCAGGAATTGCAGACTGCGGCTGTACCAAAGCAGCTGCTTTATCTTGTTTATAATTCTGTTTGAGGCATACATTGTCCTTTTTGTAAGGATATGCCTTTGGCTTTTGAATTCAGGCCTATACCCTAACTTTTTTCATTTTCAGATGTTAGAGCTCCTATTCTTCTGTCCATCCAAATTGTGCAGAAAGGGTTATCAAAGATTCCGCATGTTGTTCATTTATTTCTACAAATACTGTGTTTCAACATGGGTTTAAAAGAACCTTTGTGGTGTTTATTATCAAAATAGAAATGTTTTGATCTGCTCTGACAAAATTCCAGCATGGGTATATGTATATCGTCTTCCCTAACTTTCACCTACTTTTGTGTACAAATTACTTGGGGTTTTTTTTTTCTTGCAAACTCTGCCTTTTTGACATCTCACAAAATATTTTGAAGTGTCTCCCCAATTGCAATCCAGGTAATAACTATAAATTAACATTAAGAATGTCCTGCATAAATTATCTGGCAAATGTGGTCTTTTTCTGGCAAAAGCTGAGATACAAATGTTTTAAAAACTACAGTATTATTTTTAAATGGTAAGCAAAGCTGCTAGTTTGAATTGCAAATTTGATGTTCAAAAATTCTGAACTGGAACAATTTGGATGAATATGAAGTAAATGGAAGGGTGATACATGAGATTTGTTTTGACAGTGTAGTTAAACTCAAAAACTTGATGATTGCTACTTTGGAGCTTGTATAAGGCTGGAGAATGATTTTTATTTTTCCTAATTGAGGGCCCAACTTTCCATTTACAAAGAGAAACTATTTTCCTTCTCATCTGTGGATATTTTGGCAAAGAGAGCTTAGCAGTAATATTGAGGTTCTAAACGGAAGTGATGCAAAAGAACAACAGACAGAGCCAAGTGCGCTGTTGTATCTGCAATGGTCACCTTGCCCCATGCTTCAGCCTCTGCTCCCTCACCTGGTCCCCAGCTTCCCGCTTCTTCTCCCACCTTGCCTGGCAGTGGGAGTAGGAGGGACTGGGAATGGGCTGCACTTCAGTTACTTCTGAGCTTCTGCAGCATTTCAGAGCTCTGCCAGCAGAGCACTGAGCAAAGTAACTGCCCTGTGGGTCCAGGGTTGTCCAGTGTGAAACGGAAAGAAGATATCCCGAGGCTGGCTTGTGCTGCAGCCTCCGTAAGAGGGCTGAAGCGGTAGAATCACACCTTGGGGTGGGACGAGGCCCTAATCTCAGGGTGAAATCAGATCAGCTGACTTAGAGAGAATGAGGGCGTGAGGAAGGAGATCTTCCTTGGGCTCTGCAACACCACGAGTGTCTGTCCATAAGACCTTGTAGGCATCATGGTGCTCTGGTGGTACTGCTGGGAATGCTTCCTATGGAATCACACTTGATATCTTAGCAGAGACTGTGGTCAAGAGAACTTAAATCCTGTGAGATGGTAAGGAGCTCCTGAAATCTTGAGGAAGATGACTAGTTTGCATCTTCTGCACTGAGAATTGCTGGCAGTGTTGGCAGGATACTGTATCCATGGCAACGTTGTGCTCAACTTCTGCCTTCAGCTGCACACACGTGCACACACAAACAAGTCACTGGTGGTGCATGGTGGTGGCAGATGGGACAGGTGACACCGCAGCCAGCAAAGCTCAGGGCTGGGCTTTGTCTGCCATGGCTCAGTGTTTCCTCTAACAGTTCCATGGACACCTTGATTGCTGGTATCAGTGCCTTCAGAAAGTTGTCAGGTTATGCTCTATCCTAAATTTGATTTGGTTTGATACCATTTTGATTTTTTTTTTTGGCTGAGGAGTATATGCATAATTAACATTATGCTGACTATTTTTTTCGTTTCAGAGCTGCTGTAAGTGTGTTAAATGTGCTTGCCTTATTGCATAACATTTCATGCTTATTGGGGATTTGGGGGAATATTTTTTTTAATAATTGCATGCTAGGATTGGGTCAGTGTGGAAATCAGTTTTCCCATGTAACTATTAGGAAAACCTTCCATAAAAGGATTTATTCAGATTGCAGAGGAGAATATATTATAATAAAGGGATAGCATGGCAGAAAAAGGCTCGAATGAGATCTAACTATACAGATGTTCAGGCATGCACTCTAGGAAAGGGATTTGGGGAATTGTGATGAAATCTTGAAGCTATGAGTCCAAATACAATTTAAGAAGGAAGGGACCAATCACACTATTTTTCTGTCTACACTGACTTTTAAATAAAATTAGCTCTTGGAGAAGGAATTAGAGGCTAAAGCTTTCTTAGTTTTTCTTCTATTTTCTTGTCTGTACTTCATTCCCCTAACTTGTGCTTCTATTGTAGAATTTCTTTGTTTTCTCTTTATTTGCTACTTTCTCTCAAACTTAGTAGATACTGTTTAAAATTATGGAAATAATTTGAAACCATTTTTTTTAGCTTAATGAGGGCAGTTCACGTAGGATCAGCCTTGTTTCAGTAGAGCTGTGTAAGATTATTAATAAAGTGAAAATTGTCACTGTATCAAAATGCGTGTGGTGGATGTGCCTCAGAAAAAGCACATCAGTTAATCTCTTGCTTCTTTAATGTCTTTACTGGAAATTGCTTAACTGTCATGCCTTCTTCAAAATTGTGTGGTTTCATCCTATTTAAGATTTTTTGGTTATAGCAAAACTATTATGTAACAAGTTTTTTGTATATGACAGTGGCAAATTAGTCACCTTTCTATCTTTCAGCATTTGTACAGACCCTATTGCCATAGTAACTGAGCTCTTCATAATGCTTAATGTATTAATCCTCAGAACAGCCCTGTGAGGTGGAGAGGTGTTCCTGCTTCACTCGGGAGTCACAGACTCATAGGGGAGCTGAGTGATTTATGGATAACCCCACGAGCCAATGAGAGCAGAGAGCCTCTCATTCCTGTTCCTGTGCTATAAGTGTCCTCTTGGTTGAACTGCCTTTTCTCTGCCCAGCTTTCTCAAATGAATGAGTTTTAGTGGAATTGGCTGCAGCCATCTGGAATGTGCTCATTTGCATATAAGATCCGTGTGGCTGTCAGTGTTCGGCACATCAGGCTTAATGAACTCTGAAGATACCAAGGAAATTAAATGTATGGATGGCTCCAGTGTATTCTCAGTGGATCATGAGATAGACTTTTTTTTCTTCCTGTATATCACAATACCAAAAATTGGCCAGTTTTGATTATACCAATGCTCATGTAATTGGCAATACATGGCTCACGTCTGTGTTGATACAGCGGTGCCTTAGAATATCAGCTTTTGAAGACTGACCTGTGAAACTTTTTAAGCTTGACTTTGAAATCTTTGCGTTTAGAACATTCTGCTATTCTTTGGGTTTTTTGTTGTTTGGCTGTTTTTAATTTTCAGACAGAACATAGTTCCCGAGTGGAAAGGAAACGCCGAGACTCGTTCGGGATGTTTGACGGTTATGATAGTTGTAGTGAGGACACCAGCAGCAGCTCCAGTTCAGATGAGAGTGAGGAGGAGGTTGCTCCTTTGCCATCCAGTCTCCCAATTATCAAGAACAATGGGCAAGTTTATACTTATCCAGATGGCAAATCTGGCATGGGTGAGTATGTGCTGCACAAGCACAAAGATTTGGATATTGATGGGTTTCAGCCTCTGCTGGGTTGTGAGGGTCCAATCCCAAACGTTGGTCTCAACTGAAAAGGGGCCAAAGCAGCTGAAGGGTTGGGGTTGGTTGGTTGGTTTTGAGAGGGGGAGTTGTTTGGGTTCTGCTAAACTGAAATAAGAGAGGATTTAAATCCTACTGACAGGGAAGAAATAGTATGGGAACATCTGCCCGCCTGTCAGATGTGTTATGCGTATCTGCACAGGCATCTGTGTGTTCTCATGTGCACTGGTTTTATTCTGAGGACAACATCAGTGTGTTCTCTCATGCCAGGACATAGCTTCTCTCCGCCCTTTGTTATATATACAATACATTTAAATATGTTTCTTCCTATACTAGAAAAACTTTATTTCTGCTACTGTGTAAAACCTGTTAGTGTATAGCTGCTCATTCCTCATTAGCTTTGAGCTGGAGTATACCAGGAAAACAAATTTAAAAGGGAAGATTTCTTTTGCTATTGGCGAAAAATATTTAATCTGAAATCCTAGTGATTAATAGAGCTCTCTCTGGGTAGAATTTTGGTTTTGTCTCGCTGGCATTAGTTGGTCTCCAAGTGTTATTCATCATGGAACACTGTGGGTGATGCTGTCCACCTCTGAAACATGATTCCAGCCAGAAGAGAACATTGGTGGGCTGGGGTATTTGGGATATACTAATTTATTAATCAAAAAAAGAGATCTGGTTTTATTTCAGGTTGGAAGTATTAAATATTTAGAGGAAATCAAGATTGGCAGGCCCAGATTCAAAGCAGATGTTTCCTTAAGAACCATGAAAAAACAGAAATCAGCTTGAGCTGGTTTAGCTGGATCATTCACTTTCACTAGGGGTGAAATTAATAGGGAGCAGAAAGAGACACTATTTCTTGGTGTTTCTCTGACTTTACTGGTGGCATTTTAAATTGTGAATTATTTACCTGTGGAATTCTCTTCAGGGTCAAACACTCAGAAACTGTTTGGTGCCACCTCCAGGACCTTCACTCTGTCCTGCTTGTTCAGAATTTTTCCTGCATTTTTACTTACACTCTTAACATTTGGGTTTTTTTTTTCCTCTCCTCTGCTCAGCTACATGTGAGATGTGTGGGATGGTTGGTGTCCGGGACGCTTTTTACTCTAAAACCAAGCGCTTCTGCAGCGTGTCGTGCTCCAGAAGCTACTCCTCCAACTCCAAGAAGGCCAGCATTCTGGCCAGGCTTCAGGTAGCGGTACAGACACCGTTTTCTTTACATCCTTTCTGTCGTCTGTGGTGCTGAAATTGGCCATTTGTGCAGGTGGCTGCATGTTTTAAGATAAGTTGCTTGGGTTTGAGGGTTTTCTTTAAAGAGCTGCAAAACAGGGGTTTGTTTGTTCGCTTCAAATATTTAATCAAATAAAAATCCAGGCGTATTTATAATGTTCAAGAAAAGATACAGAAATGTCAACAAATATCGTTACCCCCCGTCTCAAATTCATTGCAACAAATGCCAGAAAATTGCATGGCTATAAGTTAGATTAAAAGTTCTTCCTTTTGACCTGCTTTTAAAAGATATCTTTTTTTCAGGTAAACAACAGTGAATCTTTAATGCTGTTCAAGTTGGAATAGTAGTACAAAAGTCATCTTTTGGACATTCTTTGCTACTGGTTTTTAAATTTATTTTATATTATGTGTAATTGTGGGACACTTTTAGTCTCTGTGTGCTTTTAATTTGAGTTACATCTACCAAAGATAGCTACAGACCTGTGGAAATTTCCTGATGGGAGTTTGGAAAGATGTTATTTACTTGGCGCTTTTTTTTTCAGGGTAAACCTCCAACAAAGAAGGCTAAAGTTCTACAAAAACAGCCCTTAGTGGCTAAATTAGCAGCATATGCCCAGTACCAAGCAACTTTACAAAACCAGGCAAAGACAAAAGCAGGTAATGCATATAAACAGAGCTGAGACAAAACTACTGAAAGCTTTGTGCCTCCTTAGCAGCTTCCTAACTAAAATAATTTTCCCTTAGCAGCTGTTCCTGTGGAAGGTTTCAGCTGGGGTAACTACATCAATAGCAATAGCTTTACAGCAGCTCCTGTTACCTGCTTTAAACACGTGAGTATTTCTCAGTTTGTGCTTTCCTTCTCTGTGTCTGTGAGTGACTTCATAGGAATTCTTGAATTCATCTTTCCAAAACATTGACATCAGAGTACCTTTCATGACCTATGAAACTTGTATTAAACTGTGTTAGTATGACTACATTTTAGATTATTTGTCTGTCCTTTAAAAGCATTCTGAACACCATCAGAATGCTTTTAACACGTTACTTTCATCCCATATACTCTCACAAACAAAGAGTAAAAGGAGGACTCTTAAACACTTGTGAATTATTATTCTCACGTTCAAGGCACGAAATCATCCCAGGTACTGCAGAGTAACAAACCAACCATGCTGTGCTGTACTGGAAAAAGTTACTGAAGGCTTTTTAGATTAAGTCAGGCTTGTTCCATTGTGTTGGACTGTTCTTTTCATTACATACTTCGATTTGGGGTTTTCTTTCTTACTTTTTAGTCAGATTCTCCCTGTTGAGCTGCCAGGTAGTCTAGAATAGAGGAAAACAAAGACTGTTTAGAATTCTGAAATTCAAAAACTTAGTTTTCTTTGTATTAGAGGTACAAAATTCCAAACAAAAAGTCTTTCCTTAATGACTGAGGAAATTAGGGAATGGGGAAAATATTTAGCATCATCTGTCTTTAATGTGTTCATTAACTTCCAATAATTAGACATTGTTTAATATATTGGCAGTACTTTGTGTCTTAAGTAAAAACTTTGACAGAAGGTGTTTTCTCAGCATGGTTTTTAATTTGAGAAGTTGAAGTGTTCAGTGTTACAAAATTCTTGTTTTGCCGAAAATTATGTGATGAAAATTGCAATCAAAACAAACATTTTGTTTCATGGAAGTTGTCCATGAGGGAGAAGAGACATATTTTCTGTCCAGCTCTGGAATTCCTGCTGAGCCCTGTCAGCTCATAAAGCAGTGGGAGTTGAGGGCTCCTGGCAGTTGGCACTTTGTGAATAGCACCCTTTATGCTCAGAGGCCTCAGCTACTGCCCAGAACAGAGCCCTGCATTAGGAGAACTTGGGGAATTTGTATCAAATTCCACGTGCTCAGGTCAGCATGTTTGCACTTTGCTTTCACAGCTATGTACATGTAATAAGTGATTTCATAAGTTCGTATCAAAAAGAATTGCTAGATAACATGGGCTGTGCTATTGTAACAACAAATGCCTCAGGATGGGTGGCATCCTCAATTAGAGGCAGCTGCGATTGTCAGGTCACTTGTAAATTATGTTACCACTTTGCACATTAAAAGGAGTTGTATCTTCCTTTCTCACTGCTACATTCATTCCGCTGCACAGTGCCCCAACGGTGGGAACCAAGACCACACTCATGGTCACATTGTACCTTGAAAATTTTCAGGAGATAATGGCAACAGTGCTACTAAGTAGCCTGAAAGTTGTTTCTTTTCTGTCCTCATTTTCTTTTTTCATACAAGTAAAATGCAAATCCTACCGTTTCCTTTGGAGAGTTGTACTTCTTTGGTGGACGTGAGTTCGTGTTATAAGGGTATGATTTGCATTTAACTTTACTGTAATTATTTCTATGAAAAATAAATTATTTAAACCAGTCAGAATCTGAAAACACCTCAGTGTTCTTGATTCTTCTCTCTGTCCCACTCTCCACTGATAATTAAACAGGATTCTGTTTGCCTGTCTGGAAAGATTATTGCTGTTTCCTGTGTACTGCATTGCTTTGATTTGTAAAAGTTTGTATGGGTTGATTTTTGTTTACCATCCATTTTATGGATTCCATACACGTTGTATGTGTGTGATGGAACATATAAAGCTTATTCTGTTCAAGACCAAAGTTTTGAATTGACAGAAAAATCATCACCTATCTACCCTTAAATTATTATTCTATAAAATATATTGAATTTATTGGTTATACTGGGTGTATCTGTATGGATATCTGATGGGGAAAATTGGGATCAATATTAAAGAAGATGTAAGGGAATTATGAGATGTGAGATTTGGCTTATTGATTATTTTTTTTAAATAACCTGGCATACTTCGGTATCTCAGGTATGATGTAGATATCCCACATCAGGGGTTTTGGGTTTTTTTCCCCTGAAGGATTATTTCTTCTTCAATTTAAAACATTTTAGAATTAAAGTATCTAAATCTTGCAAGTTCTCTCTTTCTCTTTATGAGAAGAATTAATTTCAAAGTATTTTGATGTGCTTTTTGTGCTTCCATTTTACCTTTGTTCCAGTCTTCATTGTTGAGCATCACTAATGAAATTCAGTAGCAGCAGCATGGCCATGCCCATGACTTCAGAGTTCAGTAAACTGAAGTAGAGAATTGCTTTGGTTTATGTCCCACGGAAAGCCCGCGGCAAAACTAGAATTCCCATTTGTGCACCTTGCAGCTGCTTTTTTTGTCAAATTGCATTAATCAGACACACAGCAGTAGCTGCTGCAAGGAGAAAAACCCAATTTAATGTCTTTAATATTGTGTTATAGCTTAGGCACATACAGTGAGCTCATTGCTGACCTGCATTCCACTTTCTTTCTCCTCTAAATGCTTTTTACTCTTTTCTGTAGTTGCTTTTATTAGTTCAAACCATTCCTACAACTGAAAGCAAGTACAGTGCTTTGAGTTGTTTTCCAGTACTACTTACTGGACAACTTCATGCACAATTAAGAATATTTATTTATTTTCACTCTGTGGCTAGTGAGAGGCACATTTTTTGAAGTTCTTTCTTCCAGCTGAATTTTATTCTGAGCCAAAATATTTTCATTCTCTTGGTTTCTTGTGTTTCTAAGCTATATCCAGTGTGATTGAAGGGAGCATTTCCAGGATGCTGCACTGGGTGGCAGTGCTTTGCTTTGAAGGTTTTTGTTTAAACCCTTTTGCACATTGTCTCCTCTGGCATTACCTGCTGTTGGGGCACTGCTCACACACCCAGGTTTCAGCATTCCTTACACTTCAGGAATTGGTAGCATCACTTCGCCATTAAGATCCTGATTTAATTTAAAGTCTGAAATCATGGCAGTGTTGGTGCCATCCAAAACCTTTAGAAGCCACTTATTTAAGCCACGTGAGCTCTTTGTTCAGCTGTGTATGTGGGGATACTTGGCCTTTAGGTGCTCCTGTCGACCAGGCCCTTCCTGACTGCACCTTACCTTGCAGAGAAGGCCCCTGGTGCTCACAGATTGACCCTCCCAGGTCATGTCCCGGAGCAGGAGCCAGGACGCAGCTCTTCCTTGTTTGGGAGTGATGTGAAGTGGATCTCTTCGTCATGAGTCTGAAAGGTAAATTTGTTCTTACCTGTAAATGATGGTTCTGCTAGTTCACACTATGCCAATCCAGACTGCAGTCACCTTCCAGCCAGCAGATAAATAAGACTTAACACTTCTCTAGTGCTTTTTGAGTTTGAAAAAGCACTGTTCAAACATTGATTGATGAATCAGATGAGGCAGAGGAGAGATGAAGGAAGATGGCTGTCACAGCCCTGGTTTATCCAGGTCATCCTGCCTTTAGGATATTCCTAATGAGTGAAGGAGGCCGAGATGGTGCAGTGTAGCAGCAGGAGTGCTGTAAACCATCGCTGAGGACAGTACCATTGTCTGGCATTTCAGCAGCGATGCTGCACAGGATGGCTTCCCTCTTGAAAGGGTGAGCCATATGGATTGGTGTAGGAGAACTAGCAGAACCAATATTTTCACAGACAAGGACAAATTTAACTTTCTGCTATTTCCCTCTATACCAATCCACGTTCTAGAAATGAAATTTCTGTTATAGGTTGGTGTCAGGAGAAGTGTTTTGATATACTTTTCTCTCTGAATCAACTGAATAGATGAGCAGGCAGTAAAATGTATTTAATTGAGTGCAGCTGGATTATGAAATTATTCAATACTGCTATTTTTGATTGTTTGGCCTCATCTGTATCTCTGCACAAGGCAACAAGATTTGCTAAAATATGCAGTTTGAAAAGTTTATTTCCCCAATTCAATTCAAAAACATACACATGTCAATTTAGAGATGATAGCGAATGTGGGATGGGACTTAAGAAGTTGTATCTGCATATTTTGTGTGTGAAAACAAGCCATCATCTTTTCAGTTGGATTCTCCTCTGGCTGCCAGTTGGCAGAAGAGAGCTCTGAGGTCTAGACTGGTGTAGATGGGACATAGCAGAACATGAAGAGACCAGGCTCCAAGAATAAAAACTGGCATACTTACATTTCCCTTAAGAGTTAAAACTGGTTTTAAGTTTGGTATAGCCTCAAATACTTCAACTAGTGAAGGGTTTCCCTTTTTAAGAAAAGTTCAGCTTTTAGTGCAATTAGTGGCTATTGCTGAGAGCCAGCAAAATTCCAATATTGTAATTTCCAATCATTCAGGATTAATCCAGATTTCTTCACTTGTGGCTCTCAGCAAAAAGTCTGTGCAGTTGGAGGCTATTCCCACTGAATGGTTCAGTTCTCTGGGTTTGCAGAGAGCTTTATGAGTGAGACACGGTGCAGAGCCAGAGGATCCCTCCTTCAGTTGTCCCAGTGATAGCTGGGTAATCTCTGAACCAATAAGAATTTTTCTCAGAATTGATGTGACTGTTATTCTAAAACACCTGAGATGTGAATTTCTCTCTTCTGGGTTGTCTCAAGTTTATTGCAGACTGAGTAATTTTCTAGCTTGTCACAATATAACTTCAGTTGAGTAACTGCTAAGAATTTAGATTCTTCAGCACTGTGCGTTTCTAGTATCTCTACAATACCATCTTTGACTGACATTTCATGATGCTCTGTTCAACAAAATATTCTTCTGGAGATAGCAAACTAAATGTAATTTCTATCACCAGCTTCTGCAAACCCTTACGAGTTCATCAGGTATTCCTTCTTGTTCCTAACACATTCCTCACGCAGGACAGTGTGAGGGATCTTCCTGTGCCTTTCCTTCTGGTGTTCATTAAAAAGGTGCCACTCAGAGCCTTCTGTTCTTTTCGCATGCTCCATGGAGTGATCATTTGCAGGTGATGTGAAAGCCTGTTCTTCTGAGAGGATGTGAACAAGTGGGTGATAAACCCTACTGTAATAAGTCATCAGAATAGATTCAAGAAATAACTTCTAGGCATTCTTTCAGCAGCAGTTCTGATTTACGGAATTGAAAGGTTTTGATGTCTGTGCTGTAAATACCATAATCTTCTTGCAAGTAGAATTGCATAGGAATTCTACCATTCTCACTAATATCAATAGTTTGGTCCTAGTTGAAACCTAATAAAATAAAACTGACCTGTGAGAATGTACCACTTGTGCTTGTGCTTAACAGATATTTAAACTTGGAATACTACAGGGTTTTTTTCAGTAAATACACAGTAATAATTGGATTAAATTACAGTGACATATAAGCTTCTAATCAAAATAGGTTCTCATAGAAACAGTGGTTTCTAACCATGTTTGTTTTATGTATATTGAATGTTTTGTCTTTTTAAGTTGCTCGCAAAACACTGAGACAACAAAAAATAATTATTTTTGTGTGGTGAGCTGGTGACTTTTTAACCCCAACTTTAACAGGCACCCATGGGGACTTGCTGGGGTGATATCGCAGAAGGAGTGCGCGTGGAGGTTCCAAACACTGACTGCAGCCTACCCACCAAAGTCTTCTGGATAGCTGGAATTGTAAAATTAGCAGGTATATGTTTTAGTTGAAATTATTCAAAAGAACTGTTTGAAGGGCTCTAATAATTTAGTCAGTGATCCCCTGGTGAGTGCAATGCTGACGCTGGCCAGGCTGGCAGAGCTGTAGGTTACACGCTGTAGCACTGTCACTGTTCCACAGTGGCTGCAGTGATGCTTGAGAATGTCTGTTCTTATTTTTTCATTTTGCCTCGGAATGCAGTAAGAGCAGTGCAGAGCAGATAGGAGACTGTATAAGAACTGGCAAGAAGCCTCGATATCCAAATCACTTGTCTTGGTAAAAAGCTAGAAATTGAAGGTCACAGATCTAAGATATGAAAAAGCAGAGACTGTGCGTAATTAATTTTGTCCTCCTACGTACAGCTTCTAAAGGTTTATAGTTCAAGAATTTTAATTAAATTGACTTACATGATAACACACGCACATTTATCAAAGTAATCCATTCTGTGCATTGATAACATCCAGAAATGTGCCATAAAATATCTTGCTATAAAAAAAGTTGCAGTCTGGAAAACCAATGTAATGTACATGATGATTGGTCAAGAAATATTCATACATATTCTATAATCTTGTTTAATTCTTGTATTTTTTTTTAATGCTTCCTTTCAGGCTACAATGCTCTGCTGAGATATGAAGGCTTTGAAAATGATTCAAGTCTTGACTTCTGGTGCAACGTTTGTGGATCTGACATCCACCCAGTTGGTTGGTGTGCAACCAGTGGGAAGCCCTTAGTTCCTCCTCGAAGTATGTAAATAGTAGCCTTACTGACTGATATCAAAGTCTCTATTAAACTAAATTTGCTCATTGTCCAGATATCAAAGTATTCTTTTACCATAACAACTCTTTCAACAGTTATGAATTAATTTTAACTTTTGGAAAAATAAGAGCTTGACTGATGCTGAAAGTGTTTCTTGGAGTAGCCCATCTGATGCAACTCAAAGCTTTTAAGATCAGGGTGGCAGCAGTTGGCTAATCAGTGATGGGCCATGCACTGATTTTATTTATACTTTGTTATTAAATTCTTTGCCCTGACCCATAAACTTAATTTTGGGTAGCATTCATTCTCTAAAGAGGCTTTTTGTCATTATTGTCATCCAGGCCTTTTAACAGTCATCTGGGATTTCTTCTTTACACATTCCAGACTCTAATATTGTCTCTAACGGACACAATTAAAAATCAGTGGCTTATTTTTTCCCCTTCATTTGCAACAGCCATCCAACACAAATACACAAACTGGAAAGCTTTTCTAGTGAAACGACTTACTGGTGCCAAAACACTTCCTCCTGACTTTTCTCAGAAGGTAAGGCTGATGCAATATCAATGATGTTCTGTAAAGAAATTTGCAGCACAATGTGAAGAACTGGAATATTTTACCATGGCACATTTAGCTCCTCTTGCAGTGAAGGTGATACTTTAGTTTCTTCCCTTAGATACAGTTTTCCATGGAATCCCTTCTCCAGTTATGTCGCACTTGTCAGTATGTATTTGGAAAACTGTTTGCTCTAGAAAAAAATAGCTTTCTTTAAAAACTAGTTAGTCTATTTTAATTTTAAATTACCTCATTTTAAAAATCCACAGAAAACCCAGAAATGCTCATGAGCTACCCTGTGATAAGTAAGAAAAATAAAAGCTGATTTTTCTAATTCAAGAGTGATTTTTATCATGCACTATTTCAAGAAACTGAATGAAATATGTTA
This sequence comes from Dasyornis broadbenti, assembly GCA_013397935.1. NCBI lineage: Eukaryota > Metazoa > Chordata > Aves > Passeriformes > Dasyornithidae > Dasyornis > Dasyornis broadbenti. The sequence goes on along the minus strand of VZRN01006271.1, from coordinate 2,118,194 downwards.
ATATAGCATGGATCTAGAGGGTATAAAGATCATACTTTTAAATATTAATATTTTTCTCCTGCTCTGGACTAGGTTTTTTCTGTCTTTAAGTCAAGTCTCTAGGTGTGGCAGCTGCTGTATGGTGTGCTCTAAGTTTACTTAATAATATTGTGAGATGATGGTGCATATAGATCTTAGTAGGAATACAAGATTTAATTTGCTGATTTACACTGCATCTAATGTTTAAAAAACAACAACTGCAGAAAGGCTTTTTAGTTAATTTTTATTTAAAAATTGGCTCAGTTAGAAGCCAAATTAAATTGGCATGATCTCAGTCCTTTGGGGAGTTGATAACAAAAATGGCAAGTGGCAGATACTGATTTTTAAACACAATCTATTGCACAAAGCAGATGAACATCTATTTCTATTCTCTTGCTTTCTTTTGTGTATTATGAAGAAATACTTTTGTGAGTGGCCAGCTTTAATTATGTTGAAAGTTTGTTTTCCATGCCTATTATAATGAAATATTTTAATCCTGGCTTTTAAATGCTGTATATTGAGTGGATGACAAAGCAAGAACAAAAAATCTTGAGGTTTTTCTTGTTAAAATTGTTGCTCAAGGTAAATTCATGCATTGTTAAAAACTGAACAAACTTTTATGTCAGTGGAAAATTCCTTTAACTTGTGTGAGAATTGTATCTCATCTTAAGGGATGACCTTGAAACAATTAAAGCATTGTAGGCTCTATTCTTAGTTTTCTGAAACATTTTGTTACAATGAAATCGAAGAGAAATAATTTGTGTCATTTCTCCAGGTTGATTAACCAGTACTTGAATTAAAGAAGTGCATTAATACTGTGCTTTAAGAGACAGAGGAAGATGGCAAACCAGAGGATATTCTTACAGAATGTTTATTTCCTGTTGCTTGAAGGTGTCTGAGAGTATGCAGTACCCATTCAAAACTTCCATGAGGGTAGAAGTGGTGGACAAGACGCACCTGTGCCGGACAAGGGTGGCTGTGGTGGAAAGCGTCATCGGGGGCCGCCTGAGGCTGGTGTATGAGGAGAGTGAGGACAAAACTGATGACTTCTGGTGCCATATGTACAGCCCACTCATTCATCATATTGGCTGGTCTCGAAGTATAGGGCACAGGTTCAAAAGATCTGGTGAGTATTTGGGGTTAGAGGTGTTTTGTGGGCAGTGTCGGCTGGGACAAGTCTGATTTAAGCAGCTTTGTTGCTTTATACAATTAATCAAACTAGCTTGAATACTGATATTTAGAAATGTATGTTATGTGGCCCAGGGGTTTTACCAATTATATAACATGCAGGAATTTCATTTAAAATTATAATTAACGGATTATACAGCAGTGGAAAAAGCCACCATAACTTTTAGGTTGATTTGTAGTACGTTGATATTTAGAAGAATCAATGATAAGCAGAGGTTTGCAAACTGTAGGCAGAAAAACCTTGAACTGCAGAATTCGAGCATGGTAAACTTCACTTTTCATGCTGATACCTGGAATTACAATCCTGCTGCACAAACTCCTAGTTTCTTCACATCTAACTCCGTTTTTTGTACAGTGCAATGTGGACAAGTATCCTATTAGAGAATTTCTATTTACTTGCAAGTTTAGAGACTGTCTTATATTTTATATTGCAGTGTTTTTGTGATTTAGAGGTCGATAGGGGTTGGGCAGGGAAGGTGAGGTGACAGTCTAATAGAAGGGACACAATTAAATCCCTTATTACCTAAAATACAAAAACACTCGTAATTTGAAATAGTTAAGGTTTCTAAAAAAAAAAGTCTGTTTTTTTAATTATGTCTCTGCTCCTTGGAGATAATATCCCTTGTCAGAAACAGAATTCCTGTAGAGCATTCCACAAGGCTTCCCTTCAGGGAAAGGCCTTCAGTTTTCCTAATGCTTCAGCTTTCACTGAAACCATTTATAAACATTTAAAGTGATTGTGTGTAATTATATAAAAATATGTAGAGATGTAATTTTTGGCAAAGCATAGTGCAAAGTAGTTTACCTGCCAATTTTTTTGCAAAAGCTTCTATGTATTCTTTCATTGATTTTGTGACATAATCAAATGATCTTGTAAACACTGGATATTGGGTGTTTTTCATAAATGAGACTGTGTTATAGAGGCAGCTCAGGTAGAAGTCAGCAAGGAAAATGGATGGATTATGTCCTCTAGAATTTTGTGGTATTCTTACTATAAACTGGGCCTCCCACACCAGTGATTGCATGGTATTGGTTAACATGTTCAGAAAAGTGGATTGTTTGCTCTGTGAACAAAACTTCTGAATAACATTATGATACTATTATTCCTTGTAGATATTACAAAGAAACAGGATGGACACTTTGATGCACCCCCACATTTATTTATGAAGGTGAGTTCAGTAGCAAGAACGCTGTTTGCTGAGTTGATTGAGGACCTTTAGTTCTGTTGTGTGTAAACCAGACCTGAAACTCCATTTACATCTTGGCCCAGCACAAGCATTTCTGCTTTTATGACCAAATCTGACTTCCTTGATATAAACAGAGGTGGTAGAACAGGTGTTTCAGTCTGTTGCTTTGGCAGTGTGGGGCTATGTTTGATTCCAGGCTCACTAAATTTGTTGCTTTTGCTGCTGTTCTGTGATTCTTTAGGTGAAAGAGGTTGATGCAGCTGGAGAGTGGTTTAAAGAAGGAATGAAGTTGGAAGCTATAGACCCCTTAAACCTCTCAGCAATATGTGTGGCAACTATCAGAAAGGTAAGAAGACAAATGTGCATTTTGGGGAGGCAGAGAGGAATCCTTTGTCACTAGCCTTTATTCAGGCTTGAAACAAAAAGCTTAAAATCAAAATCACTGCAGTTCATTCACACAGTCAGTGGGGTGTGTCCGTTAATTGTTTGTATGCAGCTGCTATGAAAATGTGCTCATGTCAATTTGACTTTAATCTCGGGAAATTCAGCCTTACCTTTAATTAGAATGTATTTGTGAGATGAATTAGCAGGACAATCTTCTCCTAATTATAACAAATGTTTTGTAACTGTTTTAGACCAAACCTCATCTTGCTGACTTGCAAAAGTCTATGAAGATATTTTAAGGCTGTCCTTCTTTCCTAGCTTGATTGAAAGGGAGCCAATCCATACGAAATCTGCTTTAAAAGAGAAAATGTAAAAAGCAGCTTAGCTGAATTGTTTAACATTTCCAGTGAGGAGGAGTGTGGTTATGATTTTGAGTAATGGTGTGCTGAATATCCTTGCAAGATAAAGAGTAGACTGATTTATAAAACTTTTAGATGTAGAACTGATGTTCACAAGAAAAACAAACTAGAGATCAGAAAAAGAAAATGTTGATCTCCTAACGTTGCAGTACTCAAAGGTACATGTGACAGTTGTACTCCCAGTCCTGGAGAAAGGTATGGTTTGGGGTTTTTTGTTATATTTGAATGTCCTTCTAAGTGTGCTTCCATTATGATTGAGTTACTTTCACTCTTCTGAAACGTGGCTTTCTTGCTTTGTAGCCCTCTCACCCAGCTGAAGGTATTTAATGTGGAATTTTGTTTCTCTTTACCAAGGTGTTAGCAGATGGCTATCTTATGATTGGGATTGATGGCTCAGAAGCAGCAGATGGGTCTGATTGGTTTTGTTACCATGCCACTTCCCCTTCTATTTTCCCTGTTGGTTTCTGTGAAATTAACATGATTGAACTAACTCCACCCAGAGGTACAGGTAGCATTCTGACACCTTTTCTTGTGAATATTGCTCAGTGATGTTGTATGTGCCATATGCTTTGTTTCTTAACTCAGCCGTCAGAACTCGGGTCACTTTTTAGTACTTTCTCAAGTCTGAAACAAACACAACAGCATTACTTTGAAGTAATCTAAACCAGAGATAACCAGCTCTTCATTTAGAGAAGGTTAGATTGATAATTGGCTGAAATAATTTGCATTTGCTGTCACAAATTGAGGATTCCAGTAAGTCACTGGGAAGCATGGGAGTCACTAAAAGGGCTGGTCAGAAAGTGTCACTGCTTGGGAACTCTTGGCCACCGAAGCAATTCATGAACACTGTAAAGAATCTCAGACTTTAGCTAATTCACAGCAATGCCAGTTAATTTTTGGAAGACTATAGACAAAGCTGAGCTTTGAGGAAGTAGCCATTAGGGCTGCACACTGAATAAACCCTTCTGTGAGGAAAAGCTGTCTGTCCTCAAGCGCATGTGCCTACAGAAGACTTTGCCTTTCCCTTTTTATTTTGTCTTGGTCTGGCACTTTTTAAGAGGATCGTAACCAGCTGTGTAACAGCAGATGACAATGATTTTCTATGGATTTTTTTCCCTCCATTCTCATTCTTGCAGACTTCTACTTGTATTTAATGAATTATTTTTATAGGTAATAACTTAAAAGGCAATGTAGTGCAACATGAAGGTACATGGATATTCGTGGATATGAAATTACTTTTTCATTGTTGTACACTGATGACTGTGTCACCCCTTGAGTGTGGAAAGTGCAGTTAGTACAGATTTACTTTTCTTTTTCAGTCAGCTCATTTAGTGAATTCATTGCCTAGAAATTAATGGGCACCGGCATCCCTCAAAAATCTGAGGTGCAGAAACTCTTGCAATAGGAGTTTCTGTGGGAGGAAAATGCTTGCATGTCAATACATATCAGTCAGCTTAGAAATAAGTATATGAAACTGATGAGACAGGAGAAGAACTTGCCTTTGATGAGACTTTACCTCTTCACTCTTCAAACGCTACTTAATGTGGATTTTATTCCTAGCACATTTATGATACTCAGTGTTTCTTGTATTACGGCAACCTAATTCTTTATCTCCATGTATGTTTTCCCTTTTACTGCAATTTTTCCCTAGCCCTGTGTCATCAGTGAGGGGTGATTATAAATCCCACGTGCGATAATCTAAAAGTCATTTGGAAGAGGAATTACCAGCAGTAAAATACAGAGCATAATGCACATTAGCATTTTTAATAGTATCCAAGTCATCAAAGCTGCTTAGCTCTAATGAGGGGGGTATTTTGCTGTCCAAATTATGGCTGGAAAATGGACAGTTTCTTAATTCGGCCTGGGTTGACAAGGCCCTGGTGCTCATGTCTTGTGTGTAATGGACTTGAGTACAACTGTAGAGGTGTAGCAGAGGAATGTTACATTGAGGGAAAAAGCATTAATATGCAAAACTGATACATGATTGTGATTGCCCTTACTAATTAACTCTTCAGCTGCATCTGTTCGTGGAGATATTCCATACCCTATGTGACCACTCTTAGCCAAGTTGCATTTAGCTTTGTGGATAACTTCAGTTGCTATGAAATTATTGGGCTTTACAAAGGTCGTTCCTCCCAAACATCTTCATCCCTTGCTGCAGGCAGTAGATCAGTGCTCAGGCACTTTGAGGAGTGGGATTGGATTTTGGGCTGTGGATGCAGAGTGTGGCAGCCCTGAGCTGCAGCCCTCTGCCCCCACAGAGGTGAGATCCAGCCCTCTCCCGTAGCTCTCACGCAATGCTCACTGCACTGCAGATTTTCAGGATGTCCATCACTGCACACTGCTACAGGGGAATCTTCCAAGCTGCTCTTGCTCCAGCTAGAATTAGAGAATTATTACTTTAGGCAGTTGTAGGAGTTGCCCAAAGGAAAAAATATCCCTGTGTTTTATGCATATTCAGTAGCAGCTACTTATTTTTAAGAGATTATTTTCTTACCTTTATAATGGCTTTTTAAAAATCCTATAATTTTTCATATTATTGGTATTTTTACCCTTATTAAACTTTTTAATATCCATGTTTATTCTTACCGTTCTGTTCCTGACAATTCAGATGTTTCAATAGTGGAACTATTTCCCCACAGGAAAGACACTGGATGTGCTTAAATCCATGATCTGTTCTGGGTCATTTGTGGAGGGTATTTGTAGAGATGAAGGATCTGTGTGGACAAAAACCTTCCAGTTTAAATGGTTAATCTTAACATTAAATGATACCTTCTGTGTTACCCAGTGCTTCATTCTTCTTGTTTGTTGCAAATGTCCAGGTGACAGTTTGTCCCTTAGACCAAAGCTCAGAGAGAGGAAGTTCCTGATGTTAATGTTTGACTTCTTTGTTGTCTTTTTAGCTGTAACATACTCCCAATGTGCTATTTTTGCTGCTGTTCTTATGCATGAAGTTTGCAGTTGATGTATGAAAATGTTATTTAAAATTCACAGGTTATGCAAAACTCCCTTTTAAATGGTTTGACTACCTCAGGGAAACTGACTCAATAGCAGCACCAGTAAAGCTCTTCAATAAGGTAATAAAAACTATACGTGTTTGTACTAGAATTAGTGTTTTCTTTACATTTTTGCACAGTGCATGGGATGGACCCTTTTCATTAAATACAATTTTGAAAAACTAAGACACAACCTTTGAGAGATAAAAACCATTTGAGTAAATGAAGATTGAAATGTTAAACAGATGCAGAAGTACATGAAACTTCATTGAAGATACTTGAGGTTTTTTCTGAATTAAGTTGTTTGAAATCCCTGTTTTAACACTGCTTAAACTATCTTAATGAACAGGTCTGTTAACTGATGTTTGCCTTGTGCGCTTCCCCAGGAAGTTCCAAACCATGGGTTTCATGTTGGCATGAAACTGGAGGCTGTAGATCTGATGGAGCCTCGCCTGGTGTGCGTGGCCACGGTGACGCGCATTATCCACCGGCTGCTGAGGATCCACTTCGATGGCTGGGAGGATGAGTACGACCAGTGGGTGGATTGTGAGTCCCCAGACCTGTATCCTGTGGGATGGTGCCAGCTCACTGGATACCAACTCCAGCCTCCAGCACCGCAGTGTGAGTCCTGCTTTGCCAATAATGGGAGTGCATTTCATGGGGGCTCTTTTTCCCAAGATTTTCCAGTTAGGTCTCCAGGCATAACAAATACAGAACAAATTCTTGCTAATGCCTGCAAGTTCTAATTCACAGTCCTAATCTCCCTCACTTTGACTTCTAAAGGTAATTCTGAGTGTTTCTTACTGTTTTTCAATGCCAAAAGATGCTGATTTGATGCAGAGAAAAAGCTTTGTCAGAACTTGTCAGTTCTGGAGGATATCACTGAGAGTTTATATTGCTTTAAGACTGCCAGAGTATCTCTTTCACCTTCTGAATTTGATGGAGCTCAGCCTGTGCAGAAGCTGTATCTTATTAATTACATCACAACTTTTCCTGTCAGATCAAGTGATGACAATTGATAACTGCACTTCAAGAACTGTTGTTTAATGAGAGGGTAGTAAGAGAGTTCATGTTAAGTAGTTTAATGCAAGCTCGTTTTCTGCAATAAATTGCTGCCTTTGTTCAGTCACTAAGGAAAATTTCTGCAACTGTGTGGCAGCTTTGACACCTTCTGAAGTGTTGTGGTTGTTTTTTTTTGAACAATAAGCATAAATTTTGAACTCTTCGTTTTTTGCAGCATCAAGAGATAGCCAGTCAAGTTCATCCAAGCAGAAGAAAAAAGCTAAATCGCAACAGTACAAAGGACATAAGAAAAGTGGGTGACGAAGTAGTGTTTGCACTTTTCCTGTTATTTCAAAGTTTGTGGTCTCTGCCTAAGTCCCTGTTCTATTTGGAAATGTTTGTGTCTAAATAGATGTTATGCTTAAAGGTGCAGTATGCCATAAAAGGAACTTTTTCATTGAGAATAACCTTTTTTTATAACTTGTGATAGGGTAGATGTTGCTAATAATAATAATCAATGATTGTAGATGGACAATGGCTAAAATATTTTTGTATTCTGACATAATTTCAGTTAAATAATATGTTGGATGTGTAATTGTCCTGCCTTGTACAAAATACTCAGGTATCAACACAGTTTTCCCTCTGTTCTTTGTAACACAGGTGGAGCAATAAGAACCAAGTTACTGGTATCAGAAAGAATGAGGTGTAGAAAATTTAAATTATCATCTAATTGGCTCCTTTTTGAAACAAAAAAGCTACTTATTTGCCAGAAGTTTTTGTTTAGGCATCTATGTAAATTAAGCTTTTATAGAATTACGTTCAGAAGCAATAGACAGCGTTGCTGTATGTGGCTGTTCTTGCCACAGTAAGACACATTAATGACATTTTTAAGAATCTGAAGTGTTCAGGTTCTTTCCACACTAACTGATTCCCTTGGAATCAAATTGTCAAGATATCAAATTAGCTTGATTAATTTAGACTTGTTTCCAGAATGTTTTGTTGTTGTGCAGAACTAAATGAGGAATTAAAGCCTTGTCTTCCTGGTAAATTTGTGAATGGATCTATTAAGGCCGATTGGAACCTTCTTCCCCAGTCACTGAGAATACAGTCTTTGCTGTGTTGTTGGTCTTTGGACATGAGAAGTTGATAGGGGAGTGCCACAGATAAACCAGGTGTCTGGGAAGTTCTTAGAACCTCCTGTTAAGTGCCTCAAACACTGTTTTTCCCTTCTGCTATTAGAGGAAATAAACAGGAAAATAAACAGGAAAATCCAGATCCTTTTCAGAATCTTGCAGCAGTATTTTTGAAGTGGAATTCAGGTACTGGAAAACTGATTTGAGAATATCCAGGGAAAGCTGTGAGTGCTGTTGCCTTAAGCTAGGGCAATAAGGCTCTATGGTTAGTGACCTTTGCACAGGACCTGTTTTGGGATAATTCTGCACTGTCTGAGCAGATTTTGTTTAGCAATTTGTGCTAGACCATCCTGTTCCTTACCTTATCCCTTTCTAATACCTCTGTTGGTTTCTTGCTATCCCTCTTGCAGTAAGCGTGACACAAACCTGGAAAGTGAATTCCTTTCACCTAATGCCATAGGAAGGAGATTTAGTCTGTTGAAATTTGTTCTTCATTTCTCACTAACTTGAGGTAGATGTTGGCTGTGGAAGCAAGGAAAACTTCTGATTGTGTTCTGGACTGTTTATTCAATACTAAGAAATCCTCTTAATCATCAGAAGATGAGAGAACAAGGTCATGAACAGTTCGAGTTGGCTGCCTCCTACATGGGTTTTTTTCTAAGTAGGTTATGGCAACGGAAGTGCTGAGTCACAGGAAATAACACTAAAAATGTCTTCTGAAGCTTTTTCTTGTTCAGCACTTGTAAATAAGATAGAAAATTATTTTGTAAAGGATTTCAGTCACAAAACTGTACAGTGCTGCAGTGATGTTTTTATGGCACTATGTAAAGTCACCACAGATGATTAATAAGAAACTCTGTGTAGATCTTAAATTATTTTTAGCAGGGCAGGGTTAATCCATGCATTTTTCTCAGCCCAGGATGTCGTTGAGTCATTGTGCTGTGTGAAATGATGCAGATTTCTGCTGCAGTGTCCCCTCCTTCCTGGGAGCACTGGGAGTGTTCACAGGGAAGCAGAGCTGATTGCATCATAGACAATTTGGGAATACTTTTGGGGATACTTGAGAATCTCCCCCAATTCCCTTTCCAGTAGTGTTTGTTTCAGTGAGTAGGGTTTTGTACTGTGTGTGTGCTGCTCAGAAGGCTCTGCACGTGAATTTTGAAGGGTAACTTGCCAGCATGCCTGGAGAATTAGTTAATAATGGATGTAATATCTGCTGCTATTGTCTGCTTCCTCCTGGGTGTGTATATCAGAATAAGGTTACTGAAATGATAATCTGACCTCCACATTTTCGAGGCTGGGATTCTGCAGACACCATTCTGCCTCATTATTCTCTCTTAAAGAGTCATCCCGAACTTGTCTTGTAAGAATATTTAAGCCAGGGTGGTGTCTTTAGCATGTGCATAATCAGTTACCTTTTCTCTTCAGGGCTGGGCTTTTGTTTGTCTGTCTGACAGTGCTGATAGGATTGGAGCATCAGCAGCCACAGTTTTGGTACAGCTGAAAGCACTGATTTGTGTTACAGATCTTGTACCCCCAATACCACAGAGAACTTGTCCTGGGCACGGAATGGGAGCATCTTAGTGATAAAGGAGGAACATGATGATAATTTGCCTGGGAAATGTTTAAGTAACATTTTTTCATGAATGCAGCATTTAGTAATTGGAAGGCATTTTACAAGTTCTTTTTTATACACATTTAAATGGTTACTAATGTTTGTAAGGCACTGTAAAAATGGGAAATACCATTCCAAGGGAATTGAGAGTATGTGTTTTTAGAGGTGATAAACTTTGTCTGGAGAGGATTATTTCCCCAGAAGCATCCTTCTGTCTTTTGGGCACACACACTGAAACAACTGCAGCCTCAAACTGAGCCAAGATGTCTTGGTGTCCAGGCAGAAGAATGTGTGTGACTGTGCAGTGTAGCTGCAGCAGGAGCAATTCACAGCATTTGTGTTTCATTGATAGAGCATGAAATAAGTGGGTCATGGTATTAAGCAATGCCCTTGAAGTCCCACCAGCAGCCTCTAGAATTCAGGGAATGTGATGTGTTGAGAACAATATTCCCAGTAATAACTGAATGGTGCCATTGTACAGGCCCTGGTTTTCCAGAATGGGTGAATATCAATCAGAGCCATTTCTCAGTGAACAGTCAGAGTTGCCTGATGCACTTTAACCCGAGCGTTTATTTTAGTTTGACTTGATGTTTAGAGAGGAAGATACCAGTGGGGAAGAAACCTGTCAGTTTGTCCAGCCCACCCCTGGCAGGTGAGGTGCGGAGGAGCTTCTCTGGGGATGACGAGTTGGCTCCTCCTCCATACCGAGCCCTTCCAGCACAGACAGCCCCCGAGGCCTTCCAGCCTCCCAGGAATAGCCAGGAGTTCAGTCCCAGCCTCCAAACAGGTAACTGCTCTCAGCAGTGTGTCGCTGCAGAGTGGGGAGCTGTGCTCCACTGTGTCATCTGCTGACTCATCCAATCTTTCTTTTTGCCTTTTCTTTTTTCCTTTGAATTTGAGTTGGTTTTATTTTTTCTGTCAGAGAACTTTTCATTCTCACTGATGCACCACGTCACTGAATTAATCATAGCAGAGGGTTACAGCTGGTTTAGAACTTCAGAGGAAGGAGATTGTGGTGTGGGTTACTGAGAATTCCAGAGGGGCTCTGCAGAGTGTTAAAATACAAAAAGGCACTCTGTAAAGCTGAATGGTAATGTGGATTTGGGAATGTTGGATGTATGTAGGTCATTAGTGTGGATTATCCTTTGCAGAGAAAGTAATAGTACACAGTAAATAAACATTTTTGTCTTTGTATCAGAAAAAGGTAATTATCTGGGAAAATGTCTCTGGAATGTGTCATTTGAAATTTTGTGGGCTATTAAGAAAACGTATTTGAAACAGTGTAATTGTGCATCTGTATGAGTGAGCAGAGAAAAACTCTTTAAAATTCATCGGTAATATTGAAGAAGTAGATTGAAATTTTGAGCTTATCTGAGTATAGTTCACATAAGGTAATCAATCTTCAATTATACAAGTTCACTGCAAGGATCTGGTAGCTTTTTTCTCTTCCCTTTTCCTGATATCTCTGGCAACATAATGCAGCAAATCATTGCTAACAAATATGTTGTGGCGATAGGAGCTGTCAGACAGGCTGGATGATGCTCTGCCTGCAGGACAGTTGCCAGGTTGATAGATTTAGCTTCAGATCTGCTTGATTACTCCCTTAAGCGTGCCTTAGTCTGCACAGGCTGCCCTGTCAGCACTCTCTACCGCCTCTGGAATACATCCAGAACAGTTTCTCTTGTCCATGTGTTACCCATTAACAACCTGGGACATGGGAACCCACCCTTAGACCCTGAGGAAAACCTTTGCTCTCTTCTGCACACCTCTCAACGCTTCTCAAGGACTCCTTTAGCGTCACTTCAGCTTGTCACTGGTGTGTACATCCCGTGTTTAACAGAGCCTTTCATGCCAAAGAGAAGCCTTGCTTAGGGGAGAGTGTTCTGGAGCATTTGTTTCTACACAATTGTTCTTTTACTGCAAATCTACACCTGCATTGCATCTCTACACTGCAAGACATGCACAGTCTGAATTTCTGTCATTACATCATGGTTCCTATGAAACACCTGCATTCTTTGGTTTCTGATACTCAATACTTTCTATGATCAACTGAGAGGATCTTTTCAACATTAAGTAAGGCTGGACAGAATTAGTTTTGTTTGTGGTGTAGCCTTGTCATTGTCAAAGGTATTTGTGTTTAAATTGAAACCAGCAAGACCACATTTTTTCAGTCTCTAGGGAGGATGCATGACCCTGACACGATCTAATCAGTTTAGAACACATTTGAGATTGGCCAGAACTCATTAATTGCCTGCATATTCCTCGGCATCATTTGTTGCCTGATGCTGCAGTAGCTTTAGGACAGATGCAGGCACAATGCTGGGGATGTTTGCATGGCTTTGAAGGGAGTCAGTGCAAGATTAGTGACAAAGCATCTGCTCTGGAACTACTTGTCCACGGGAGAGCTCAGTAGTGTTCAAACCCAATTCTTTCCCCTTTTGAATTGTCATGAGCACAGAAGGGTTTCAGCACTTCTTCATCTTGTTTGTATGAAGTGGTTTTGCTCTCTGGCAATTTCCTAGTGCTGCTTTAGTGTGCATGAGTGCTTTGCATCATTTCAGTCATCTGAAATGATCTTCTAAGCACTGAGATTCAACTGTTGTACTGCTTCACTTTTTAAAAGAGCCTTCAGTCAGCCTGGCAGAGGAGGAGACTGTTCCCAGAGACTCACTTGCTCGTTGCTCCATTCATGTTGGTTTTGGGAGGTTTGAATGTCATGGCATCAGGCACAGTCTGTGTCCAGGCAGCTCACTGAGACAATGTAGAAAGGGAGTACCTGGCCCATCTGCATCCCTTTTCCCTCAGTTGGATGACTTTGTCATCTTTCTTTATTCTTCTTTCTAGTATCTTGGTGTGGAGCTGTAATAAAGCTTTTCTTATGGAGGATTGTAGTTAAAAGCTATATAATAGGAACAAATGAAGTAAAGTATTGTTAAGGATCTAAGTCAGGACTTTGGTTCGAAAGAACCAGAGCCAATCCAAATCATGGCAGCTGCTGTTACTCCTGTTACCTGCAGGAGCTTCCTGCTGGGGGAGAGAGGGGAAAACAACATGCCTGGTGGGTTGTTTGGGATCCCTGACCTTTGTGTAGACTTTGCTTAAGGCATTGCAGCAAAGCCAAGTAGCCAACTGTGTGTCTCATCATTTAGAAAGCACTCTGTTATCCCCCAAAGATCAGGAATCTTGATCAGAGTTGGGCATGATGTAGGCCAAAGTATTTGGGAGAAAAAAATAAGGAAGGGATTGTGGGCTGTGTAGGTGAGAGGAGGCATCTATTAAAGAAAGATGAGAGCTTGCATTATGCTGCAACTTTTGACATCTTTTCCTATCTTAATTTTCAAATTTTATTTTTATTTAGCGCAAGCACTTGTTTCAACATAGAAGATGATGTAGAATATTTATAAAAGAATAATCAAACAGCTTGTAAGTTACTGCAGGGCTATTAGTAGCAGCAGGTTATGGGTTGAGTTTCTTTTCTTTCACTGCATATTTCTGCATTTCAAGACACATTGACAATGTATATAAACTTTATATTCAGTAATTACAAACTTTGATACTCATTCATTTGGTCATAGAGAATCATTTATTTTCATATAATCAACCCTTTAATGTGGGTACTGCACCTTTAATGAACGTTTACATGTTTTGTTTTCAGTGTTCTCTGCACTGTGCTCATATTTTGATAATCATCTCTATTCATTAATGAAACTGGAAACAAATTGTGACATTATTGCTATTCATAACATCTTTTTTTATGTCTTAGATCTCATTTCTCTTTCATTTTGCCAAAAGAAGAGAGAAGATTAAAACTACAAAAAAAAAAGTGTTTTGCTTGAGTGAAACACCTTCTGGGATGTTAAAAGTTTAATGATGGATTGAGAAAACTGTCAGTACCTTTTGTTGTCTCACATTGTTTGCAGTAACTGGGCTAAGCAATGTGAGTTGTAGATGAACTGTTGGCCACTTCCGACTCATTTTCACTTGCAAAAAGACTAAATAGAAAGCAAAGTGCTTTAAAAGTTAAACTGGTTTAAAATACTCAATTCTTGAGAAAACCTTGTAGACAATATATTATTGTAAGTAAACTGAGATCTGTGAAAATTAGAGCCTAAGTTAAGGTTCCATCTGCACTCATGAAGCGTCTGCTCTCTGTGGGATCCGGAGCGTTAAAGCATCGCTAAAATGCAGAATGTAAGAAAACAGAGAATCGGGGGGCGCTCCCAATTCCAATAATATTAAGTAAGTTTAAGGAAAAGTCGCACCTTAAATTTGATAGATGTTTAATGTGAATTTTTGATTTGTAGTGACTTCGTTGCAGCTGAAGGAGGAGTTGCTGGATGGGGAGGAGTACAGCTTCCTGCAGGGAGCGTCTGACCAGGAGAGCAACGGCTCCGCCAGCTACTACATCAAACAGGAACCCTGAGGCAGCTCCAGCAGTGAGGGCCACACATTGGTGATAGGAAAAGAACCTTTCTCCAAGACTGACTGATTCTGTTCCCACTTGGATGGTGCAGTTCGGGTGACTGTGCCTGGGGCACTTTGCTAACTGTAGATGAATTAGACTCAGTTCAGAATTTTTTGGAAGGGCGGGGAAACTATTTTAGTGAAAAAGATTTTTCAATTTATTAAAAACGAAAAAAAATGGACACTTTTGTGTTGTATTTGAAGCTTTTGAAAGAATTTTGTAATATTTTCAAGTTCAGATTTATTGTGCATTGTTAACAAGAACTGAAATTCTAATTTTTTGGTAAGATTAAAGTTTAATTAGCATGGTTGTGGGAAGCAGTTGGAGGAAGATATAGTTGCAAATACAAATGAACTGTCGTAACAAATGAACCTTTTTGGTACAAGTTGGGAGACTTTTAGACTCTTATGAACTGCACTGGTCACGCCTCTGTTTTTTTAATTGTGAAAACAAGGCTTTCAAGCCCTGATTTAGAGGCTTAAATTGTATGTGGAAGATAGTCCTGTAAAGCTCTACTCAGTGAGTAGCCCCAAGTGCAACGGAGCCATCGCCTGAGGAAGATTTTAACTTTTCAAGGTGTTTTTATTTCGTTTAAAATACCTTTTTTTATATAAGATTTTGGTTTTTTAAATGTTCCTTAGGGTCTGATTCAGTGCCCATTACTATCAGTAGCCTTGTCTCCGTCGACTGCAGTGGGCATTGGATTGGATCTACAAAGCTCTTGTCTGTACATGAATGTCTGTAGTCTTGGAATGCTTCATCAAATGTTTACAGAGCCCTATGCCAAACTGGAACTTCAGAAAATTCCCTCATTGGAAGATTAGTTTTAGCTCTGAATTTTGACTGAAGAAGCAGCTTAGATGGACAGTCACTAAGGACTCGCTTGGTAGTGGGAAGGAACTTGTGAGTATTCTTCTGGTTTTGTTTTTTTTTTATTTTTCCATTCAGAAAGCCCTAAATGTTTCCTTACCGTTTTAAATACTTGTGTGTGACCATTCAGAACTGATGTGTGACATGGTTTCAGGTGAGCTGAAAGGAGCCCTATGCTGTGGATTAAAAATGAGTTCAGGCCTGCAATATTCATGTCTTGCTGCAGTAGTGTAACATGGGAGTTGAGACTTGAGAACAGTATAAAAATCACATGGTTTTAGTATATTATTCAGAAACTGGATTTGCCTGTTGCCTGGAATTCTTGTCTCATGTCAAGTATCCCATTAGCTTCACCTGGTCAACTTCCAGATTTTTACAAGGCAAAAGTCACATAAAAGGGTGAAAATGATGACCAGTTAAACACAAAGTGTTTTTGCAGGAGCTCTTAATAATTTGGATTTTATCTTTTCCTATTTTTAGCCTTTGTACGTTTTTGTAAATGGAGTTGATGGGTGAGGTGGTTGATCAGCCCTGCAGAGCTGTGACTGGAAAAATGTGCATCAAGAGCTTTAGCTTTTACCAGTAAGGTTCATTAACTAAACTCTCAGGAATTATCTCATAAGTTCTATAAGTGCTTCTGGGTCTTCACAGGTCCCCTTCAGAGCAGTACAGTGATCATCTGACTCTTGACCATAAGTTAGGGCTTAAAATAAAACCATCAAAATTATTAACATCTGTATTCCTACAGCCTAAGAAATGCTTTAAGGATGTCAACCCACAGAGCCCCAGGAGACCATTTTTGTATATTGTTGTTTGAGCTTAAAAAAGTGCATAGAAAGTTGAAAACCAGCAATTTGATTATTTTCTAAAATATTGCTCTAACTTTGGGTACATAGTATTGGTGATATGCACAGGTTTACCTCATTCTATGCAAGAGGGGTTAATTATGTAAAGTTTTGTATTTACTACTGGAAGTAAAACATGTCCTGTATAGTGTAGGAATGTCTGGAATTCTTTTCTCCCTTACTGGTAAAATTTCTGAAATAACGACCCCTTTTTAACAACAGCTTCTTCTATTGACAGAATCTGTTAAGCAGATTACAAGACTCTGTAACTTCAGGTGGTAAAGACATTTTTAGCTCTCTGAAATAGCCATAAAAAGGACTTTGGACCTGGTAGACTTCAAATACCTTATCTCAGATTCTGACCCACCCATGATGTTTATTTTGAACAGCCTAGATTGGAGACGTAGGATTAGAGACCATTGTAGTGACACTTTGAGCCTTGATTATGTTATTTTTTCCTGTGTTCTCAATTTAATCTGCTGTAAAATCCAGCTCTGCAAGCATTGATTTGGTTTGGTAAGTACATCATTGTTGATTTATTTATTCTTTTTAATGCAACAACTTGCAGGTTGTCCCAGCCAGCTGGAATAAGGTTCTCACAGTCTTGCTTTCTTCTCTCATCAACAGCTTCTGACTTGAGCAGAAAAACTGTTGCATTAATTTGTGTTTCATAATGTGGAAGGTCAGGCTAGTAATGAGTGAGGTGCATTGCCAGGTCACTAAACTTGGGCTCCTGACTATTGCCCAGGCTCATCCCTGATTTCCGAGTTGGTCTTCAAATGTCAAGAGGGAAAATTAGTCCTGAACACACTTCCTGTGCTGGAGAAATGTAAGACTCTGTTCTAAAAGTCTGTCAGTCTGTATAATACTCTGTTATTCATCGAACACTAAAGTCTGTGAGGTGATGTACGTTCTGGGGTACCTGTGTGACTTCAGCAGTTGGTGAAATGTCTTTTGTGTTTCTGATGCCTCAGTTGTGTAATTGTCAAGTGCAGTGACATCTGTGCTAAGCAAACCACGGAAGGAGCTGCTGGAAGTCACTTGCTGAGGAGCTCAAGGAAAGCCTGAGCAAGGTGCTAGCAGGGGTGTGACCTGCAGAGCCCGTGGGGTGTCCCTGTGGCAGATCCCTGGCGTTGCAAAGCGTTCCCGTGGCTCTGGGATGTTTCTCTTGGCTTCCAGCCGCGGTACCTGGCTGAGAGAGCAGCAAATGTTGGACACCTGAAACCTTCAATGGGGTCGGACTCATTTTGGCATTTGGCACAGCAAGTTTTTCTGACCATGAGGCAGCCCAAGCCCTGTCCTTGACTTGGCTGCTGCCCCTCTTTTCTTGCTCTAAATCTCTCTGCTGATCTTTGATTGTTACGTTATTTTCAGTACAACTCTTAACCTGTTCCTTGCTGCGTCTGAGGAAAGCTACAGCAGCTATTGATTCCTTGTTCTACGGATACTAACACGGGTTTCAGTGTTTGTTTGGTTTTTTTATTGTTGTTTTCTGTGATGTGAATACCCTCCCTCAATCTTTGTACGATGGTGCTAATATATTTGGTAACAATCCTTTATTGGGAAGGGATTTTAAAAAACTGTGATTTCAGATGAATTTTTCTTCCTTTTGATTTTTTTTCATATTTAAAATGAAAAGCCACAGCCATTTATACAAAAAAAAAGGCATCAGCTTTGGCCCCTGGGAAAAAGTTGGGGCGGGAATCAAGATTAAACAAATGGGGTTTTTACATCATTTCTGTATGTATTTGATATATAGATCAATATCTGTACAAATTTAATCTTTTATTTTCTTGGTAATTTGTGTGGTCAGTGAGAGAGTATTTAAAGCTTTCTCATGCAATGTACATAACTCAGTGAAAAAATGCTTTTGGAGAAATTAATGTTACTTTCATTTTTACGAGACTGCAGATTTTCAGCATGGATGTGAAAAGCATTAAAATTATAACTTTGTGTACAAGATGAAAATAATTCACTAAATTTGCCTTTTTTACACAAAATAAAAATGATAAAAAGTCTTTTTCTGACTAGTGATTTTCTTTAAAAGACACTCTTTGCCCTAATGCACTTCAGCTTGTTTCTCTCGAGACACAATGTATATTAAAACTACTCGCAGTCTGTAAAAACGAGTATTTTAAGTAACTGGGTATGTTGGTCTGACAACAAATAAGCCATGTGGGGCCCTGAGCACAGGGTAAGGGGTTTGATAAGAGAAGGTGAATTACATAAGCATTTTCAGAGAGCAAGCTTGGCACTTGGTCTTATTTCAATTAGTATTAATATTTGTGTAAGGAGGGAAATTTTGTGCCATCCCGTTTTCCTTCTAGCTGTGTTGGAAGCAGATCCAGCCTCCCTTCAGCTCTCCCTCTGCAAATTTGCCACTGCTTGAGTCCAGCAGCTGTGCCAGGGCCACATGTCGCTGGCTCCTGAATGACTAAAATGACTTTTGTGAGTATTTGAACACAGCTCTGTCGCAAGTGAATGCACCACAAGGAATTTGTTCACACCCATTTATTTGACAGTCACTTTCAGCACTAAGATAACCGTGGTCGCTCCCAGGGCAGCAGCTGGAATGAGATGAGGTGTTGGAAGGCACCGATCACTGTGGGAACCCATCACTCATAGATCCAGTCGTGTGCACAGGGCTTGAAGTCGATGAGCTCTGTGGGTTTGAACCACAGGTTGATCTCCTTCTGTGCACTCTGCACCGAGTCACTGCCATGGATGATGTTCCTGTGGAAGGAGACAAACATTGATCCACTTTAAGCAACCTTGTTCTCAATTTGCAAAATCTTGGATGAAGCATCTAGAGCTGGGAGATTACTGTTATTTCAGGTACAGGGTTCCAACCCCCCCTCAGAGCTAATTATGCCTATCAGGGTCACTATGGAGCTACTGCTCTACACCAGCCCCTGCCTGAGCTTACGTGCTGCTCTGGGGAGGAGCTGCATTGCAAACAAAGTCAGCTTTGGGCCATTTTCCTAAGCAGCAGCTATGGCCTGTGACCTGCAAATGAAATTCCATCACACTAAGGTATCTAGCACCAATCCTGGCTTTCTAGAATAAAAGACTACCAACAGTTTTTGTGTTGGCAGTTAAATGGGGAGTAGGAGTTGCTGAGTTTTTAGTATTAATTAATAGATTGAGGACAAACCTTCCCACTTGAATGCAGAAGTCACCACGGATAGTGCCAGGCTTGGAGTCTGCAGGGTTGGTTTCCCCCAGCATTACTCTCCCAGTTTTAACCACGTTGAGTCCTTCCCATACCTTAAAGTAGAAAACACAAAACAAATCTTGTTAACCCATGCTTATACAAATTACAGACAATTCATCTTTGCTGATACCATACTTTGCAAAGAAACAGGGACTCTACCACTAAAGAAATTGACCTTGCTTAGACTCTCTCTTAGGTCTTTTTAAAGGTGATGAGGGAAAAATAAACACAAACTGAAAGTGACGGTAAAAAGGACTATCAACATTGTTACTGTAGTGAAGGAGATACTTTACCAAGCCTCAAAATTAATGAACAAAGCAAACTCCAACCCTCTGTGTTGTGGTGGGATAGGCACACCCTGCTGAGTGCTCTCTCCTAGTTCATAATCACACCAGGAGATGCTATTAGAGCAAGCACCTTGTTTTGGGGGGAATGTAAGAAAGAATGACACAGAAGCTGGGTTTCTGTGTCAGGGAGCCTGACCCTTTTTTGCCCAAAACAATTATTTTGGTGCAGAAGATTTGCTTTCAGGAATTTTGTTTTATACATTTATATATAAAACATTTTAATACCCATTTTATATGTGCACTTCCCTTATTCTCAATATAGACATTTCATTGTCTTAATTTTAATGTATTCTTTTTCCACTAGAAGTGGGTACTTTAAAAAATGTTTCTGCAACACTAGCTCTGAATAGTCTAAATAATTAATACAGCAACACAAATATATTCAAGAAAGTCAGCCTAAACTAAAATAAAGCCACTTACCATGGCTACAATAGGTCCAGAGTTCATGTATTTAACCAAACCAGGGAAGAAGGGGCGGTCTTTCAGGTCAATGTAATGTTGTTTGAGAAGGTCTTCAGAGGCCTTTAAAAGGGCAGATGTAACTTTAAATATAACTTTCATAAAATCACTGAACAAAAAGGTGTTACAGGTGTGAGACTCTGGCATTACTGATCAGATTCACTGATCATTAATGTTACCGACAGTGCTATTGTGGGTATCAATGGGAGCTGCTGCTGAAACATTAAAGGAGTTCTTTGTGGCAACGCTGGGAATTGTCAACATGATTTCTTTGCATTGCAGTGACCCTCAGCGATAAGCAGAGTACGGGATCCCTGGGTGATGTTACCCAACACAACCTTTCAGGCAAGGTCACTCCAGCTCTCCATCGGGCTGCATTAAACCACTGGAGCACAATTCGCATTTTTTGTTGCGCACGGAGGCCGCGTGCCGGGCAGGAAGGCGGGCCTGCCGCGTGCTGCAGCAGCTCCGCCAGCAGCTCCCGTCCTGCCGCGGGGGAACCGCGAAGGGCGATTTTCTCCGTGTGGGGCGAGCCCCTCTCGGGCAGGGACGGGACAGGGTTTGGGGGCACGGCGTGGCACTCACGTGGACGAACTTCATGGCCACGAGCCGGAAGCCTTTCTGCTCAAAGCGCTTGATGATCTCCCCGACCAGCCCGCGCTGCACGCCGTCAGGCTTGATGGCGATGAAGGTGCGCTCGTTGTTCCCCGCCATGGCGCTGCGGGCGGGAGCGCCGCGTGAGGGGACCCGCTCAAGGCCTCAAGGTCGGCGGCGGCCATGGCGGCACCGCCCCGCCACGCGGCACCGCCGCCG
>VZRN01006271.1:2086265-2097113 GCA_013397935.1 Dasyornis broadbenti | reverse complement strand
CGGCGGCGCTTCGGGGGCGGCACCGCCAGCACCGAGCGGGACCGGGCCGGGCCGGGACGCGATGGGGACGCGATGGGACCGGGAGGGACAGCGGCCGCTGCCGGGCCCGGCTGCCGGGGGCGGCTCTTGGCCAGGCCCGGCCGCACCTGTCGCTTCCGCCGCCTTGAGGGTTCTTAATTTACAGCCGCGGCAACTGCGGCTTAAGCCTTTAAGGCACTGAAGGCACGGCAGATGTTTAACAGAACTAAATAATGTATTACTCTTTGGTGCTGGGTTGGCTGTTTTCAGGTATTCCTACGGTCTGATGGTTGGTCCTGCCAGCCCAGCTGCATCACACAGCTCGGCTACAGCCCCTCGAAAGGATATTTCTTACAGAAAAGTGATGTGGGATAAGGAAAATTATTGGTAATTTTATTGGGATATGGGAAGATGTGGGATCCCTAACCAAGGAACGTTATCGGTAATTTTATTGGGAAGATGAAGCTGACAATTGTCAAAACCTCAAAGTCCCTGAACCCGTTTTCAACTTTTTGTGATGTTTACTACTAGGCCCTCTACTAGTTTATAAAACACCTATTGTTTTCCCGAGCAAGTTATAATCACACACCATCACAGCAGGTGGGATATTGATGAAATCACCTCTGCAGTCCTTGCACAGTACTTGTCTCTTATTGAGGGGCCAGTTAATTTTTTCACATTGAATGACTCCGCTGGACCTTCTCAGGCACTTCAGCCGTGCAGGAGTGCTGACCTCCACCTCCTCCCGGTCTCATCACATTAGAAACACTAATCAGTAGCTTCCTGACAACTCCCACGTCCCCAGACAACCCACATTTCTCTCTTTTGCAGAATCAAGAAATCTCAAGTAACCTTTCAAGCAAAGATAAACTGGAGACTACTCATCTCGTGCCCAGGATTGTCACATATTCCCTTTCCTCCAACTACCTTTAACTTATTTCTTTATCTTCTATAACAATGAATATTTTCAGAAGAGAAGCTCACAGCCTCACCTACAGCTTCATTTGTTCCCTCTTCTTATACTCATTAATTAGATATAAGACAAAATTAAAATTTCCTTTTATTTCTCTTAAGAAACAGCAAATGTTGTTTTATTTCGTACCATCTCTTTAGGAGCTCGATATTATCATAAGGTATCATAAGCATTCAATTCAATATTCATTGCATAGTTCAGTATTTGATACAAGAACTCACTGTGGGGATAAAAAATCATGGAGTTTGAGCAACTAATTCCGTGAAACTCTTGCTCTTAGTGAATAAAATGTTGCAGGGAATTAAATACATAATATCAATCCCAACTTCCTCATCCAGTGCAACTTCTGCTGTTGAAACTGAAACACCTTCTGCATTATTATGACTGTGCTTCTTTACGTCATTAAATAAATACAAAACAATAGTGCTAAAGTCACTTCTGAAGCAACTTACCCAAGGACAGTTTGCTTTGTAGTTCCATCCGCTAAGGAAAGGACGCAGATGAGAACAAAGTTCAATTATCAGCTGTTCAGCTGGAAGAGCAAACACCACTTATTGCTCCGTGCAATGTCAGAGGCTGCTGCACTGAAGCGGCTGAAGGTAGAATCTCCCTCATCCATCCTCACATTAATCTTCTTTTCATATAAAAGAGCATTTCATAAAGCCCAGCCCATTAATCTTTCCTTAAAATGCTAAATAAAACCCATGTGGAAGGAATAAAATGCAAGTTGAAACAGTTTCAGTGTGTAAGCCAGTTGTCATTTTAGCCAGAGCTGAGCTCTGAATGGGCACAGCATGTTCTGGGGAGAGAAATGGGCTTTTTTTCTGCAGCTGTTTTAGGAATGGGGACACATTTTACTTGATATTAAGTAAATCCTCGACATTTGGGCATATTAGTAATGCATTTACACATCACCAGTTGTCCTCTAATATTCTAGCAAAGTTAACCTCTGACTCTGAGCCATTTACATATTTGTTTACCAAATAAATTTTTATCCATTTTTTTTTCCTGTTTACCAAAATACTCTCTATGACTATAAAGTGCTTCAGAAAAATATATCTGTTATCTGCTCTGTGTTTTCACCTCATATCTCTCAAAACCAGAAGCAGCTTTTAAAAAGTGCAATTCCATCTATAACTCAACAGCTTTTAAATCAAAGCAGCAGCAAGCGCTGACTCTATTTAACATTCACAACAGAGCAATCTCACAATTTCTACCAGGGAATTCTTTGGAATAACTACAGGCTGGCAGCTGCTCACGGACAATGGGGATATCAGAAGATCCAGGCTGGGTGTTAATCATAGATCCACTCATGAGCACAGCTTCTGTAATCAACCAGTTCTTCAGGAGTGAACCATAAATTGATCTCTGTCTCTGCACTTTCCACAGAATCACTGCCATGAATGATGTTCCTAGGAAAAGAAAAGATGAGAGTAAGAGAATTAATTCTCAAAGTAAAGCAAACTTCTTGTTTTGAAGTGGTTCCCATCATGGACAGGAGCTTTTGGTTACAGTAAAGCAGGAAAAGATGCAGCATAGGCAGTGCCAGCTTTGCTCCTCATTTTTGTCAATGGAGACAACCATGACTCAGTTTCCATCCTTAGATCCTAACACTGCATGGGCACAGGGAATGGCAGCTCCGTGTGTAAGACAGAGAAGGATGGAGCACAGTTCCAGCAGATATCATGACATAACACCTGACATTTATTGCCTTTGGAGGATACAAAAGGTTTTAAAATTTACCTTCCCACTTGAACACAGAAGTCACCACGAATAGTGCCGGGCTTGGAATCGAATGGATTGGTTTCCCCCAACATCACTCTTCCAGTCTTAATTACATTAAGACCTTCCCACACCTTAAAGGGAAAAAAAAAAATTCCATTGACATTATTAAATTCTAGCAACAGATAAATTATACCATCCGCAAGAACACAGGGTTGTTCATCGTGGCACAAATCACCATCTGAGAATTTGTAATAGTGAGACATATTTTATCTTCAGTTCTTCTGCCAGATTCTTGAAGCATCTGCTGACATGCTCCCCTTCTGTACAATCCCCGTCCTCACTCAGGGTGGGGACAGAACAATTTTCCATCTCAGGATGTCAAGCAGCCTCACAAAACTGTCTGCTCATGGAAGAGCTGGACCTCATCTATTTTACAAATACATTATCAAGGAGAAAAAGAGAAATATAGTACAAATATTCCATCATCTTATTCAGCATGATTACTACATGGCATTTCCTAGTGGGGCTTTTGTGCAGGTTTACTGTTTCTCAAGGTCCCAGCTTGGATTCCCTTTTGCCCCAGCCCTCTTCCTCAAAAAAACTGACTCAAAGGAGAGAAAGGTTATGGGAAAAGATTAAAGAAAAAGGACTTAACAGTACATCTTCCTAATTACAGTATTTGAACCCAGGCTTTTAAATCCTTTTAAAAGTAAACTAGAATCCAATAGGTGACACAGTCTCATTGCAGGTAAGACAATCAAGCAGTGTGGTTCTCCTGGCCAGGAACTCACCATGGCTACGATGGGTCCCGAGTGCATGTACTGCACCAGGCCATCGTAGAATGGCCGGTCCTTGAGGTCGATGTAGTGTTCCCTCAGAAGGTCCTCAGAGGCCTGGGTTAAAAACCAGCCAGACAGAGAAAAAAGCTTACTGTAAGAACTTAAGAGCATAGTGAAATCACAGAGATTAACCACAGAGCACCGGTAATCCTGAAACTTGCACGCACTTCAAAATTCAGCATTTCTAGCATCTTCCTAGGAGAACTTTTGGTTGATATGAACTTGAATTGTTTGCTTTAACTACAACTAAGCTTAGAAAAGTTTCTGTTGCCAATACAGACAGTTTCTGTGACCTGGGATTTATGGAAGATACTCAAAGATATGTATTAGGCATAGGATGCACCTTAAAGTATATTCTCTTCAGACTAAGGACATCAGGTTACTAAAATTAGCGTGCTTAGCATGTCTAAAGCATTTAGCCAGAGCTGGGAATTGGAACTTTTCCAAAAGCATCCCAAGTAAGACCTCTTAAAATTTCAGTTTTAAATGTTACAGAGGCCACATTTGTTGTTACCACATGCTGCTGCATTTGAAGGCTGCAGTGGATATGAACAAGCAGACACAGCAATTAAGGAGAACTTACATGTATTAATTTCATGGCCACCAGTTTGAATCCTTTCTGCTCGAAACGTTTGATGATCTCCCCCACCAGCCCCCGCTGGACCCCGTCGGGTTTGATGGCGATGAAGGTGCGCTCCTCGATGGCAGCCATGGTCCTGAGCAGGGAGGGAATAAAAGTTGTTATTGCAGGACTGTGCCATCCCAGCCCATCCCAGCCCATCCCAGCCCTGTCTGCTATCGCTGGGATTAGATTGGCTGCGTCTGAGGGTCAGTAATCCGTGCTGTCCAGCGTTTGGATCAACCGGTGTCCACACACGGCTTTTCCCAAGTGCTGCAGGAGAGAGTTTGAAGCGGTGGCAGCGTGCCAAGTGTAGAAACAGCAAATACTGAAATCAGAAAAGCTCTGAATGGAGCGGAATGGAAGGTAATGATCGCCACGGATCCATTTCCCAGAGCCGTGCAATAAATAAATACATTAATAAATTAATCCACAGGCAGAGTTTTCACCCGGAAAGCGGCAGGAGCGGAGGGGCTCCGAGCCCCGCGCCGCTGCAGGGGCGTGTCCGTGCACACCTGAGCGGGCAGGTGAGGAACGCGGGGGCTGCGGGGAGGCTCCGCGGGGATGCGGTGACACTGCCCGGGGACGGGGGGACCCTTCCCGCTGCCCCGCGCCCCGTCTCACCCGCTGGTGGCCCGGTGGCTCTGGCAAACGGTGTCCCCCGCTGTTTCCCCGGTGTCTCCCACAGCCCGTGTCCCCCGCTGGTGCCCGGTGTCTCCCACAGCCCGTGTCCCGCCCGGTGGCTCTGTCTCTGTCAAGCCGTGTCACCGCGGGTCCCCGCCCGGCTTAGCCGTGCCCCCCCCGCGCCGCCGTTGCCGTGGCGACAGCGCGGCCTCCCGCCCGCAGGGGGCGCTGTTCCCCAATCACCCGCGGGGGATCCGGGATCGCTCCCTGTCCCCCATCCCGGTCACACCCACCCAGCTCCTGTCCCCCATCCCGGTCACACCCACCCAGCTCCTGTCCCCCATCCCGGTCACACCCACCCGGCTCCTGTCCCCCATCCCGGTGACACTCACCCGGCTCCTGTCCCCAGCCCCTCCCGGTCACACCCACCCAGCTCCTGTCCCCAATCCCTCCCGGTCACACCGGCACCCACCCAGCGCCTCTTCCCTTTAGGGCGAGGGTGCCAGGCTAAACCCTTCCAGCATTTCAGTGTTGGCTGCTGGATGCCAGGTTTTATTTAACAAAAGGCACATGATGTTATTTTAATAAAAATCTCTTTATCGTACTGTTCTGCTTGCATTTCCTCTTTAAAGAAGGTCATTAATTTTGTTTGTGTTTTGTGGTTATACTGTATTAGCTCTCTGAGTCAAAAGACCCTTCAACCGTTTACCACTGAGCTGCTTTGCCTTGAGCATTTTATTGCCTTTGAGAAAACTGAGGATAAAGCATCTGGATGGAAATCCGTGCTTATCCTGTTTTTGTTTCCCAAACTGGGATGAACTTCCTGAGCTCCACTCCCTGGCTGTTCTTGAAAGCAAAATAACACAGATTTCACTTCCCTCTGGGCAGGACTTTGCTGCTTGACAGCTTTTTGATAACATGGATTTCCTTTCTTGGGATCCTTTCTCTTCCCTGCAATCCATCACTTCCATGTGATACTTTGAGTTCTGGTGGGAGACTCCAGATCTGACCTAAGCATCTATTCAACCTGTTTTCTTGTATTCAGGCTCTTTATCAATCTTATTATGATGGGCTCATTTTTCAGGATCTCTGATTTATAAAAGATGTTTGAAAAACCATCATATATTCTAGCAAGTCCCCCTTGAGGCTGATTTGGAATTAGAGTTTCTGAGTATTCTCCTGACAATGCCAATCCAATTGATTCTGTTGCTTCAATACACATTTATTTAAGATGTTTCAAAAACAAACTCTAATGCTGTAACCCTCACTGTGGCAAAATAACATTTAAAAACAGAAGAAAGTTCTCTAGAAACAGAATGTTTAGAAAAATATTGACTTAAAAGCAGCAATAGGACATCTATTTACAGCCTTGTTAAATCTATGTCATTTAATGATTAAAGCTTAGGACTTGCCCTAAGGTGGGCAAGCACGACTTCCAGCTTTACCACAGGTCTGCTCTGAGATCTTTGCCAAGTCTTTTAACCTCATTAAATAAGGGTCAACATTGTCACTTTTGAGATTAATCCACAATTAGCAGAGCAAGTTGTGCATCACATGGTACACAAAACACCACAGAAGACGGCTTCGTGTTATTTTTACTGTATAAATGAGATTTTGCTGGTTGCAACTTCTACCAAGATCACTTAATTACATTGAAAACTGCGTGTTTATCTAAAATGTGAAGAGGCAGAGTCTAGACAAACAATTTCCAAAAAATGGACTGATTAGGGAGAGAAGGGAACACCTTCAAAGTCCTCAGTGAGTGAACCACAATTGCTGAGCTCAAACCATTTCCATATTATTTAAAACCAGCAGAGATTTTAAAAACAGACGTGAGGCAAAGACTGACCGTGAATGTGTCCAGACTTCAAGAGAATTTAACACAGCTCCAGCCTTGGTGGTTTGGCCCCAGCTTTACACCGACCTCAGCTCACGGCCTCAGTCTGTGCCACCCAGAATATTTGAGGTCCTCATCAAAACTCACATTTTGTGCTGTGCCCCTCGTGCTCCTCGTAACCAAACTCCTCACTCTGACATGTTTTGTTGCTCCAGGATGTCCTACTCTTCCTTTAGCTGAGTGCTGCTATCATTCATCAGTCTTTACCTTGATTTCTGTTGTTCTTTAAGGTGTAAAGCACCACAAAATTAAGCTTTTTGTAAAAGTTCCTCCTCTGGGTAAAGCCCCAGTTAAGCTTTTCTAACCCCAGAGTGATCCGAGGGCTGATTTTCCATCCCGGTAAATTGCAAATCAATTCACTTTCAAATTAATTGTTGTTTCTAGGGAGAGGTAATATAATTTTTGTTATTACCCAGAAAATGAATTTTTTTGTCAGTCAGTTCTCCCCACTAGAATATGCTGGCATTGTACTCTACTAGTTACCAAACAGAACCACTACTTTCGAGCTACAAAGGCACTACTATCAGGCTTCTTTGTGCTGTTTCACATGCTTGACTAGAGTGCTAAAATGACAACT
Source organism: Dasyornis broadbenti (assembly GCA_013397935.1). Classification (NCBI taxonomy): domain Eukaryota; kingdom Metazoa; phylum Chordata; class Aves; order Passeriformes; family Dasyornithidae; genus Dasyornis; species Dasyornis broadbenti. Next base: position 2,089,841 of record VZRN01006271.1, on the reverse strand, counting down.
CATCAAGGTCCCTTAATCTCCTGGCAAGAAAGTAGAAGATCATTCCATACCTCCTTCTATTTTTAATCTACCCCTGAGTTTCTGACCTCACACTGACTGTGAGGTACATGTAAAATGTGATCACAGTGCTAAGACTGACAATAAGATACATTTTTACCCCACTCAGACTTGTCTCCCAGGTAATTTTTCTATTGTTCATCTTTTAAAATACTTCATTTCTCCAGGTTAGAGAACCCCCAGATAGCTGGAAACAAAACACAAGCACAAACAGCCCCTTTACCTGTACTTATCACCCTGACTGCAACTCTAGTGGTAGCAGCCAGCCTGTTCAGGAATGCTCCCGCTCTGTCTGGGAAGGAAAACCACCTCTCCGCATTTTTTTTATAGAAACAAGATAAAAATAGCACATCCTCAGAGACCCCTTTGCCACAGGCTGCCAGCAGACACCTTGACCCATTTCTGCCGTCTGTCAGAACACACCCCTTTGAGCCGATGCGTTTGTGCCTTTCGCCGAGGAGGGTGGTGGTGACTGCAAACCCTGCACAGAGAACAGGATCTCTGCAGGATTCAAGGGCATTGGCACTTTTATCCTCACAACAATCTGGGGTTGTTCAGAGCTGTCCATGAACGTGGTGAGACCCAGGTTAAAAACCCCCGGCAATGAGCTGTGTCCTGCCAGCCTCGTCTGGGAGCAGCACGGAGTTACCTCCCCACTGGAGCTGTTCCCAGCCTCCTGCAAGGCCTGCTCAGGCTCAGAAAAGGAAAAATACCCCTCACTAACCGCTTACCCCAAAGGCTTTCAGTGCCCTCTGCAACCCAAACCACTGAGGTGAATGGGGAACTATGTATAACCTAAAGGGAAAATCCGACACACAGATTCCCTCAGCACTCCTGCTTCAGGGAAAGGCTCTAATCTGTGGCAGACAGCAGGCGAAACATGGAGGGGTTGCTGTTTTTCTCAGTGGCCGAATGCTAAAGAGAAACAGGAAAAAATTATACCTTCATAACCATCATTTCCAGATATTTAAATTACAATTCCACTTGAGATATATGAGAGTACACATCGTGTCTTTTAAAAATTACTTTTTAGCTAGAATGATGCCCTTGTTTGCATCATAATTAAAAGGCAAACGGCTTTTCTTTCCTTTTGCCATGTTTATAAATAAATTTCCATTTCAACTGCCTATGCCCTGGCCACACCACGCTAAATATTAGCTTGGGAGGATGATGACAGCTAAGCAGGACTCACAAGAAACCCAATATACAGAGCTGAAGTCTTTTCTTCTTTGTCATTCCTGCGCAGTCTCACTGGCTCAGTACATGAAGAGACAAGGCAGCACATGCATTGAAAGCACAGTTCCTGCCTCAAACCAGTCCAAATGAGAGAAAATACAGTGCAAGGCTCTGCTGCTCTCCAGTGGAGCTGAATGCAATCACCACAGATAAAATTCCACCCCTTCTCAAGCTTTTTGCCTGTTTTTCAAGCACTCATTTCTTTGTTCCCAGACTGCTGCTGGCCACCGGGTTCCTCAGCTCTGTGTGTGTGTGATATCACCTAATGAAAAATACTGATCCCAAGTTTGAGTTGTACGACAGAAGTTGCACCAGAGGAGGTTTTAGAGTGGATATTAGGAAAAATTTCTTCACTGAAAGGGCTTTCAAGTCCTGGCAGAGGCTGCCCAGGGCTGTAGCGGAGTCACCATCCTTGGGGCAGCTGGAAGATGTGCAGATGCGGCATCTGGGGACATGGTTTAGTGGTGGCCTTGGCAGTGTTGGGTTACTGGATGGGCTTGATGGTCTTAAAGGGCTTTTCCAACCTCAACAACCCCGTGATAAAAATGAGGCATGTGAATCAACTTGGAAAATTTTCAATCTCAGTAGGTATGTTCAAGTTTACCCTAAATGTCTATAGCAGCTCCCGTTGTTCCCATGACAGAACACATGATCCAGAATGGAACTCACTGTTCCAAATCCCAGGAAAATCAATCTCTCTTAGCAAGTGCAAGATGCCTTCTAAGCTGTATTATTGCTAAGAAAACAGGATTTCTGATATTATCTGGAGACCTTATTAGAAAGGAAAAGCATTTTTGCTGCCAGACACCAGCCAACACAGAGCCCCAGGCACAGTTTGGGAGTTGCGGAGTCCCGAAATCCGGGAGCTAAAATCCCAACTCCTCCAGTCATCCCTCAGTGAATCACTCGGTCTATTTATGCCTCCGTGGGTGTGATAAACAAATACCCTGGGAGCTGTGAGACTGCACAGCCTCACATCTGCCTTGCACAGAGGGAGCTGCCCACGGGGTACCCCCACCTGGCACTGGGGATCCCCGCCCCGGTCCCACACTAAGGGACTAAAGGGACCGAACTTTCTGCTGTCAGGGGCCCCCAGAGCCTCCACCCCCAGAGCCTCCACCCCCAGCGCCACGGCTTTGATGTTCCCTCTGGTGACCTGGAATATCTTGGCCTGGATCAGGAGTAGCGAGGCCAGCAGCACCAGGGAAGTGATTGTCCCTCCATTCTTGGCACTGCTGTGTTCAGTTTTGGGCCCCTCACTGTGAAAAGGACATTACTGAGGGGCTGGAGTGTGTCCAGAGAAGGGGAACATGGCTCCTAAAGGGACTGGAAATTATGTTTTATGAGGCTGGGTTTGTTTAGTCTGGAGAAGAGGAGGCTCAGGGGCGACCTCATGGCTCTCTAGAGCTACAGACAGGAGGGTGTAGTGAGGTGGGGATGGGGCTCTTCTGCCATGCCTGCAGTGAGAGGACCAGGGGAGACGGCCTTAAGCTGAGACAGGGGAGATTCAGAGCAGATATTAAAGATTTTCAGTGCTGGTGTGGTGAGGCTTTGGAAGGGGCTGCCCAGAGGAGTGGTGGAGTCACCATCCCTGGAGGTATCTGGACCTGGGGCTGGGCGATGTGGTTTAGGGGTTCCAGTGGCAGTGCCAGATGGATGGTCAGACTGGATGACAGAATCACAGAATCACGGAATGAATGAGGTTGAAGAAGAGCTTTGAGCTCATCCAGTCCAAGCCATGACCCAACACCAGCTCGTCACCCAGACCATGGCACTGAGTGCCACATCCAGTCTGTCCTGAAACACCTCCAGGGACGGTGACACCTCCCCGGGCCGCTCATTCCAGTGCCCAATCACCCTTTCTGTGAAGAATTTCATCCTCATGTCCAACCTGAACCTCCCTTGGTGCAGTTTAAGACCGTGAACTCTTGTTCTATTGCCTGGGAGCAGAGCCCGACCCCCCCTGGCTGCACCCTCCTGTCAGGGAGCTGCAGAGAGTGATGAGATCTCTCTCCCCTGAGCCTCCTGTTCTCCAGGATAAACACCCCCAGCTCCCTCCGCTCCTCACAGGAATTGTGCTCCAGACCCTTCACCAGCCTTGTTGCCCTTTTAAAGATCTCTCCCAGTCTTGACGATTCGGTGATCCTGTGCCCCCTGCCGTGTCTCCCACAGCCCTTCCCGCCCTCTCCCGGTGCCCCCCTGCTCCTGCCTTTTCCCGGGCCGCGACACCACCGTGCCGGGGAGGGCCGCACCGTGACGTCACACAGACCCTGCCCCTCCATG
>VZRN01006271.1:1990091-2085626 GCA_013397935.1 Dasyornis broadbenti | reverse complement strand
CTGCCCCGGCTGGCCGCGGGGCCGGAGCCGCCGGTGACGAGTTGAGGTCGCGACGCGGCTCGGGAGGAGGAGGAGGAGGGCGGGGAGTCCCTCCCGGTCCGTGCGGCTCCGTGCGCACGCGGTGCCCGGAAGGATCCCCGGTGACCCCTGCGGAGCGCTGCGCTGCCGGCAGGGCCGCGGGAGGGGAGCGCAGCGAACATGGAACCGTGCGCTGGCTGCGCTGTCACGGCCCCGCGGCATGCTCCCCGCGCAGGGTGGCAGATTGGCCATTTTTGCGAAAAACAGCGCCAGCGCATTGCAAAAACCATGGAAATACTCCGTGTCTGGGCTGAAGCTCTTCAGAGTTGATACATAATGCTGTAGGCAGCAACAGGTGGCGTGGACTCTCCAATGACATCGACTCTGGCTTGGGATGTTAGATGTTTTTATTTCAGTTTTTGTACCGAGAATTACTTCAGCATAAATAAGCTTGCAGGGCATTATCTTCTGTGAGATTATAAAGCAATACAATAGGAAGCAGCTGTGCAGGATAACTTCCTCCAGCTCATTGTCTTGCCAAACTCCTGAAGGAAATTGGATTGGCAGCATTATCTGTAATAGAACAAGCCATCTTACAAGTCTATTTCCAGACTCCTTGTCCTGTGCTTATCTCTCTGGTTTCGCTTGCCTTCTAAATTTTCCAAAAATCGGAAGGATAACCACACTGAGGGTGGAGACGGTATTGGCAGTGAAAGCTTAATTTGAAAAACATTAGCCCTGTACAAATATTTGTTTCCATTATGAGTGAGGGCAGAATGTTGTCTGCGGATTATTCCAGGACGTGGGTTGTTATGAAGTGCTGTGGTATGAATGGTGTCCCCCCAGCTCTTGGACTGATAGACCATTCATCCTCCTTGTCAGACATGTGGTGGTTTTATGGTGCCTTATGGACTTCAGGCAGGGAACTGTTGCCAATCTATTTCTGACACAAGCAGCATGTGAAGGGCTTTTTTAGAAAATATGTTTCTGTTGAGAGTAATAGGAAGGGGCTGATACTTTCTGAATTAATTCATGAGAAAATCCATCAGGCTCGAAGCACAAGCAGCATTTGCCAGATTGGAAAAAACAGGCCTTGGGCAGCAGGACAGAAACAGTACCAATATGATGAAACAGAGCATGGGGTTAATTACGTTGTTGTGGCTCTTCGGGAGCTGTATGTGCCTGTACTGGTACTGTGTCACTGCCATCTCCATTTCTGTGTGTCATGAGAAATTAACTTGAGGAGACAGCATTATGCAGTCTCAGAACCAGTGCTCCTGCTGCAAGACAGCTGACTGATGCTTTCCAAAGTGCAGTTAGACCAAAGACTGTATGTTCACAGTAAGCACAGAGGTCATTTTTGTGGTGTGCTGGGGTCATTGCGCTGTACGGGTGTGGAAATGTCTGTCAGGTACAGCCTGGCATGTTCAGGAGAAGCACATGTGTTAGTCAGGCATGGTTGCTGAAGTTTTTTTTTTGATGCTGAGGTAACCTGATGGGTGCAGTATGGTTGAAATAAAAGGAGGGAACAGAAATTTAATGCTATTTTTCTTCGACAAGAAGTTGCTGCCTTAGTGCATTTCTTTTCTTTTGTTGTGGAGGTTGCTTGTGTTGTCTGGTGCAAAATGGAGAATTTTGAGCTACTGAGTTCAATATTTATTATCATCTGTTCCTAGAACTACACAATGATTTGGGTTGGAAGGAACCTTAAAGTTCATCTCGTTCCACCCTCTGCCATGAGCAGGGACACCCTCCACTGTCCTGAATTGCTCCTAGCCTGGTCCAACCTGGCCTTGGACACTTCCAGGGATGGGGCAGCCACAACTTCTCTGGGCAATTAACACACCTTCTTTCACTTTCTGCTTGCTGTTCTAGGAAATTTTATTTGCAGCAGTATCTTCGTGAACATTAATAGTTTACTGTTTGAATAGGGATCTCCTTATCCCATTGTCCTAATTTGCCTTCTTAATTTCCAGTGCTTAAAAAGTGTTACTAAAGAAACACCCTGAAAGTTGTTGCCTGTGGATTTCCAAAATAATTTTTTTTTAAAGTCACCTTGACAGAAGTTCTGGGCCTACTTCTCAACCCTCTGGGTAACTGTCATGATCTCTGCAGTTGCTGTGAAGTCACTTGTCTGCCTTTTAACGCGGTAGGTTTTGTGATATCGCTGAGGGAATGGAGGAACCAGCTGCTCTGCTGTTCTGCTTCCAGTTCTGCATAACTTACCTTCCCACTTGGTGACTGTGAGGCAGCAATTCTGCCTCACTCTGCCACAAAGAAGTGGGAGAGGAACCAGCATCTGGGCTTCTGCTATTTTATACCCCGATAAGAGTTACTTCTGCAGCAATGTGCTGCTCCAGACCTGCGCTTGTGGCTGGCAGGTGTTTTGTGTGCACTTGGAAGCAGGATAAAATCTACTCCTTTTAGCCATGCTAAGTTAGTATATCTTTTAGCTTTTCTGCTGTTGGTGGGATTAAGCTGTTTTTGAAATCTTTTGCAACCATGAAAAAGGATTTACCACTGCTAAAATTGGTTTAAGTCATAGCGTGAACTTGATGTCTGCTTTTTCTTACTGTTCCCAGAGGTAACTTTCTTCCTTAGGATTGTATGTTAAGTAAACACCCTGCAGTAAGAGTTGAAGTATTTTTCATTTGAGAGAACAAAACCGAGATCCATTTTACAGAAAACTTCCGCACTGTTTTACAGCTGTCAGGTCGTTTTCAATTTCTCGTGTTTTTCTGTGCCCCAAGTCCATCTGAGCTGGCATTTTAGGTGATTTTTTTTTCTCCCTGCTCCAGGAAGAACTTGCCATTGGCTGGGAATCTGGCATCGTTGCAATACACATTGCTGAAGGACATGTCATGGAGTAATAAAGACTGCCAAGTGGGTGGGACCCTGACATCAGATACACTCAGCATTGCACCTGGCTCCTGTGACAGGAAAACAAGTCAAGATAGAAAGAGACAGAAGATGACACAAATATAGGAAGAAATATTTCATTTGGCTGATAATGTGCTAGTGAGTGTTTCAATGGTGTGCAGGACAGGGCTCCAAATGTGCTGGTATTGTGTAGTCTGAGTTCATATTTATGGCAATGATTGCTGCAAACTTTCAAGTAGATTTAAAATTGATTACATGAAGATTTTTGAGTTTAATTTGTCAAGGACTTTTTCACACATTTTATATGAGGTCTTTAAGAATAGGTTGGACAAAGGTCTGAAATGGCATAGTTGATCCTGCCTGGAGAAAATGGGACGGATTAAGTGGGAGTTGCCAAACATAGCTGATGAAGGTATCACAGGTTGGGTTTCAGCAGCAGGCACATGCAGGAGGATCTGTGATTCACATCCTGTGTTACATCTCATCATAGCCTAATCAAAATTAAGATCCAGACATCAACACCGAGCATCTGAACCTGGAAACAAGATGACTTTTTAAGGATCATTCCAGCTGTATTTTCTGTAATCTTATATAATTTGGTCTGATTGTTTTAAAGACAGGTTGGTGTCCTTCAGCTTGTTCTTAAAAAAAAAAGACACCAAAAAAAAATCTCACTTCTCATTAGAGTTGTAAGGTACATCTTTGCAGCCCAAACAGGACATCACTTAAAATGAGGAAAACTAGATTTTCTTCTGCCTCAGTGTTTTGTACAACCAGTAGCTGGGGTTGAAATAAAAGGGTGTCTATTGAGTGGCTAACATGTTCCTACATATGCTGTTGGATTTACCTTAGACAATGCAGGAGATAGGCAGGATTTGAGTATACTGTCAATGTCAATGGAAAAAAAAGTCTTTTAACAAGGGTGCTCAGCCTGTCCTTGGCTGCTGTGGTGGTGGTTTATCTGACTAGTTCTTCTGTCATACTCATGCAGACTTAGTCAGGATGCGATGATCAATCTGCTGGGGCTGTGTCTGTGATTATTCTATCACCAGAAGGAGAAATGAAACCAAATAAAAATATTCAAAGTCCAAAGTTCTCAATCCCAAGATTTGATCAGGTATAGTTTACAGCAGGGGAGGGAAAAATACTCAGCTGTAATTACAGAAATGCTTTAAAGCATAGTAATTTAGATTTGAACTTTAACAAAATGAAGGTAAACTAGTGGAAGGTAACAAAACTGTTCTATCACAAACAAGTTTTATCACTTGCAGTTGAAGAACTTGGGAGGAAATACAAAATTATATCTATCTTTAGTTTCATGAGTAACAGTGACATTAATGGCTCTGAATGGCTGTTTGTTATTCATGAGTATAATTGTCCCTGGCCTTTTGCAAGCTATGAGACATGTCTGACTTTTTGAGGAATCATCAGAGAAACAACTAAACAAAGATGTTACAGTTTTATAATTCTTCTTTCATGTTTTCCCATGTTTAGTGTAACAAACTGTGTTGGTCTTTAGCCCCACTGCCAAATTTGCATCAAACTTTGAAGCCCTTTTTGAAAAGGGAGTCTGCTAAGAATAGGCCAGACATGACTTGAATGTAAAAGGGGCAAAAGTCTTGAATCAGTTACTGCAGAGAAATGATACGAGCTTAAACACTGAGTTTTTCAATATTACATTGACAAATTAATGTTCCCAAACTTTGTGTGGAGAAGGTAGAAAGATTTCTGCACATCTGTCTTTAGAGCGGGATTTTTGATGGCAGAACCCAAACTTTGCTACCTGGGCTCTGTCAGCTGTTCCTCAGTTGTGTCGTGGTTTAGCTTCCAGCACAGTCATATGAACACCATGCCCCGTCCTGTGATTGCTGTGCAGAGCTTGTTTGAAAGGAACTCTTGTTCCACTTCACAGATTTTGCTCCATTTCTACATCTGAAGTACTTTTTAGTCAGAACTTCTTCTGATGACCCCGCTAAACTGAAATTCTTTTCATAAGGTTACGAATTTCTGCTTTTGTAAAAGCTCTAAAACACACTGGCTAAAATGTGATAGTAGTTTATTAACAGTTGATGTGTGAGCATTTGAAATATTTTTCCCACTAAATTTTCCTAGCTATACATAGGGAAAAAATATTCAAATCACATTACTAATATAAAGTTGCTGCTTCCACTGTCTCTCTTCTTCCATGTGGTCCTCAGCTGCCTTTCTGACCCTTTAAACTGCCTTGGGTGTTTGATGTTTTTTCCTGCAGAGGTTTCTGGTCAGCTTTTTCTCCCTGTTCCATGAGCCTTCTGCATAACTTGTGTTGGTGGCCTTGTCTCCTTGCATTGCAGAGCACAGAGCACGACCTAAAACATCTCTGGCAATTACAAGTATTCATTGTGCCAGCAACACACACTGAATTTCTTAAATTTCGGGGGTAAGATAAATAGCAAAAAAAGTGCTTTTAAAGCGGCTATAATGGTGTGTTGGTAATTTTCATGTTAGGAAAGTAAACACTGATATATTTATCAGTGAACCGTGGAATATGGTGTGACACAAAGGTCACAAAGGTAACAGAAGGTGACGGTGATCAGCACAGTTGCAGAGTTTTCTGTGCAGTTGACAGATTGGAGATGATTATTGAGGATTTGATGAAGACTCTGAGAATTTATAGCAGAACTGGTTGGGAATGGAAAAGATATATAATTTTGATTGGCACTACTGCTGGTGTGTCCCTGTTGCAGTGTCTGTACCTTTGTGGCTTTTGGGTGAAAATAACTTCACCAATGATCAGTCAGACTATGGGTGCCAAGACTGCCTGTGGTCACATGCACTGTTGGCAGTTGTTGTACATTAAGTTAGACAATAGTGAAATAATTCATGTTTATGTTAATCCCAAGCAGATTCTCTGGAGTAGCTGGCACTTATTTGATAATTATTACACAGGGCAACCTAGACTGGGTGCTTGACTGATGGACCTGAACTGAAATAGTTCTTTGTGTTTAAATGTGGATCTGTTCAGTCGTTTAGGAAACCTCACACCTTCCTGGCTGTGAAAGGCTGCTGTGTTGCTTCCTACCTGCTATAAAACCTGTAATTAGTTGTTTAGTCTAACTTAACTATTTTGTTGTTGTTTAGAAATTCATTGAATTTGAAGATTCTCAAGAGCAAGAGAAAAAGGACTTACAGACCAGAGTGGAAGCATTAGAGTCACAAACTCGACAACTTGAACTAAAAGCAAAAAACTATGCTGATCAAAGTAAGTAAAACATGGTGAACTCCCTGTAAGTGATACTGGTGCATTTTAAATTTTGTTCTGTAAAGTGATAATACATATGCTAAATATTTTTGCTCTATGACTCCTGTACTTGGACAGGTAACTGGGTTTAACTCTTGTGCAAATCTGTTTCCTTTAGAATTCAGGCAAGCAAATCAGCTCTGAGCTTGTGACTTGTAATCTGATTCTTCTGGTATCCTGCTTGTTTTGTTTGCCTTTTAGACTGTGCTATTTTCATGTTTAGCAACTTTTTCAGGAGATGATTAGAACTTATTTCCTTTTTAGTGATGATAAAATAATCTGTTTTCTTACTATTAAACTGTTGTCTGTACTAAAATAAAGGTAATTATCAGGTTTAGAAGCACAGCTGGGATGAGAAGAGCATTGATGGTGATTCTCACTAACTTTTATATAATTTTTACTGAATTATTTATTTCTATGAGGCATTTAGTTTCTACAGAAAAAGAATTAGGAAGAACGCTTCCCATTTGAGATGTTGTGTCATTTCAAAAAACTTACGGAAGTTTTGGGAAAAGATGAGAGCGATCTATTTTCCTGAAATACTTAAAGTTATAATGTGAATATATTGTAGTTTAAACATTCTGCTGGGCTACTTCTTACCCAGCCACGCAATCACTGAATGAAACTCCATCACTGATTTTTCTGCTTTTCTACTTGGAGCTTCTAAGCCACCTTCTGTTAATGTGAGACTGGTGTGTTCTTCAGTTAATATATAGCTTTTACTGCAGCCCTGCAGGAATGTAGAGTGAGACTGTGACAAGGTTGAGGTTAAGATAAGATCAGTTTCTAAAAGCAGTGCCAGTCGCCAAAAAGCCCCTTTTCACCGTCCTTTCTTCCTTTATTTCTGCTCAGCCACGTCTCCTGCCCCTAACGCAGCAAGTTACAGCTCTTTTCCAGCTTGATCTGCAATACTGTTGCTGTAAAGCTTAATTTTCAGTGGCATGACTGAGTCTATAGCAGGGCAGGAGCATTCGTTTGAGAGTGTTAAGATGAATGTAGGTGGCATCTAGGGCAGAATTTTTCTGAAATTTGAGTGGTTTAGAACAGTGTTGGCAAACTTAGAGGCATGAACTGCTTCACATCCACTGGTCAAATATTCCCAGATTCTGTCCAGGCAGGGATGAAAGAATACTTCAGGCAATCTTTCCTAGGGCAGACCAGGGTGATTATTTCCTAGGATTGTCTCTTTGTAGATGGAGTCAGGCTAAAATGGATAATTGTAAAGCAGATTGTAGAGACTTGTCTCAGAAACGCTGTGATTGTTGTGAATGGCGTTGTGTGTGTGTGTTTAAGAGCGGCACAAGAGGGGAAAAGAAAACATTGTAGCGGGAGTTAAGTGCTCTGTTTTGGTAACAAAGGCACTGTTTCCAGAAGCCCTGTGCCCTAAACCCACAGCCCAAACAGCTCGTTCATGGGAGACCCTGCTCTCTGACAACAAGATTATGGATCCAGATTTCATCATGTCTTATAGGCCAGGACTTCATTCTGTTCATACAATCCGAAGCACAAACTGGTTGCCCAAAAAAGAAAAATCACTTGAATTTCTGGCAACGTATGTGGCAGCATACCTGGAGTTTCTCTAATAGCCTTTACACTGACCGTGTATTGATAACACCATTTTATATTGCTCTGTGAGTCTGTTTGTGTGAAATTCCCTTTTTGCTTTGAAGCCTTCAAATATGTGTATGATTTTAAAGTTTTAATTTTCTATTGTGTGTATATGTATGTGTATATGTAGGTGTACATATAATAATGAAAATATTTGCACAAGAAACTCAATCATTCCAGTAGAACCACTAAGCATTGCTAGAACTACTATTTTTGTAAGAAGTAATTTCGTTTAAAAAGCTATCATAACTACATAAAGCTCTGGTGATAGAACAATGACTTTTAAACAGTTCCATTTATTGGAGAAAAAATCTTTTTATTAGAGGAAAACCTTCTGAGATGGCAAAATTGTATCTTTGGAGAAACAATAGGGCTGGGTTGAACGTTGAGTTTTGCTTATGCTTGGGGTTGATAAGCTGTCTGGGGCAACATGAAAGGCTGCTGGGAAGATTTGACATGCTGCTGATGCAGAGCAAGATCAAAGGGGGCATAAGCACATTTGTTGAACATCTAACAAATATTATGCAAGTGAACTGGTTTTTTTAGTGCTCTAAATTTCTAAGGTATGAAAACCACACTAGTGTCTATATTCTTGAAGCAGCCTAACTGCATTACTTTATTTTATAGATTGGTATGTTGTACGATCCCAATCACCAATGTGTCACTTTAATTCAGCTCCAAGTCTTTTAGCTATATTTCTTTTTCTCTTCTACTTCCTATAGTACAGCCTGTGCATCTGAATTAGGCCCTGGTATTGCCAACTGTGTTACCACGTCGACATTCAAAACAGTGGCAGTGTTATCACTGGTAATGAGAGTTGCAAATGCCTGGCACAGAGCAAGTAAGCAAATAAAACCTGGCTTTGGAGTGCAGAGTCTGAGATCACAACACCAGTTGGTGACATGATTAATGGGTTAGAATGAAAAACAGGTAAAACGTGGTCCTGTGTCATACTTTAGCTGCGAGACTTTTTGCTTCTTGTGCACTGCCTGTGCTTGGTGTTTTTCCTCAAATAAACAAAGCCTGTGAGAACAAGTTTTGTCCGTTAAAAAGTTTTGACTCATTCTCTTGAACGCTGTCAGTGCTGACCATTTAGTGAAAACTTGTCCGCTGGGGCAGCTCTTAAGTTACATGGTCGAGTTCAGCTTGATTGTATGTGCTTGAGTATGTGCCAGCTAAAATTGCTCAAGAAGTTATGGTTGTTATGTCATGAATTATAAGTGTTTGTTTGTGCAGTCTAAGTGATTGTCACACTAAATCAAAAGAAAATAAAAGTATTTCTTTGCACTTAAGTTTACCCTGTAGGATTGCATCCATAGCCGTGTGTTCAACCAGTTAGGTTGGAATAAAACTGCCGTTTGAAATTACAGAAGTGAAATCACAAGGTTATTTTATTTCAACCAGTTGCTATGCTCCTGTGGTTCACTGACTTCTTTTTCTGCATTAGAAATTGTAGCAGTTGCTGCCAGATGAGTGAACCACCTTGAAGTGCTGTGTCCTTTCCTAGGAGGAAGTGGAGAGAGGGGCAGATGACAGCGTGACCTGGTGGCGCTGCTGGGAGGACTGAGCCCAGGAGATGATGAAATCCCCAGTGGTGGGAGCAGATGCACTGGAGTTACCGCTCCTGCGTGATGCGTAGCACTCGGTCCTGGTGCCTGATGGGCTGTGGTGGTTACCTAAGAAAAGTTTCCTGCCAGCAATGGTGCAATATGGGGCACCCAGGGATAATTTGTTAAACTTTACAGCTGTCTTAAGGAGAACAGAGGCGTAAGGATTTGCGGCTTCTGTTTGAGTGCAGGAATGTGCAGCACTGAGGAGGCTCCTTGGCTTGTGATCCAGCTCCTCATCTCGTTTTGCACTGCAGCTCTTGGCTGTAACTTGCCCTGGGTTGCCCCTGTGTGCTCTGGCTCTCAGCAGTTACCTGGGCAGGGAGGGGGCAAAGTGCCTGTGTTCTCAGGGTCTGCGCTGTGTGGAAGGTAAAGCAAGTTAAATAGCACAAAGTTCCAGGGGATTTGTTTAGGGATGATGTCGGTACAGGCAGAGTTTTTAGAAGTTCTTGCTGTGGGTCTTCAATAGACGTTTACATAGTGTCAGCAAATGTCTGGTTTTTCAAGCTTATGACTTATCTAGAATTCATGTAATATTTTCCTTGTTGGCAGCAGAGGGCTCTTGTGAATATCGTGGAGGTGCACTGATCATGGCAATGCCAGGCATTCAGTAAATACAAATTTAACACTGACATTCTTCTGTTCTGCAGTGGTGTGTCTGAGACTAATATCAGTCTTCAATATAATCTTAAATATTTCTTACAAGAGCTTGAATATATCTCATTTTCACATTATTTTGTGAGACCCCCTAGTTCTACTTGTTATTTTTTTGCAGCATTAAAATGTTTGAAGTGTCAACCTTAGACCTGGAAAACAGGCACAGAGAGCTACTAAAAACTTGTAATAGCAACACACAGCTCGTTTGTCCAGCAGTGCTCTGTGAAGGCACATGATACTGCTGGGACAGTGCTCAGTCTCCAGTTACAGGAAGGGATAAGATCTTCTCAGAGCTCACGTCATGTTCCAGTGTGTTCTGGGGGGGGCTACAGAGGTTTATTTTAGTTTCCTTCTTTGCCTCTCTTTCTGGGATTGTCAGTTTTCTTTATGTAATACAGGCTGTAAGTTAATGAAATTTTTGGGAGTAAAAGATGATTGTAGTTTATTTTGACTTACTACAGGAATGGAACAGCTTTGGCATAAGCTTTGTGGTGGAATCATTCTTGGAGTAACTTATTTATTAGAGGATCTCAAAACCATGGTGTCTGCATGGCTGAAGTACTTTCTGATGGAGGTGGTAGGCTGTGGGAGTTGAAAGATTTGATTCCTTTTCTGGATCTGCCTAGTGCTAAAGTACAACCAAGATAACAAACTGCGTTTGACAAGACAACAGATAGATTGACATACCTCAGTTTATCAAACCTGAGCTTTGTGCTCAAGATAGATTACATTTGGGGAAAACCACATTTGTAAGAGAAACCCAACAAAACAAACAAACCCCGAACAAGTATAATCCCAAGAAACAGCTCTTGGGTCTCGGAGCTGCAAATGTTGTGACACAACTGTTGGGATGATGGTATTTCCCATGTCGGGTGACACTGCGCAGCTATTGCTCGCTGAAGGTTTTATTTGGGCTATGAGACAAACGCTTTGGCAGCTGACCTAAAAACATTTGTTTTCCTCAGAAGCCAAACAGAACTATTGCTGCCATTGGCTTAACGAGAACATGCAAGGCCAGGTTTTGTTGTGAATATTCTGCGGATGTCATTTGATATTTGATTTTCCTCTGATCTCTCAGGACACCAGCATTGCTGTAATGTACACCAAGGCAGAGAGGCTCTCATGGATAATCTGAAGGCATCCAGTATCTGAGATATCCCTGCTCTGGGGTGCAGCAGCAATTCACGTGGATCCATAGTTAAAAGGGATGCTCTGATGTGAACTTGCAGCTGTAACGTTTAACAGAAACAGAAACTTCCCAGAACATTGTTTGGAGACTTGACTTGAGTTGTGTATCTGCACAGATGGTGACGTGAATAACTGAATGGCTATGAAACACCTCTGTCAGTAAATGCTGTTTCTAGGGATGGCTCAGCTAGTGTTTATCTCGAGGAATACAAGGAAGCTTTTCAGTAGATCCTGGAAAGAAGTTGAAAAGTTCAGGTTTGTCCAGTGGGGGTTTGGATTGTTCCTACTTCATTTTCACAGAATGAGAACAGCAGAACTAATCTGATTTCCAGCGAAGGAGAAACAAAATGGCTTGTTCTTGTATTTCTTGATTAGCAGATGTGGAACTGAACTGTTTGCCAGTGTGTTCTTAGTGGGGCAGTTTCTCATCTCAGGTTTATTTACCTGCCTTTCCCTACACTGTGCTTCAGGTATCAGTCACGACACTAAAAAATCCTTCTGTGTGAGCATCAGGGTGTGCTGGCAAGGGAACCTTTGCTCCTGACTGCATTTCCCAGAGCCTTTCCCGGCTGCCCAATGCTGTTCCCAAACCCCTGCTGTCTCTGTGGTTTTGGGAGCCAGCAGCCCACTAGATGGAGCAGGGGGTACAGCTGGCTCCAGAGCCTGCACTGAGCTGAGCTACAGGACTCAAGGCTAAAATAAAATGGAGTAGGAAATTAGAGCAGTGATTGGCCTGCTTTAAAGTTGGCTATTAATATACCTGAGCAAAAGTGGTGAGAGGAGCTTGAAATCCACTGGTGTATAATTAATTAACTGCTCATGTGCCTGTTTAAATGAAGGGAATATTGTGGTTTACATGCTGGAGTTTGTTATAATGATTCTCTTGCTCAAAATGTTGCAGTAATTAAGAAAATGGCTTTAAATGTCTCTTAGAATCTTACATTCCTGAGTTGTCAGTAGCTTTAAAAACAAATCCAGTCTGCTATAGCCTCTGTGTCCACACTGACTTCATGTGGATTTTCTCAGACAGGGGCTTGCTTCAATAGCCAAGTGTATAAATGGAGCATCCCATCGTTTGCAAAGCAGTCAATCAAAGGTTTTCTCAGTGAAACACTTCTTTGTGCAGAGACTGGGCAAGAAGTTGGATTTTTGTCTTGATTTTGTGTAGAAGTTGCTTGTATATATTCTTGATTGTTTGAGTTTCAACCTATGTGAGAGTTGTCCTGGCATGTGGTTGTCTTTATATTAAATGTTGTAGCAGAATGTTTAAAGAGATATTTTTAAAGTTTTATGGCTGGTTTTTGGTAACAAAATGCAGGGTTTTTGTGTGCCTGAGACAACAGTGCAAACTTGAACAGTCCAGAAGTGTCAGGGATAAGACCATTGCTGCTGCATGTATTGATATTTGCTATCAACAGAGCATTCTTGACAGCTAAATTATCTTCGTAATTTCAAGTGCCCTACTTACTAAACTGAGATCTAGACCTGTAGTTCAGTGTAAGAGCTACTTGAAGATGTCAGTCTTGCCAAGGGGTTGAAATTTTCGCTTGTTTTACAAATCAGTTTTCTGTGCTGGTTTGATTTGCAGATCTTACCACTTCCAGGTTGAGCACTTGTTTGATAGCTCAGTCCCCTTTTCAGCCCACGAGTGATGTGTGTGCAATTTAGCACCTACTTAAGAGGTCATAAGGTCCTTCTGGATCTACATCTTAACTTTGGTGTGGGACCTGCATTAAAGAATGGAGCTGGATGAAAGCTGTCCAAGGAGTCTTCAGACAGTCCTGGTGCCAGGAAAGGCTCCTTAATGAGCTGGATCTCTGTCTTGGCTTGTGCAGGAGGAACTTGTAATTCCTCTTGAAGGCATCACACTGGTTGGATTTGCCATTCTAGCAGGTCTGTTTCTCTTTCTCCCCCTCAGGCTTATCAGGAGTTTGAGGCAGAGGACAACATACAGATGAAGGGTGTTCCAAACTTGGTAAAAGCCATCAGACTTGGGAGGTAAGCTCTGACTTTTGAACAGGCAGGGTGGGCAGCTTGACTGCCTGATTCCTCATAATGCTGTCAGGAGACAGAAACTCCAGTTTCTCTAGATTACTATAATATTTAATCTCCCATTTTTAGGCCCAGTTGGTTTGCTTTGAGAGAACTTTGATCAGGATTGATACCTCAGGTCATTGAAGATGTTAGAACTTTGACAGTGCTGGAGAAGTTTGCAAGTAGGCCTTGGGTTTGAGTTTGTGGTGATATTCCAGGGGGACATTTTCTCATCAGCCTAAAAGCACTAGAATATTTGCATTTTATGCTCATGTTTATGATGGTTGAAGACCTTTATATTTTTTTCCACATAAGCTTCTAACAGTGACTAGTGGAACTTTTTTTGGTGTGTGTAATGTTTTGCACATGTATTATCTTAATGTAATCTTGCAATGTAAGATCTTCCTTGATGTAACAGGGGTATAACAGCTTTGTAAAGACACATTGCAACAGAGACAATGGATACTTTTGCTTTTAGGATGTAGATCATCAAACCGATTTTATCATCTGCCCATTAAGAATTTGACATCGTAGTGGAGAAAAGTCTGAGACTGAAATATCAGAGGAACTTTGTGTATTGTTGCTTAAGTCAATCTGATAGGAACCATGTCTGGTGGGAATTGGCAGCCCCAGCATGTGGCAGGCAATGCCAGCACACAGCTCCATTCCTCTTGGGGTGTTATCAGGGCCAGACTTCCACTCCTTTGTATGTCAGTGTATTAAAATGGAACTGGCAACAATTTGATTTAAAATGTGCTTCTGGGTGCCAATGAAAGGCATTTTTTCCCTCCTATTTAGATTCCTGTTACTACTGATGGGCATGTTCCTTTAATAGTGACTTAAGTTCTCCAAGGTTTTGGGGCAAGAATCTGGTGGTCTTCCACAGAATTCTTCTGTGTGCTCAAGTCAGTGGTGCTCTCTGACCCTCAGGGAACAGCTGATCTCTTGCACAGTGTTTAATTCAAAAACGAAAATGTGTTCTGTTGGTGGTTTTGTTAAGGTCTTATCTTGATGGGAGGCGTATTTTGGGTAGAGCAGATTTTCAGTGGTGTGTCTCATCCTGCTGGCATTGGAAAAACCAGTTCTGAGGACTGTTAATGTGGTGACTGTTGAGGGTGTATAATTCAGTGTATATCCTCTTCTGACTGAAACTTCCAGCTCTAGGACTGTAATGTGTTGCACAGCTGGAAATGGCTTCCAGAAGGAAGTGCTGAATGTCGATTAAATCATCTTCTGGACCCTTAATCTTTTTAACCTTTGTACCCAATGAAAACAGCGGTCAGATCTAATGGAGATATCCGCCTTGACTATGCAGCGTCACTATCTATGTGCATTTGTCTTCAATGACTTGATTCAAGGAACTATTTATTATAACTGGGCCATTAAAATTTTTAAACATTTTTAAGCATTTCTTTCTCTACAGATAGAGAAAGTGGGGTGCTCTCTTATGGAGCCTTAACCCCTGTGCAAGTGTGTGTTGTATCCGTAAGAGAGGGAAATGCTTTTGTGGATTTCCTGAAGGCTGTCTGTGGGCAGCTGCAAAGAAGGGTGTTGGTAACACCTGATATGGTGTTAATCTTTGTTAGATGCACTGTTGAGTACATTCCCAGGATCCAGTGGCAGAATTAATCCCTGGATCTGGCTGCACTGTGTAGGCACAAGCTCACTGAACAATGCTGGGTGCATCACCTGGTTTGGGTGGGAGCTCCTGGCTCCTGAATTGAGCTGTGATTTCACCACCCAGCACGAAGCAGTGGGGAGGCTCCTTGGACCCTGTTTGTAGGAGAGGGGGCTGATTTCACCAAACGCCAGGCCCATCAGTCGTGCAGTTTGCACCTTGTGGTTTCCTGCTTTCCCAAAGCAGGTGTAGCGCAGTGGCAAGGTTTCCAGGGAGATCCTCTGGGAGCTGTGGTGCACAGCCTGGGCATGCTGAGTGGTCACTGCTCAGGTGTCTCTGATGGGCAGCTGTTTAACCTCTCATAACTCACAATAGGCTGTCAGTCAGGCTGAGATAGCGGATCAGATGTGCTTTGTCACATCACAGCTTTGTTAACTGTAAGTTCTGACTCTTGTTTCTGTAGTGTCTTACCAAAGGCTTCCATAGAACCGCCCTTCAAATGTACAGGGAGACTTAAAACAACTTGTGCCTCAAAATAATAAACTGAAATCCTCCATTTGGTGGTGTACTGCATCACATAAAAGTGTATTTTTTTAGGTGCATGTATTGTGCTGTAAAATTTATTTTTCTACATGTGTTATAGATACCTGTGCCTTGCTGCTGTTTGATCCACAGAGTTTTGGGGATTCAATAGCAGGGCAGGAATGGAAGCATTCGATCTTGCATTGGTATAAATAACATTTGATGTAATATTTTGGTCAGATATTTATAGGTGGACTGCTAAAGGTTGTGTCAAGAAAATTGATGTTCTTATAAAAGCAAGATTAGATTAGGAGTTAAGAATGTTTATGCAGATTTGAGTGAGTAGACAGTTGTGTATTTTGGTTTCAGTATTTGACTCGGGCAAAGACTTTTTCATTGCAACATACTTATGATAAAACACTGTGCCAAAATACAGATATATGGAGCAAAAAGAAATGGTATATTGAGAATTAATTTTCAGAAGACCCAGTTGGCAACATGAAAATATGCAAATGGCAGAGAAGTTCTTGGCATTTATCTTCAGATAATGTGTGTCTGGCAATGACTCTGGAAATATGGAACTATAAACTTGAACTTTCCCAGGGGTATTTAAACATGGCAAGTAGAATAAGAGAAGCTCAGTTACACAATTTGATACACGTATTTATGTCACATAAATAGCATATTCAAAATACCTGAATAAAAAGATGGAATTCACATCCAAGCAGCAAAAATGTTTAGTGTTTGAATGAAAGGATAAGCTGTGTGTAGAAAGTTCTGAATTCTGTTAATTTTTCTGCAGATTAATTGCATTGGGATGTCAGTTTATTTCAGTTCATCTCCCACTAATATGAACTTACTGTCTAAAGTTTTAAATCTGTCAGATGTATTTTAATTTCTTGAAATACCTACAGAAATATTCAAATGTTTTCTTTCTCTAAATCTACTGCCTTAATGCTCAGTGAAGTGTGGGTGAATGCCAGCGGAAGCTTTAATTTCTGTACCACATAAGGCTTGAACCTGTTTTAACAAATACCTTGCCTGTGTTTGTCCTGGTTAAACACCTCTGGAGATTGTGTGGATGTGTTTTAGGGAACTGATACAGGGCCTCAGCTGGAGCCCATGGCTTCTTCTGGGATTGAGTGACGTGACCTCTGCCGCTTCCTGTGGTTTCCACGTGAAACAATCTGGATTGGGGTGAGCAGTAAGCTGGCCTTGAACACAAAAATCCCCTCTCACTGGCCTGGCAATCAGCAGGGGGAAATAGGACTTGGGCTCTTTAGGGGAATGCAAATTGCAAGATTGTGCTGCTGTTGATGAACTTAGGAAGCTCAGTGATGAGAGCTTAAAAACACAAACACTGACATACTTTTTATCCTGTTTTTTTGCTATTCACTACTAGGAATACTCTGATCTGCTTGCTTAGTCCCAGGCAAGTCAGTCCCACTTACTAGAACTCTGAATTTAGTTTTAATTGTTTTCTTTTTTTTTTTCCTTCTTCCAGTTAGCAGACTTGAGGAGCGGGAGGCAGAACTCAAGAAGGAATACAATGCACTTCATTCAAGACATACAGAGGTGGGTTGTTACACCAACATAATTTTGGCGTATCTGTAAAAATATAGATCTATGGAAAACTAGTGTTGTGAGCAATTGGGAAAATAATTGAATGTTTTGGTTTGTACAGTGAGTTGTAATCAGGCTTCATTCAGTGATGTAGTTTTCCTCATTCACACCTAAGTGTCTGTTTCTCAATGTTTGATTACACATTTGTCAATTTTATAGATTTGTCAGGTATTCAGAAGTTTTAAAAAGGAATTTGCTTTTCCATATTTCAAAGGCAATTCTTCAAAGCACGCTAATAAGCTTCAAAGACACAGAAATGAAATTGCATTTTCATTCTCTTTCCATCAGTTTTCTATATTGATTTTATTTGTACCATTGAAGGAACAAATACTTTCAAAACCTGGCCTACTGAGATTTGTGATTAAAAGGGTTCCCTGCCATACTTTATTGACAGCTATTGAAAATTGGATTTGCTGATGAAGATGGAACAAGTTTGAATTTAATTTAAATAAATAAGAGTCACACTGTTGAAGTTGGTTCCAAAGCACAAAAACAGGACTTGCAGTGCTTCAGTTTTCAGTAGCAGGTTGTCCTTCCCATGCAGGGATGTTTTACTGCCTAAGTCACTTACATATTTTAGTGAGGAAGTCACTACGTCCTTTGAATTCTTCTGATTAATCTGGAGTCCCAATATTGAGCACAGTTCTTCTCCTCCATCTCCTTGCTTTGCCTTTGGAAGGTCAGAGCTGGTTTTGGAGCACTGCCACCAAAGAGGGCAATGCCATACTGTGCATGCCCTGTCCAAAAGACCCATGTGGGGAAGGAGGAAGCAGATACAGATGTCAGATTTGGTTATCGTGAATACTTTTAGCAACCTTAAGTGCCTTATACCGACAGCATCTGGAAGTGGCTTGGAACCACAACCAGTCTGTAGTGCTCGAGTGTTGTGTCATGACTTCTGCAGCTCTTAAATAAAAAAATTCCTATGTTTAGTGAAATCATAGCATATTTAAGATCACATTTGTTACTAGATTGTTGCTTTAGAATGGTGCTTCTGTTGAAAAATGGAAATTTAAGTAAAATGAGAAGCGGCAAATCTTAATGCTGCCCACTGAAGTTTGGCATCCTTTTGAACTGGAAGTACTTCAGAGTCCTGGGTGCTCACAGAATTCTGGTTACTGTAGGTAGAACCTGTGGGTTCTGTCACAGTACAGCTGGAAGGTTTTTATTCAATCCTGTTTCTCAGAGTTCAAGATTAAACTAAATGTATTGGGCACCATTAATTCAATGAAATGCTAATGGAATATTCTGAATATCTTTTTACATAGGTTTTGCTCCGAAATGGACAACAGCCTCTGCTGGTTTGATTCCAATTTATTAAATGCTTTTACATCTTGAAGTCACTTTCTTTGGTGTAGGGAGAGGTGTTTCCTCGGGCTTTACTGTTACTGGGGTGATTGTCCTTTCTTCATGAAGAAATCATTTGTAGTGCACCATGGTATATCTGTACTTCTGTGCTCCTAAAGTCAGGTCTGCTGTTTTCTATACTCCTCCCTCTCAATATGAATGCTTCCTTCTTTCTTTGTTTCGCAGACCATTGTGAATCTTGCAAAGATGTGCCTCCTCTAAGGACAGAGCATCTCAGCATTTTAATGCTGTGTCTGATGTGTGTTGGAGGCTTAGGGACTGAAATCTCTGGGAACTGGAAAGGACTGGCTGATAATAGTGCCCATCTCCCCATTCCTTTTGTGATTTCCTGCTTTCCTTTCTCCCAACAAATTCTAACACTTTAGAATTAGTAACCTTTTTCTTTTAATGCAAGATATTTTGGCAGATATCCAACCTCCATTCAGCTTTTAGGTTTATCATGTGTATTGGATCAAATATTTCTATCAAATACTTGTTTCTGAAACACTTTTCCTCCATGTGTTACTAGGAAAGGATGCTTCTTTCCTTCTGAGTCAGCTTCACTGTTGTCTTCACAAGTGATCCATCGTTGCTACCCACTGAAATGGCAATTGTTTTTCTTTCAGTTAACCAAATGATGAACAGAGCATTAGAAATGTTTGTTTCTTTTTTTTTAATTTAGCTCTTAGATGTTGGCAGTGCTTACTTTGACAGATGTCACGTTCAAGATACAGTGTGACTGCATTTTGTGCAATCTTAATTTCTAGCAGTTTTTCCCTGTTCTGCTTCAATATTTGTTTCCCTTCACCTCCCACTCCCCCTTATTCCTTATTTCACAGCTGAGTATTTCAGAGTTGGATGTCTTTCTCTTCCAACTCTTGACTTGACTGAGCCTCTATCCATGTTCTTTCAGCCCTCCCTACCTGTCTGTGCCTGCCTTTGCTGGAGCTCACTGCCCAGCAAAGCTGCTGGCTCAGCACCGTGGGGGAACATCACCCATTTTCAGTCCCAGTGGACCAAGACCTACTGAGTCACCTTGGGGAGTTCAGCAGAGATGTGGAGCAGAGAGCTGAATCAATCCCTCTCTGCAGCGTGTGTGTTGTGGTGGGAGCTGGGAGTTCTCCTTGGAGCTCAGCCTGCCAGAGACAGGGCTCTGCATTGCAGCTCCAGCACCAGCCTGCCCAGCAACGAGGTGTCTGCAGCTGCAGAGCCAGCAGGGCTGCCCTGGCTGGGGAGAGCTCTGGGGAGAGGCTTTACCCTCCATCACCCTTCTGTTAAATCAGCCTCTGTCTCACTGCTCTCTGGAGAGGGAACTGGGCTGGCTGGTGTGAGTGTAGCATATCCCACTAAGCCTCCTTCCCACTAAGACTGTACTTGGGCTAACTGGCTTGATTTTAAATGGATTAGGGCATGAGAACCTGAGCAGTTGAGATGGCAGATGGGAAGGTGGGGTGTAGCAGGTAGTGAAGAGGGTAAATGGTCGGGCAGAACAGAATGGGTGGAACAGCCTGAACGTGTTCTGACATCCATGCTCTTGTTCCTTGTCTTTCCTGTGCTTGTAGTGGATTTTGATCTTGTGCTGATCATCCTCTGTTCTAACACTCAGATGAGATGAGTGACAAAGCAGTGTGCTGGAGTTCTGGAGTTGGAACTTCTGGAACCTAACTACGCAAAGTCTTGTTTCCATCTTTCTCTGACTGTGCAGGACCAGATGCAAGGAGCAAACCTACAGCCAAGGGCAGTGTGCTGGAAAGCAGAATGGTTGACAGTGGTCTAACAGAAAAATCTTCAGATCTTTGCTCTATAGATTTAGAAAGGAATTTTGTCACTCAGTTGCCCCTTGTATCTCAAATACTGTTCTGTTTAATAGAACCTGGCTTCTTGTATTGCCTGAATAAAAGCAGGCCTGTCTGCTAGATCTACCTCTGGGGGCTTTTTTTGCCTTTGCTGCTGAGATGATGAACTGCTGCTGGTGCCTCTTTCAGAGCAGACTATTACCTTCTGAGTAGGAGGTAAAGGATCCGGCTTTCTTCTGCAAAGCTAAAGGTCGTAACTTCATAACTATGGCAGTGGCTTTTTAAAAGCTAAGGCTGTTTTATGTTTATTACTCAGATGGGAAACTGAGGCAAAGCAGTACTTGAGCATCTGCTGGAGAATTGACTGATAACCTGTGGCCCCTGTCTGCACAGGTTTCCAAAACCTCTTTTTTCTCTATTTAAGGAAGTTATTCTTTTGGTCCTTTGGGAAACACTAGGCTGAGGTGGTTCGATATCTCTTTCCCTGACACGCAGAATATGGGCTTAGTTTAATGAAGCATAATTGGGCCATGGAAGTTTCTCAGTGTTCTGCACTGATACGACGTGACAGAACACTGAGCCTGGCTCTGGCACTGGGAATGGACTTTGTCAGGTTCATTTGGATAAACATATCCCCAGCAAGTCCCTGAGCAGGGGACAGGAAGAGAAGGCTACTGGAGGTGTCTATTTACAATTATAGCTAAGCATGGGCACTGTCACAATGTCTGTGAGATTAGACTTTGCAGATCTGTTCAAGCAAATAGTTCTTCTAAAGCCTTATGCTGAGCATTAACAGCTTGATCTATAAAACCTGGATTTAACATCTTTACATATTGCTCTATCTGCCAGCAACACCATCTTGTGTGTGGATAAAGACGCATCAAGCTCTCCAGTGGGAATGGTGCTTTTACTTGGGTGAGAAACTCACCACATACCCTGAAAGGAAAATAGGTACTTACATGGAAGTATGTTCAGGACTTTGGTACTGAATCAAGGAGATTCTAGAAATATCTGTTACCTCAATAAATCTAGATTATGTGGGACAGAGAAGGATCTATATATACACGGTTGGTGCACATTCCCAAAGGGAGGAGCTGCTTGTGCCCAGCCTGATTGGATCTGCAGGATGAGCAGCGAGGGCTGTAGCGCTGAGCCTGGTCTGACAGCCAAAGAATTGCTAAAACCTGTCCGGGGGGAGCTAAAGCAGTGACACAAAAAGGAAGGAGGAGCGAAAGAGCAAGGAAGGTATAAAGGAGATGCTCTCAACCTGGTTAAGGCAAAGGTGCAGGTAACAATATCCCCAACATGGCATATCCACGTTTGTTTGTGACAAGGAAAGTACCAGGCTTGTGTACACTGGGAGTGGTTGTATTTGTAAGAAATTGAAATGAGTGTCAGGATGTTCATTGTCTTTTACTGAGTGCTGCAGTTTAAGATGTTGAAAAACCTTGTAACACTTCTGCACTTGTAAAACTTGTCACGTGCCATATGAGGAAACCAATCTGAGTGGTTTTCTTGAGGTGGAAAGACATTGAATTCAAAGGGAGTGGTTTTCATGGTCATGCTGTAATGTGTTCAAAAGCTCATTGTAGTTGGTTTGTACATGTGCCTTAAAATGATTAACACCTGAACTGTGAAATGCTGTTAACTAAGGTAATTCTTCCAAGTTCTGAATTTATCTTTAATCCCCTCAGCTAATGGTAATCGAGCAATGTGTTTAATTACAACAATGCTGAAGTACTCTGTGTTTGTGATGTGTGTTCCTTGGAAAAACTGGTTGTATTCAAAATACTTGTGGACTTCATGGGCAGCAGAGTGAGCTGTCAGTAGTGAAAGGTCATGGATGATTAAATATTGACTGCAGCTTTTATTGAAGGGAAGGTGGGTAGACATAGTCAATTATTTATCATCTGTCCTCTAGCATAACTTCAGTAAAAACTGTGCTGAGTGGAGAGCAATTCAATCCATTTAAGTCTATTTTTAAATTGTCAGTAATATTAAAACCTTTTTCTTTCGATAGCTGAGTAATCTCAAAACAGCAGAACTTCTAATCAGATTTGGAGCACTCAGAATTCTGGTGCATTAATTCATTACACGTTTTTGGATCAGGATGGCACTTCATGGATGTGAAGGCTCAAGGGTCATTTAGATTGAAAAGATCTTTGGATGTCATCTGGTTCAAATCCCAGTGGTTTTGGAGCAAGTCTTCAAATTTTTATTGTAGATGGGCAGTTATGAGTTAGTCTTACTTCCCAAGAAGTTGCAGTATTTAATTTATTACTTAACCTTCAGATTAAGTTTGTGTAAATTGGGAATTCACACACCATTTCTTATGACTCTACAGTACCAGCTGTGGAGCTCCCCATCCCATGGGGAGGGAGGGAGGAGGAGGAGGAGCTCTTTTCCTTGTGGACACTATTCCAGTATTGTCGGATTTTATCCTTGGGACCCTGGGTCGAGGCAGAGAGTGAGCTTTCCATGGTGGTACCACTGCTCTGATTTTCTGGACACCGCAGGCACAAGTAGCCTGGATCTGTGAAGAAATTCCCATGCAGCACTGCATGTGCACATAGAATCTTATGATTTTATGAATCTTAAGTTGCCATGCAGCACTGCCCATTTTGCTTTTCATTTTATTTTTGGGTTCCTGTAGCTTACATGCATTGTGCTGAAGTATGTGATCTACAGATCGGCTTATTTTATTTTCAGCATCATTTTCAGCTGCAGAACAATATTAGATTGCACAGTCCTTTAAAATGACCTGCCCTGCAGCCTCAGTCTGTGGGTAATAAATGAGATGAGACATTTCAGTAGACAAAAGAACAGTCTGCGAGGAGGGAAGAGAGTAGGTTAAAACTATGTCCTTTGCAAAACATGAAAGTTGTGCGGGTTTAACTGACCCTGTTCTTCTTTTCCGTGTGTTAGTAGTTCCCTGGAGAGGTAGCAGTCACTCAGCTTCTGTTCAGTGGCTGAAAACAGAGCAGTTGTTCTGTTTAAAATTTTACTTTGAGTAACCAACTGGTGTGTTGCAAATGGGAGTGTTTGCAGGTAGGTCAGCAATATCTTCCTCCCGTGATGAGGGAATACATGAACAGGATAAGGAATGGTCTCATGTGCATTTCAAAGTTACGCACTCTTGGGGGCTTTTCTCCCCCTGGAATTTCTAAATTAATTAGCATTATAATGTGTGTAAAACTATGGAAAGGAACAATTGGAACACCTAGTTCTGGCTGCTTGGTGGAAATGGAAAAAAACCAATAAATGTGGATAGTTGAAGGTGGAGCTTTCAATCCTTTTGTTTGCCTCTGTGTGTGAGCAAGCATTAAAAATCAGAAAACAAATGGGATGGTCTGGTGAAACGCTGCGTTTTGTTGGAGGATAAATGTTGTAAGCTTTTGACAGCAGTTCAAGTATATTATATAATGTTTCTCTAAAAATAGCATGGTATTTTTTTCCGGTCTGAATTATATTTATTCAGGTGAATGCTGGGAAAACCAACATCTGTATATAACAAGCACTTAGTGTAAGTTACTGATTCGTAGAATATCCATCAGTCAGGATGTCTTAAGCTGGTTGGCTCAGTCAGAAAAATTTGAGACAAAGAATATATTCCTGTGTAGCTAATGCTGGCAAGCAGCATTTGAGGAGAAGCTGGCACTGACTGAGCTTGGTGGCATCTGAAGGTCAAACTCGGATTCATCAAACCTGACTTGGGAGTAACAAGTAGATGTAGGTTTCCAGGTCCTGCTGAGTTCAGTCCTCATGTGTGCAGCTGCCCCCAAAACAAAAGGTTATATAACACTGGTTGTACAAATGCCTGGTAATGTCACTGTGCTGAAGTGTTTGTATACCCTTTGTAGAATAGCAGAAGAAATTACAATATTAAAGAATAGGGTTTTTTTTTCCTAGAGGAAGCTGTTAAGATGTGACCTGAATATGTCTCGGGGGAAAACAAAAAGCATTAAATTTCTCTGCAGTACACCTGTGATTTCTTTCTTTCTTCCTTTATTGTTCCTAGAGCCCTATTCATCTGTGAACGTGAGTGTAGAAATGCTAAAAATACCAAATTGCACAGAGGCTTCTCCTCAGGCTTTCCCAGTTTTAAATTCAGAGATGTGTGTCCAAATGAAGCCCTTGGAGTGATGCAGTGAAACCTGGTGCTTCTCCCTGTGTGTGTCCTGGATCAGTTACATGCTGAGAGCAGCATCCTTTGGCCACAGGAGTCGGGGCTCGTTGAATAAGTCATGGCTGCAGGAGTCACAGTGTTGACCTGTGCTTGTCTCTTGTGAGAGAGAGAGAGCAAGCAGAGCTCTTCTTGAGTGCTAAAAACCCACAGCCACGCCATCTTTTTAACGAGGTGTCAGCCTAGATGATTTAAAACCTTGTAGAAAATACAGAAAGCTTAAGTTTATTTGAATTTTAGAAGAAAAAAGGAGAAGAAATGAGGACTTCATATTTCTGCCTTAGAAATAATTTGATTATAAGCTTGTGGATTCAGAGTGTTTAATATTTGAGGTGCATATTGTGTGACCTTCGCAGTACTTTGCAGTTAGGCCTACAGTGCCTACTATGTATCATGTAAAAAATGCTATTATCTACTGTACATAGGAGGTCTCAGACTCCAAGATGAATTTGAACATGGTACTTCTGTTCCAAACTCACATTTGAAATGTTGCATGCACTTTGTTTACCCTTAGGATGTTTCCTGTGCATGAATGCACAAGGAAGTTCTCCAATATTTTTAATTCATTATGGACTTCTCTTCTGGTTTGTGGTTTTACACACTGTATATTTTTGCTTCTTTCTTTATTTCTTTAATGTCTCTAAATGCTTTTACTATTTAGCATTGCAGGGGGAGAATAAATTGGTCAAGAACTATGCAGTTGTACTACAAGTAAATGTTACTAAATATTTCTTGCCTTTCTGTCCTTTTAAACAGATGATTCACAATTACATGGAGCACTTGGAAAGAACCAAACTTCATCAGCTAACAGGGGGTGATCAGCTAGAATCCACAACACACAGTAGAATTAGGTAAGCTATTTATTGCTCTCTCACCCTGAAATGAGAGAAAAAAATCCATTCATTTGTGTTTGCAAGACTTTGTTCTTTAATCCTACAACAACGGTTCGGCTGAATCGGAAAGATTTGTTGTATGATTGGAATGTGGTAAGAGAACAGCGTAGAAATCCGTAGAAAGAGGCTTTTGCTGTTGTGCTGTTAAGCGTTGAGATATACTTTGTACATTAATTAGCCTTAAACAATTTCAGCTTTTTGGGGTGTTAGCTTTGGGGCAGGCAGGGAAAATGTCAGCGACTGTCCCAGCGCGGCCACGCTCCGGCCGCGGCTTTGTGCGTGGAGCTGCGCGCGTGGTGCCCGCTCGTGCCCGGGGCTCGCCGGGAATAGATTATGCAGATCTGGGGGCTTTGGAGCCTCTGACCCTGCATGGAAGGAGGGAGAAGCACTCCCGGGCTGGCCGTGCCTCTGCGCTGCTGCTGCATCGATGCTGCGAGGAGCGGCGAGGGGGAGGAGGGCGGTGATGTCATTGCTCTGGAGCTGCTGCAGGAGAGTGGAACGCTGCCGCTGCCGCTGCTGATGGCATTGTTTTTGTGGCGGCGGCCGAATGACAGACTGTGCCCACAAAGATCCCCCCTCGGCCCCTGCGTAGCCTTCTCGGAGCCGGCGTTCCACCATGCCAGCGCAGCGCCATGAATCCGGGCTGCATGCTGCTGTTTGTGTTTGGCTTCGTTGGCGGGGCGGTGGTCATTAACTCGGCCATCCTGGTGTCGCTCTCCGTTCTGCTGCTCGTGCACTTTTCCATCTCCACCGGGGTGCCGGCTCTGACGCAGAACCTCCCGAGGATCCTCAGGTACTCTGACCCACTGAACCCCAGCTTCGGGTGTGCTCTCGCTGCTCCCCTGCTTTCTGTTCTCCTGCTTGGGCAAAGAGGGACAAATGAGAGATGGGAATTACATAGAGATGTCAGGTTTTGTTGTAAGCGTATCTGTATACAGAGATACAATCTCTTTTTTTCATTGCCAGTTATATTTTGTGTAGAATCAGAAGAGATTCTCTTAACATCAGGTTATTGTAACCTGCTGCAAAAGCTGCTTATCCTAAAGGTTCCTGTAAATGCCAGGGATAAAGCTCACCTTCAGTGTATTGTCAGGTACTTGGCTGATCTTGTGTAGCATAAATGTATGCCGTCTGAGGCTTTGTACCATTAAACTGCACCTGTTCTAATCAAAAGGCTTATGTAAGATCAGCTAATTGATGTTAAAACCACAGTAATTAGTTGATCACGTTATTTTTAAAAAATCTGATTATTGGTTGGTGGGGGAAAAAATCTTTCATTATTTAAGCATTAGAGCTCTTAAAGCCTATTCACTATTGTTCAGCCAAATGTTATCCTCGCCTCTGTTTCTGTACTTGTATGGCAAGTTGCCAGCTGTCTGTCCCCCCCTCAGGTTATGTTCTGTTTGTCCTACGTGCCTGGAGCAGTAGCAGACAGAGATGCATTAGAATATTGTGGCCAAAAGTAGTCTTGACATGTTTTAGCACTGTAATTACATATGGAAGGCAGCTGGAAAAGTTTTAAAATGCGGCTTTCTGGTCTGAAAACTTGACGTATTTTACCTGTGGTTGTAAATTTAATAGTAAATTTTATTTAAAATGGGAAAAACGCTGGAAATTAGTGTTCTCTGGAACAGCTATGTGACTTTTCCCTCCTTAGTACTTGGTGCACGTAGACTTGGTAGTATGCTTTTAACTTAGGTGTGTGAGCACAGAAGCGTTGCTCCAAAGGTTTAAACAACGAAGAGATAAAAGAAATATCAATTTATACCAGTAGCTGATAAAAAACTTGAATGAAGATTTAAATAGGAAGAAATAAAATAAATTTCAAGTGCAACTTAGTAAGGCTAAGGTTGTTTAAGAGGGGGAAATAACCCAAACCCAGAACAAATAATCCCCAACTCTAAAAGCAAAACCCAAACAGAACTTCATATTCAATAATTTATTAGAGATTTTTAAATTTTAAATAGATGGTTTAAGAAATAGATTTTTTTTTTTTGTAGTGTGCTTTTGCTCCCCTGGAATATTTATGGATTTGAAAGGTTTGGGGAACTTAATGCCTTTTCCTACCCCTAGTAATTTGCTTTAGGAATTACAGGAATTAAAATTCACTTCCTTAGTTTTTATTCATTTAAAGAAAAAGATAAAAATATAGGACGAAGGAATCTAATTGTAGAAGAATTGTTTCTATTTTTTAACACTAGTCGGATTTTAGAACTGAGCATCTGGTTGCTTATCCTAAAGGTTCTTGTAAATGCTTCAGTGCATCACTTCAGAATATTAGTTTAGGCTTTTAAAATACGTGTTTCCATTCTGCTCACTGTGGCATTTTCAGATATTTTTTGGGCACTGGGAGAGCAGAAGTGGTTCTTTGGTTTTTTCATCAACAAGCAGTGAAATAAATTGAAATTGCTTCAGTCTAATCAGATAATTTATTTTAATGCAGACACTCATTTCCAAAATTAGCCTCTTTTGCAGATTTCATTTACTGTACAGCCCTGCAATGCACCTGACCTCTGTTCTAACATATCAAAATATATTTATTATAAAATTCCTTTCAAACTAATCCATGAAAAAAGCAATGCCAGGTGTGAACTGTTTTGGTACCCATATAATATTCTGTCTTTTGAATATTGCAAAGCAGCTCAGCTTTGTGGCATGTCCTGCAATAAGGAAATGTGCTGGAGCCTCTGCCTCAGGCCAGGCCCCTCACCATGCAGCTTTATCAGCCCCTGAAGGGCAGCTTTTCTTCCTTCTTTTTGTTCCCGCACTTCTTGTCCAATGAAACCGTCTCAGCCCCTCTTTTGACATAATCTCAGCTTCTGTGGCGTGTCTTTTGTTCCCCACACGCCTGGGAGTTGTGGGAATTCTAAAGCAAAGCAGGACCTGTTACAATAGTGGGAATCCTTGGAATCCTCTGGGGGGTTTCTCATTCCAGCAGTTTGCAGATGCTGGAACATTATCTGACGTTTTGAATTTTGTAACCCAGACTGATTTTGCTTTACTCACTTTGCTCCCTGTTTTGTTCACAAATTAATGACATAATTGGAATAATATTTCTGAAAGGCCAAGATAGCTCTGGTGTGAGAATTAGGTGCTAAGGTTTTTGTGACAAGGAGCATCTTTGAACACCTGGATTGGAAAGGTTCATGCCAGGAAGAATTGTTTGCTGCTTGAACATTGTGGTTTTGACAATGTAATATTTACTGACGGGAGTTTACTGATTAATTGGTAAATAAAACCCATTCTTCACTAACTTTTCTTGAAAGTAAATAAAATCAAAATAATTTCCAAAAATACTTAGCTTTTGCTTTTCAGCACTTCCTGCCATATTTTTGCATATGTTTCATATGCAGATACTAATTCTGCCTAGGTTATGTTTGATTTGTGAAAGGCCTTGTGAAAGAAAGCACATGTGCTTGTGACCGGACTTTTTATAATGCTCAAATGTGAAAACGATGCCATCACTTGTGCACAGTTTTATCTTCTGCCTCTACTATACTTAAAGCTGTGCTAGTTGATTACAGTCCTTTTTTTTCTGTATGACATTGTTCTGCCTGAACAAACACTTTGCTTATCTCAGTTCTAGGCCTGGCTGATATTTTTCCTTTTCAGGGCTGGCCATAGCATCCTCTGAATGGCATTGCACACAATGGTTTTGTCTCTTGCTAGCAGGAAGAATGAATCCTTTTGTTCACTGAGCACACTACTGACCTGGGGATTTTTTCTTTCTTTGGGGGGTTAATACATAAACCTTTGGAATTTCCAAATGCTGTTTGCCGCAGGGAAGTGAAAAGAGTTAAGAAGTGAAGAGTTGGAATGAAGTAATTTGCTTTGCTGGTACAAGCTTTTGTGCAGCTTTAGGGTGAAGTAGAGTGTTGAACTGATCTTGGGTAAAACGACACAATTTTTGGCTGAGACATTTGTAACATGGGTAATTCCCTGACCCAGTTCTTTTCTCCTACACAAATCCATGTAATTTCTGTGATCTTCAGGACTAAAATACCCAATGGTTTGAGAAGAGTTGTTTGAGGCTTACTGTTTACAGTTTTGCAAATGCTTCAGTTGATGATTTAGCTGTTTGCTGTTGTAGAAGGTATGTGATACTGTATCTTAGGAGAAAAAGGTGCAAAATGGTATTTTTAACAGTGGCTGCTGAAAACTATAGTCTGAAATAAGGAAACCCTTTTGTTTTATACTTCTGTTGGCGCTTTATTTCTGTAAAACTTTTGTTTGCCACAGATTAGCTGCACTGTAAATCAATAACTGCTATTTAAAGCCATGGAATTGGCTGTTGGCAATCGTGAAATGAGGAATTATTGGGTGCTGTGGCACAGTCTGGGTGTCCTGCACTGTGCACTTTTAATGGAGCAGCGTCTGGACGTTTGAACCTGGAATTTTGCCACTTCCCCGCTGATTTCAGAGGCCTGCAGGAAAATGAACCGTGTGACACCTGAGATGGCTGATGAACCCTGCCTGTCTTTCCAACAGGAAGGAGCGTCCCATATCCCTGGGCATCTTCCCATTACCTGCAGGAGATGCTCTCCTCACGCCCGAGGCTCAGAGGGAGGCGGCGGAAACGCCCGCGGCGGAGCAGTGGAAATTCCCCGAGCTGAGCCAGCCCCGGTCCCACACCAGCCTCAAGGTGAGCACAGCCTGGCTGCCTCATGTGGCAGCAGAAACACCCAGAACAGATGGGAGATCCTTGGGAGGATGGAACAAAAACCAAATGGAAAGAGGGGGGGAAAGCTCTAAAACATCTCTCTATAAGCCAAGTGCATTGCTTACTCCAGTGAGCTTTGAGGAAATTTCGTTATTGAAAGAAACAAAGTTTTTAGGGGCATTTTCAAAATGAGTGATAATACAGATTAGTTCTCCTCTTATTCTCAGCAGTGGGTGTTTTCTTCCTGACTAAGGACCCTTTTAAAGGTTCCAACTTGTTTTTCCACACTAGATATGTAACCAGGTATTGTAAACAGTTTAATGAGCTTTATTAATGCTGCTTTATAAGGAAAGCATTGGCTACTACACGAGCAGTGCACTTCATGCAGCCTCTACCTACTACCAGGTGTGTGCTGCAGGTAGACCACAGAGCTGAGAGTGACCTAACTTTCCTAAATTAGCCTGTGATTTTTATTTCCCTTACATGTAGCTTGGCTGTAATTCCTGCAACTGTTCCGTGTTCCAGCAGTGAGAGGGTGGAATAGAACAATCTGCAGGAGTGGAGGGATGGGGGAGTGGTGTTAGAGTGTGATGAGTCTGGCAGTCGGGTCTAGGGTGCCCTCACAGCACAGCAGGAGGAGGATGTGCAGGGTGAAGAGCTCCAGAATGTGTAAATCCTCCCAACATATATTTCTTGATGAGGTTTTTTGGAAGACTGTGGAGATACTGTTATTTCTGGAAAGGCACACAGCTGAGAGGAGTTTCCTCTTAAGTGAACTTAATACTGACCTAGCATGGAAATGTTAACTGATAAGAATTAAAAGAGCTGTTTAGAAGTAATAGGAACCCTTTTTTTGTTTTCCTAGAGGTTATATGGAGATAATGGGAAGAGTAAGTAGTAGTTAATTATAAACATATCAAAGTGACAATGTGATTTTGGTTCTAAAAATTTGTCACTTAAAAATGATGCTAGTCAGGAGGTTGGATCTTGAATTCATCCAATTCCCTTTGTCTTATGCTAATTAACATCCCTGTATAACGAATTGGCAGATTTTATTTTGAAATTTTTGTATTTTATTTTGAAATACAACTTAAAGTTACTACTAAGAGTAGGTGGAGATGAGGTGGAAAGGGAAGCTTCTGATTCCATCCTTTCCCCTTAGAAAATCGTATTGGCTACTTCATATTGTCAAAATAGACTTCTTGGTGTAATTCTTCTAAAAATAATGCGCTGCTAAAATGAGAATTTACAAAATAATACAAAATGTAGTTTTTCAAGTCTGTTTATTCAGAATAGGTTCATTAAGTCCACAGCAGCATCTTTACTTTGTAGCTGTGAATGTAAAATACTTCTGAAGTGAACCTGTTGAATAACATGATACATTGAAGTCAAAACCAGCATTTGAAACTTTTATCTCTAATTCTTCTCCCCTAAATAGTTTTAGAATCCAGTACAAGGCACAGACAAAATTCTGCTGCTTTCTAAAATCTATTTTCCGTTCATGCCTGAACATTTCATTAATGGTCAGCGTTTTCTCCAGAAGTATCACAAAGAGGAGGTGGCAGAGATGAAATAGTCTGGGTACTCTGTAGCTTGTGCAGTAGTGACATTGCTGGATATCATTGTAAGATGACACACAATTACGTACCAGTCATTCTTTTCTACTCCTTTCTGCACGGCATTGCAGATGAGTTACTCCTTCAGATTTAATTATTACATTTTTAAACTATTTTTTCTTTTTTTCCAGGAAAAGTCTTTTGGCAACATGACCAAAAAAGTCAATTTTGCTAAGTCAACACAGCGCTGACTTTCAGATGTTTAGGCTTTGAGATAATTCTGATTAATTCAGTGTCACTTAATGAAATTGCTTTTCATTTTCTTTAGCTCTAGAACAAACATCCGTAATAGTTTAATCTGTGTAGCTCCAAGAGTAAGCTAAGAAAATACCATAGATAATAAAGTCAGAAATATAAAATAGATGGGATGATTTGAAATTCCCTTAGGGAAAGGACCATTCTCTTCACTGTCTTTTCTCGTGCTATCAAGCTATTTTCCTTGAGCTTTGTGTGTGAAAGTCAGTGATCAGTTTGTGCTGCATCAGTTAGTGGATGCTCTTGGAATACAAAGATGTAGAAATGTCTGAGCAGAGCCAGCAGCTCTGCTGAGGTTTTATTCCTCATTTGTGTGAGCTCTGGATGCCCTTGGTAAGGGGCACCACTTCCTCCCTTCTGTATCTGCTCGCTCAAGTATGAACCATTAGCCAGGGCCTCAACTTCATCCATTCAAACGGCAATTGGGTAAATTGCAGAGTGGTTTTTTTCCTTTTCTTTTATTCCTTTAGAGGTGTCTGTATTTCTGACTACTTTTGACAGCAAATCAAATATTAATAATTGGTTGTGCTGCAATTTACTATGAAACGATGAAAACTGTCAATAATTGATAGGCAAGTCTTAAAAGTGCTGAATTTTGTTTCTAGGGTTTGGAAATTCAGCGTGGGGATGTTGCTATAGGATGCAAGCTTTACATTTATGCTGATGTGCACAAATGTGTGTTTTACTCCCTGTCCCCACGCAAATCAAAATCTTACCTTAGTAAATTCCAAAAGTAGAAATCTGAAAGTTACAAACCTTAGTAATTTTATGCTAAGTACAAATGAGAGAGTGTGTGTCTACATGCAGGTCTCTTCTGTGTCTTTTCAAATAACCTTAAAAAAGGGATATTGGCAATACAATTAATTTGTGCTTTGCACAGTCTAAACTTGTTTGATTCTTGACAAGTTCAGCTTTCCTCTGTTAACAGATACATTCTCTTGAAATGTCACAGACTTTCCAGGAGCTTTGCTTCCACCTCTTGACTCCCACACAAACCCTACAAGAACTTTTAATCAAAACTTACCATCCTGCCTTCATTTTGCACACAGCAGCCTCAGGTTTCTCTTTATTTTCCCCAACAAGATTCCTCTAATGGTGTGTGCTAGAAACGATTGGGCTAAACAGACAGACTTGTTTTGCTCTTGCAGTGAGCTGTTGTTTACTGTCATGTGCTGCTTAAATCATGGATCAGACATCTGGTGTGGGTCTGGGCGTGAATGGGGGTAAAATGTGAATGAAGGAGAGCGGAGAAAGGCCAGAAAAGGGCTGCGGCTATGTCCAGGTAGTGGCCTCTGGTTGTGTCACACACAGTCCACCCTGCTCTCCCACCCAGTGCCTGGTGCAACTCTGTCACAATAATGATCCCAATCTGGATTAATTCCATAATTAATGCCATATTTGTGGGTCTTGACACAGCATCACTGTAAATTGTTGCCAGGAATCAGCTTCTAAGGAGGAGCTGTTCACTGGTGTTCCATAGTGGATCTGAAATCCAACTGGACAAGTAGTGACTGCAGTTCTGTGCCTCATTCCCAGTGCCAGCCAGGGCTCTCACCTCAGATTGGAAAGCACAGAAAAACTGAGTGAAGTGTTTGCAAATATCCCTGGCAGTGTTCAAAGCCAGGTTGGACAAGGCTTGGCGCAACCTGGTCTAGTGGAAAGTGTCCCTGTCCACAGGTTGGAACAAAATGATCTTTAAGGTCCCTCCCAAGCCAAACCATTCTGTGATTGTGATTCTATGAAATACCACACTTCTGTATCAGTTAAATCCGGGTTTGCACCAGTGCTTCAATGTCTGCTTTTTAAGGTACCATGGACTTTTTGAACAATTAATTTTATAACAGCTTTGGGAAGATTTAGCAGTTCATTGTGAAGCTAGAAGGACTCTTAGAACGAGAATGCTTCTTGTTGTCTGGAAGACTTAATAGAAATCACCCTGAAGTTGTGACTAAAATTATCAGCTGAGATCAAACATTACTGTTAAAAAGGCATTTTTATGTAGCTATAACTGCCTTAACAAGAGCGAAACAGGCATAGGCTAAAGATGACTGTACTGGCTTAAAGTATTCTTTTTATTCCTGTTTCTTTCCATTTGCATAATATTCAGTAAAATACAGTGAATTTTATATCTGTTCTTTAGTTTATATGCCCAGCTCTTCTAGTAATACTTTAATTTGTGTTCATTTTTTACTGGTAATTGTGCAATTCTAGGATGAGCTGTCTGATGTTAGCCAAGCAGGCTCCAAATGTACTACTCCAGCATCCACAGCTGCTTCAGATGTTCCTGTGCTGCCTGCCGAAACCCCTCAAAAGGAAAATGCTGAAGGGCTTGCAAAGGACGCAGAGATGTCGAATGAGAAGCTGGATGTAAGCAAGAATATTGAAGTACAGGTAGCTCAAGAGACAAGAAATATGTGCACTGGTGAGCTGCTTTAACTTCTTCATGTAGCATTTCTATGAACCTCATATTCGGTCAGTTATTAATTTTCTGTTGTGCCACAAATAAGAGACATTTAGGTTTTTTACTCAGTATTTTAAGGAGTTCAGAATATTGGTCAGAGAACTCTGTTGTTTATTGGTGGCTTTCATCCTTTTTTCTTTAGAATCAGAATTATTTATGGCATTTCCTGTAGAAAAGGCACAAAGAGTCATGAAGGGTTGGACAGCTTGGTTTCAATTGCAGAAATAGTAGGAAATAAATACTGTTGGATAACTTGTGTTAAATTCAGGAGAGACTCAGAAAGTCAGTGTCTGCACTAGATTTCAAAATTTCTGGGTCTTTTCATTTAATTACCATGCTAAGTCTTTGAACAGAGGTATCCTAAGTTGGTGATTGATTGATAACTTCTACATGTAGTTAATATGTCACGATGATTTTGTTTATGGACATGTACCACTTGCTTTGTCCCAGGGGGAAATGAAAATGAAGAAAAATCTGAAGTTCAGGCAATCATTGAGTCAACTCCAGAGTTGGATATGGATAAAGATCTTAGTGGATATAAGGGTTCCAGGTAAGTTATGTGTTGTGATTTGAGGAAGAAGACAAGTTTTAGAAGGTTATTTAAAGATGCTGTGTGCAGGAATTTTCCTTTTTCCTATCTTTGTTTCATTCTTGTGATGAGATGATAAAATTACCCTGTACAGTGAATATTAAGGGTGTAAGAGCTTTGTGCAAAAGGAGCCCCTTCTCTGACCAGAGGAGCACTTTGACCTCTTCTTATTCAGTTCTCTTGCATTCTTGTTATGTGAAGTGACTTCTAGTTTAGCTGAGCTGTCTGTTCTTCAGGCATTTGGGCTGACTAAGTCCTGACATAACTGAATTTCTATAGGCCAAAACTTGATATGCTTTAATGTATTAAAATCCTGTCCAGCTCAATATCAGCAACTGCTTCAAGTTTGGGATCTTGATGGCGAAGCAGTATGTGAAAATAGAATCTAGAGCTTTTAAGCCAACTGAAAGCTTCTGGGGCTTGTTTGGGGGAGCAAATGAACCACTGGTGAAAAAATACAGAGAAAACTTTTCTTCGTTGTGGGAATGTTTTCTCACTGCTTTTTCATGTCTTGTTTCATTCTCTGCCCAGCACTCCCACCAAAGGCATCGAGAACAAAGCATTTGACCGTAACACAGAGTCACTCTTTGAAGAGCTGTCATCTGCTGGTTCTGGCCTAATTGGAGATGTGGATGAAGGTGCAGATCTACTGGGTAAGAAAGGTTATTTAAAGATGCTGTATACAGCAGTTTTCCTTTTTAGGAAGTGCTTAATTATTCTTGCTGGATTTATTGTTAGGCTTCATTTGCATTAAAATTGTTTGAGTAGCATCCTAAGGTAGTCATTGGAATGCAAAACCAGGAGAAAGTGTTTGTTCTTTCCTATAACGAAGTCAGCCGTAATCTTTTGGGGCACTTCTTACACTATTCTCTAATTCATTTCTCCCTGTATGTTCTCTTACATAAGGATTTTTATCTTGAACTAGTTTGAGGTAGTTTTATTCAGGTTATGCCTGATCTGTAGTGGCCTGGCTTTATCACCTCTTTAGGGATTTTAACTTGAAAGAGAACTGCAGCAAAATGCAGTGGTGGTAATTTGAGAATCAAACTGTTAATTGATAGGGGAGGGGAAACCCACATTTCTCTTTCTCCTACGCAGCTTTCTGCTACTTCTATGCTGACTGAACAAAATGTGAGTTTTGGGAATATGAATTGACCAAGATCAAAAAGGTCGTCAGAAGAATAATCGTGCTATAAAAAACATAGCAAGATATTTTTGGCCATATAATTGTTCAGGGCTCATTTTGAAATAATGAAAGCTGGTACTATGGAATGTATAAAATG
The DNA here is from genome assembly GCA_013397935.1 of Dasyornis broadbenti. Lineage (NCBI taxonomy): Eukaryota > Metazoa > Chordata > Aves > Passeriformes > Dasyornithidae > Dasyornis > Dasyornis broadbenti. The sequence continues at coordinate 2,049,508 of VZRN01006271.1, read as the reverse complement.
CAGACGCCACTCTTACTTGAGAAATGGGTTGTGTGCAGACAATCAGCAGCTTGTTTGCTTCTGTCCTCTGACCCAGCAAAAATACAGATTGTGAGGACTGCTAAAACTCCTGTGTGCAATCTGGATTTCTGGTTGTTCAGTGTTCCACCGGAAACTTATTTTACGTCAAGCAGGTGACATTTCTGCAGGTATTACTCACTAGGAGTAATGGGCCTGTCTCCAGTCTGAGATGGTTTTTCTTTGTTGTCACTCTGAGCAGTGAGGATCTCCACATCCTTACTGCAACATACTCCATCCAAAACTCCATCCATTGTCACAGGGACAACTAATCACACATTCTGCATGCAAAAATACAGATACTGGAGAAGTATTAACATGGAGCAACTTCCATCCCTTAGCTGTGATAAACTGATTAAAGAAATCAAACTATTGTCAGGATGTCTTGATTCCAGTGCTTTGTCTTCCATGGGCGAAAATTTATATACTTTGTAGTATAATTTATTAAAGGCTTGTCAGTGAGTTTATTACCGTTTTCTGTAAATTTACTGCTGGCAACACCAGTGTGTGCAAACTAAGCCCAGGGTTATACCTGCATTTGTTATGCAGAATGTGTTGGTCTGAAAATTTTATTTTAGAATTGTCATTTCAGTTTGAGGACAGCCATAGTCCAAAACCTGAAAAGTCAAACCTGCATCCAGAATAGTCTGTGTGTTTCAAGCATTTGGATCTGTTCTAAGTGAGCATTAAACTTCACTTTGGAGTTGTGTAAAAGTAGTTAATTGGGATTCTCTAATCTGTTTTCTCTTGGGCTGCATACCCAGGGGAATATTCTGGTGTGTATGCTTCTTTTTTCAAAAAATCTTTGAAATCTGTTGCTTCTCCAGTTAGGCGTTTTTGGCTGCTGCTCTCATAAAATACTTTCTCTGCTTTTTTTTTTTTCCCTGCTTGGTAACTTTTTTTTTGCCGCTGCACTCTGGCTTTCTAGTTTTTGTTCTTGCATTATAAAAGATCCTGAAACCTGTTGGACATGCTCCTACATCCTTTTATCTGTGAATAATGAAAATGTTTAAAAAGCAACAGCTACATGAATAAAATCTCTTCATGGCTGGGGATATATAGGGGATTTCTCCAGATATTGATAAATTAGCAATGGCTGATCTAAATTGCTTCACTATTAAATGTCATTTACTTTTAATCCAAAACTCAGAGAGGGAAATGTCAAAAGAGGGAACTTCGACTTGCATGTCTATTTATAGATACCTTTTTTTTTTTGTTATCCAAATATCTTTTAAGTCTTCTGCTGCCAAAGTTGCTTAGAAGATTCTGTTCCTGAAGTATTTTAAAAGGCCTCCACCATTAAGATACCTCTTTCATTTGTTATGTTAATCTTGTATTAACATAATTTCTACTGTTGTCTGTGTGGTAATTATTTTGCTGTGCAAGATGCAAAATAATTATTCTCTCCTGAAATTACCTTTTTAAAATCCTGAAAATTATATTAGGTATAATACAATAGGGTGATAAATGAATTTCCAGAAATTTAAGTAACATTGAAGTACTTAAATGAGAAGTTATGTTCACTTTTTACCATAATAGCATATTAATTGGAAACTTCTGAATGGCTTAGCATTTCTTCCAAGTACTGTGCTTCTAAATTATTTCACAGAAAATGAGAGACTTCTGTTAAATTACTGATTTTTTTTTTAAGAGGTTTAACCGATGGAAATGGTTGTGACAAACTTAAATTCTTCAACATCTGTCTTCTATATAAATCCTGCTTCTAATCACATCACATCCCACTTCAGATTTTTGGTGGTGGCTTTATTTTAATTCGCTCTTCCTTCCTAAGTCTAAGTCTTTTATTGCTCCTCACTCATATTACACCTCACATGAAATGTTTCTTGTTCTTGTTTTTGCTCTACATGGAATGCATGGGCTTTAAAGACCATAATTTCTTTGGTAAGGTATCATTTGCTCTGGGGAAATCTGCAGGGCTTTCACAATCCGAGCTTTATTCAGCATGTCTTGTGTCTAGAACTGATATACTTTGGTATCTAACGTGGTGTAAAGACAGCTGAGCATTTTAAATTTAAATTCTGTGGACTAATATTTCTGCAGCAGATGCTGTGTTTGGTGTTTGGCTTAGAACTGTAATATCTTCGAAATATACAGAGTAGGTGGAGGCAGCACTGGCCTGTGCTTAGCCAGGGATGCCTTTGGGCTTCAATTGAAGTCAGACTGGGAGAAGGTGGAGGGGAAAGCTAACTGTAGAAGGTAGGTTGGACCTGAAACTTCAGATAGCTCGCAGTTCTTCTGACAGCTTGATCATACTTAAAATTCAGTTGGCTTTAGGCAATGGCAAAGCATGAGTTTTGTAAAAACATCCATTTTTATTTGCTAATTTCATGTGTTTGTTTCCTTTGGAAAGGAATGGGGCGTGAGGTTGAAAACCTAATTTTGGAAAACACTCAGCTGCTGGAGACAAAGTGAGTGAGAATGTTTATGTAAAAGCTTTCTGTTATTTCATAATATCCTCAGTAACTTCTTACACAAACTATACAAATGGCTTTCAGTTCTAAGAGTAGTGGTGATATGAGTATTTTGAGTTTGTAGGTGTATTTGGCTGAGTTGGTTTTTTAGAAGTGAAGGACCTAAGAAGCAAAAGCTGCTTTTATCCTTGTAAGGCTCCAAGAAGTGCAGTGCTGTATCCTAATACCTCCCTGTCAGAAACACAGCTGTAAGTGCGGAGGCAAATCCATTGGAGCACTCTTGAGGAATTTATTCTAAGCAAACTGATTTATCAGTACTTTTTTCTAATGCAGAGGTGTGAATGTGTTTGAACATTGGAGATCTGGGGGGAGACGGTTTGACCTCCAGGAAAGCTGTATCTTTTTACAGCAGCTTTGTGTAAGAAATGTGTAGCTCTTCAAAAATAAAACCAGGCTGAAGCTAAATTGTGAGACCCTGGTCATCCTTGTAACCGTGTGTTTTCAATGTTTGTGTAGAAATGCACTGAATGTAGTGAAGAACGATTTAATAGCAAAGGTGGATGAATTGACCTGTGAGAAGGATGTACTACAGGGTGAATTAGAGGCTGTGAAACAAGCAAAACAGAAGCTTGAAGAGAAGAATAAAGAACTGGAAGAAGAGCTGAGAAAGTAAGTTTAATTCCATGGTTGTAAAAAAGAAAATGGAGAAAAAACCCTGCTGTGGTATTTAATGCAGCTGTTTTTCATTTTGTATTTAGAGCTCGTGCAGAAGCAGAGGAAGCAAGACAGAAAGCTAAAGAGGATGATGATGTAGGTGGATGTGTGTGTGGTTTTGTGGATGTAATTCTGTGGGACATTAGAAGTCCATGTGTTTAGTGAGTGCTACTAAACTTTATTGCTTAAAAAGCAGTGGTAAAGTTCCTCCATGTGTAGAAAAGACAGAAGATCTAAAGAGCACAAGTAAACTGACAGTGATGAGTTTGCTTTCTTTCCTCTCTGCCCACTGTTACCACATTCTTTTTTGAAGAACTGTTTTCATTCAGATTATATTGCTACAAAGGATGAGAGGAGAGGAAGGTAAAGCTGAGATTTACAAAAGATTTGGAATCTGGAATTGTGCCTTAGACTGAGTTCTCAGGAGGCCGAGGGTGGCTCTGCAGGGCCCTGTGGTGCTGCTCTGTCCCTGCCATGTTGTTTCCCTGTGTGCCCAGAGCGACGTCCCCACGGCGCAGCGGAAGCGCTTCACGCGTGTGGAGATGGCCCGGGTGCTGATGGAGAGGAACCAGTACAAGGAGAGGCTGATGGAGCTGCAGGAGGCTGTCCGATGGACTGAGATGATACGGTGAGTTCTCTTCTAGAGCCTTTGGCAGAGCTCCTTGGGATTTTTAGCTGCAGAGCTTAATTCCCTTCTTCTCATTTTCCTCATGCCCATGCATAACTGTTTTTAAATTATGGGCGTATAACTTTTCAAAATAGTCTTGGTGAGACCTCAGTGGAGATGTTACTTCAAATGATGTGAAATACACACATTTTTTCAAGGGATGCTCATTTTGAACTAGTTACAAAAGTTGGTAATTGTAAATAATATTAATTTGGTGGGCACTAAAATTATTCTGTGTGTGCACATACCTTGTGATGTCAAAATAGGGATAATGTAGACTTCAGATTGAGCATAATCCCTTTGGAAGGACTTGGGTTTTCAGGGGAAAACACACTTTAAAGTTGTGCACAGTTTGTTAAATATAGGCAATAAAGATGGTGATTTGGTGTCGTTTGCATCCTGAATATTGAGTTGTTTGGAAGGTGTGGTTTAAAAAAATGTAAGTGTTCTGCCTCAGACCTCAGCCCAGCTCATCCTTGTCCCTGACCACAGGTACCAGAGGCTGTGGTGCTGCCTGCTGGCCACAGACAGCAGTGACATGTAATTGTTCTCATTGTCCTCCTGCCTGTGAGCCTTTGGGAGGAAAAACGCACATTCCCAACAGCCATGGCTTGTTTCCTATAGCTATTGTCTGCTGTAGAAATCCTCTCCTATCTCTTGTCTGTGGCTATGGGAACACTCACTTTATCAATTATTTACTTGAAGACTAAGAGGATTTAAAACAAAAAGCAATGGTTAAAATATTAAATAGGGGGCAGAATAATTTAAAATGGTTTGTTGCTTTCTTTGAGCTGTTTTCATTGCAAAGTGTTATGCAGATTTGTCTCTTCTGTCTGAAAAGCCCTTGCCAGTTGTTTGGGATGCAGAGAAATGTGGATGAAGTTTATTATGTAACTTCAGTTCCTCTAGTGGGAATTTTGATATTGTGCTATGATCAGAGACAAAGTAGTGTGAAAAAACAGGCTTTGTTACTTTCAAGATGTTACCCTTTTTAGAAAAATAGGAGCTACACACTGCTCCATTCCTATTCCTTTTTCAGTTGTTGCTTACTCAGTAAACTCGGAATTCATTTCTTGTAGAGCATCAAGAGAAAATCCAGCCATGCAAGAGAAGAAGAGATCAAGCATTTGGCAGTTGTAAGTATAGAAACACAACTCACTGGCAGAAATAAAGACCCTAACCAATTAGCTGGCACATTAGTGTATGTCAGTTAATTATTTGTTGGCAGATGAAGATGTCTTAACCCTTCTCCTCTTGTTGCCCAGCATGCCAGCTCGGTAAGACTGGTCTGGAAGACAAAATGTATCGTAAGCTGCAGCACGTAGTGAGTGGCTGTGCACTTTCTGAAGTTAAATGCCAAAGTGCTGGAATTTTTTTTTTCTAGCTGAATATGCACCAGGGTTCTTGTTCTGAACATTTTTTCTGGATTCATTTTTTATGATGAAAAGTCGAAACCTGAGTAGCACGTGTGGATTGCATTTATTTCAGCTTCCTTTTCCTCTGTGAAGTGCAGCTTACTGATTGTCATATTCTCCTTGCTGACTTCAAGCTGTTTAAATCTAAACCAGTGTTTTTCACAAGATATTTGTCAAATAATCCTTTTGATGTTGTGGTTTGCTGATAACTGTTCTATCTTTTTGCCTAGAAAATAGGGGGATTTTTAAAGCGCTCTCTGCATGAACTAACGTGCTTCATAGAGCTCTCTTCCAGGTGTGATGTTCAAATCCTAATTTTGTTGATACCCTGCAGATGTTAATTCAAAATGAAGTTCCCATTGCATTTGATAAACAAATGGAATAATAATTCTTTAAGAGTTCCTCTTACTGACATGAGGTTTTGTGCTTTGAGAGTGTTACTGAGTGTGTGGTGGCTGCTGCTATGTTGGGCTCCAGTTTCTCAGTTTAACTGCCTTGAGCAGGCTGGCATATGCTGTGTTTTGCCTGCATAGTCAAATTTGGATGTATCTGACAGATCTTGATTCTTGTCTTTTTCTCTTCTTCTAGTTTTAGCAGGCTCTTCAGTTCATCCAGCAATACAGCAAAGAAACCAGAACCTCCTGTCAATGTTAAATATAATGCTCCAACCTCGCACATTACTCCGTCAGTCAAGAAAAGAAGCAGCACCTTATCTCAATTACCCAGTGACAAATCTAAAGCCTTTGAATTCCTCAGTGAAGAGTAAGACATTTTGGTTTTATGCTACTAGATACGCTCTATCAAGTGTTTATTCTTTTCGTCCTCTGAGATTACCAGCGTGCTGCTAAGTGGAGTATAATGTTCTCCCGAAGTGAGTGTTGATACGTAAGAGCTCAAGATAGTGCAGAGTGAAATGTGCAGCAGTGGGTGAATACTCAGAGCACCTGGCTGAAATATTCTACTTGGTAAATCCCAGTGTCTTTCACAAAAGTGCATTTAGGCACAGGAGGCAGCACTTGGTACACTTTGTAGCTGAGCAGTAACTTTACAGGTACTGAAAGCTCACTTAAGAGGCAAACAAGAATCTGTAATTACCTTTTTTCTCCTGTGCTTTGTTTTGGCAATATATCCTTTTGATTTACAACTTTTAAAGCTCCTAGTAGAGGTACACAACCCAAGTTAATTTCCTTTAAGGATGCTGGCAATAAACTTCCTGGTTTTGCCTGGTTTTCAGCAGTCCCTTAGAAATAGCCCACAGGAAGGCTGGTGTTTTGATAGGTGAAAAAACCTGGGGATACCCTTGGTAACCCAGTTCTTCCACAGAGATCTTGATTACTGAGTTTAACAGCAACTCCCATTGCACGAAGAATTCCAAAGAGCACAAATAACAGATTCCTCAATGCTGCTTTTTCCCCAGAACTGAAGCCAGTTTAGCCTCGCGCCGGGAGCAGAAGAGGGAGCAGTACCGCCAGGTGAAGGCTCACGTCCAGAAGGAGGATGGCAGAGTGCAGGCTTTTGGCTGGAGTCTACCTCAGAAATACAAACAGGTATCGTGTTTTCAGATGGAATGGCAACAGCTTCATGTTTTGTCACATCTGAGTGGGGTGTGATTGCACAACTTGTGTTTGAGCGATTCCAGCTCTTTGGTTGTTGAACTGTGCAGAAAAGAATCTTTCTATGGAAAACAACGATGCAAAACTCTTAATTGTGCATAGTAAAGTCTGAGCAACTGATTCCAAAGATTGTAAACCTCTTTTAAAGGGAAGAACTTTCCATTTTGTTTTTTTGTTGTTTTGTTTTTTTACCTAGGTGGCAAATGGTGGACAGGGTGAAAATAAGATGAAGAACTTGCCTGTACCTGTTTACCTGAGACCTTTAGATGAGAAGGATACCTCTATGAAGGTAGGATATTTCCAGTGATGACATCTATAGCTTGAACATTTCTATTTTGGACTCAATTACATTCTTTTTGAAGTTAACTTGCTTCTTTTTAAAACACAGTGAAGAAGAATTGGAGCTTTAATTGACTTTAATTGTAATGAATGACTTAAAATGGACTGTGGATATACAATAATGTTGATGTTACTTAGCATATTTAAGAATGGTTGTGTCTCTTTTTTACTTGAATGGCAAAGTAAAAACATTTCTTTTTCTCCCAAGCTGTGGTGTGCTGTAGGGGTGAACCTGTCAGGAGGGAAGACACGAGATGGAGGCTCTGTGGTTGGTGCCAGCGTGTTCTACAATGATGTGACTGGTGTGGATGCAGATGGCAACAAGCAGCAAACAGGATCCCAGAGCAGCTTAGATAAACTAGACCAGGAGCTGAAGGTAAGGTCACTGCAAGGCACGTTAGATAAATTGTACAGGTAAACATCTTTCCTGTATAACTGTAGAGCAATAAAGTATTTTGTAATTGGCTTATTGGTAACAAATAGATTTTTCTTGGCTAGTCATTAGCCCAGGATATTTAGGTTATTGAATCCAACTACAAAAATGCTTTGATTCTTCACTTGCTGCTACGTCTCAGGAGCAAATCAATTTTACTTCAAAATGATGTACTGCTTATACCAGTGCTGCCTCCTTTAAAACCCATTTGTGACAGAACTGTTTGTTCTGCCGTTAATGGAATTCATATTAAGGGCATAAAAACAAAGACTTAATTTTGAAGTGCTTTGGGATATCGTATTAACCTGGGGTGATTCTGAGTATGAATGATCTGGCATGTCAGTAGTGTTCTTATTTTATACTGGTCTACCTGTATAATTATGCAGTATAATTATAATATTTTCTATATTTTTAATAGAAGTACGAAATATGAGGGAGCTTTATACTTCAAATACATAAAGAACAAGTAACTACATGTAATTTTACGGTGGCATTGAAGATATTTAACTTCCCAGATATTTATGTGTATTTCTGTAGGTGAAAATGGAAGAGCATAAAAGATCAAAGGTAATAATTCTATTCTTGTCCCCCTTCCTGTTGTTCACTTCTACCTTTATTCTGCTTCAGGATCAGCAGAAGGAACTGAAGCATCAGGAAGAATTATCCAGTCTGGTTTGGATCTGCACTAGCACACATTCTGCTACAAAAGTGATCATTATTGATGCAAATCAACCAGGAAATATTCTGGACAGTTTCATTGTTTGCAATTCTCACGTGCTTTGTATTGCCAGTGTGCCAGGTAAACCCTTGGACTGTTTCAGCTCCTGCTTTTTAACTGTTTCCATTCAGCTTTTCTGATGCAATGAAAACCCGCAGGTTTGTTACTTAGTGTGATAAAATGTTACTGTAACACAGCAGTAAGAAAGTGTGTAGTTGCATGAGAACGATGGCATTTTTACCCTACTATTCCACTCTTTAGTTGCCTCCTGACCTAAATTAACAGAAAATCAGAGAGATGTCAGCAGCCAAGGAGAACTGTTTTGTTTGATGTATTATAAATTGTGCAATAGTGTCAGTATTTCATGGAACTGTGAGCATCACTAAAAGAACAATGTGTTGGTTGCTTTTTTCACCTCTTCAGCCTCTTGAAGATAAGCAGCAAGTCTTGGAGCTTCCTGCAGAGGGAATCCTTGTTGCATTTGAGTGTATTTTGTATTTAAAGTATGAGAGGGTTGAACATGAGAAAAACAGATTTTTTTTCCAGAACAAAGGATCTATTGCAGCTAAATTCTTTGTAAGGATATAGATAGATGTCCCTGCATACATGCACTGTTACAAAATCTGATTTTAGAGGAAAATGTAATTAAAATAAGAATAAGCTATGTGGAAAACTGCAGATTGAAATACAGTGAATGACATTGTTGTGCAGCATATGTAGATCTTATTTTTGTTTTGTGAGCTGTGTAACGGCATCTTCCACGTTTGCTGGTCACCTTAAAATAACCTTGTAGGCAGGGGTTATCTGCATATTTAATCTCAGTTGCTGGAGAGCTCGTTCAGTTTAAAGCTTAGTTATCAGAGAAGTGATTCAGCTTTGCCCCTGTGAAAAACACGCAGTGACAGGACCCGAGGGAATGGCCTGGAGCTGTGTCAGGGGAGGTTGAGGTTGAATATCAGGAAAATTCTTCCCCCAGAAGGTGCTGGGCACTGAACAGACTCCCCAGGGAATGAGCATGTCAGCAAGGCTGCCAGAGCTCCAGGAGCACTTGGACAATGCAGCTGTCCAGATTGCATTGGACAATCTCAGGGTGGGATTGTTGGGGTGTCTGTGCAGGGCCAGGAGCTGGACTGGATCCTTGTGGGTCCTTCCCAGCTCAGGATATTCTGTGATTCTGAGCTGAATCTCTTTCAGGGGCAAGGGAAACAGACTACCCTGCAGGAGAAGAAGGGTCCCAAGAAGCAGATTCCAGCCAAGTGGACAAGTCCTCCCTGTGTGGCAGCATGACCAGCAACAGCTCTGCAGAGACTGACAGCCTGCTGGGGGGCATCACCGTGGTGGGCTGCACTGCTGAGGGGCTCACGGCACCTCCTGGGACCCATGACACCAACGGGGCCTCCCCTGTGGCAGAGAAACAGTCAGGTGGGTGATAAACACTGCAGTGTGTCAGAGGTGGCCAAACACCTTCAGGTGCAGCTGGAAATGAGTGGTGCAACTATTGAGTGTAATAGTGTGTGAGCCATGATGACACAAACACTCTGTAAATCTGTGTAATTGTAGCTGAAAACGTGGTGGAGGTGGCATGAAATGGGAATAGGCAGTTGCTGCTTGCAGGTACTTTTGAGAGAATTCTTGTACGTGCTCTAAAGGGAGGTTTTAAGTTAATATTTGAATGCAGATCTTGCCAAAGAGTGACTAGAATAAATGCCTTGGATTTTGTTGAGTCTTCGTAGAGATTTAAGTGAAGCTGATTATTTTATAGACATTCTTATTATTTTCTGTCATATGCCCTGCAGAGCTGTACGGTGATATGATTGTCAGCGGATGTGTGGTGGTTGGCTGTATTCACTGCTGTCCTAATTAATCACTTAAAGGCCAATCTGAGCCCTCAGTGGCTGAGTTGGCACTTAAAATGATTGGTCATTGGTTTATACAGTGCACCCTACTAAAGTTTGGGCATTTCTGTGTGATTTTTTTTTTTCAAAGATGTAAAATAAGATCTAGATTGTAACTGCTTGGCTATCACAGCTATACAAAGTATCAAGCTGTGGCTGTTATAAACAGTAGAGGATTCTGTTGCAGTTGTTAGAAGTTTTTCAAATTTGTTTGTTTCATAGATATTGCAACTGAAAATAATTCAGTAGATGAGAACATTCCAACAGCAGAGGAGGCAACAGAAGCAACAGAAGTCAATGCAGGGACAGGAGAAGACACAGCTGATATTGCACAAACTGGAGTCTACACAGAGCACGTCTTCACAGATCCCTTGGGAGTGCAGCATACAGCAGAGGCATCCCCAGTGTACCAGCCTAAGTACATAGTCTCTATCCTCACTCCTCTTGAAATGTATTTAAAGAGAGAAATAAAATGCTTGCAGGAGCATAACCAGAATAAAAAAGTAGTGACTTTGTCCCCAAGCTAAGAGTGTTGAGGTTTACATAAGTGGTCTTGGTACAAGACTGTGCTTTGTGCCTCTCTTCTGCCATTTCCCAGAGATACCAGCAATAATGACTGGCTTGAATGGAACCTAATTTTCCTTGTAAAAGTAAATGTCCACTTGAAGAAAGTCATTGTTATTGAGGTTTTCATCTGTATTGCACTTTCATGTGTGATTACTGTGTTTTTAAACACCTCATGTACTTCAAAAGCCAGTGTAGGAGCTCTCAGCAGTGAAGTAAATACCTGGGTTGTAGCCTGAGTAATCTGTGCACTCCATTAAATCTATTTTAACTGGTGTTTTTTTCTAGTACTGAGTCAGAGTTATATAAAGATGTTGCAGTTCTGCCCAACGAGCAAGATCTAGTGAGAGAAGAAGCACAGAAAATGAGTAGCCTTTTACCCACCATGTGGCTTGGAGCACAGAATGGATGGTAAGGAAATGCTAATCTTGGTACATTTATCTGTAACAATTACTTTAAACTTGCTTCTTGTGCCTGCAGGCCTGATAACTGTCTCGAGCCAAGATTAAGTGCAGGAAGATCTCAAGCAAGCCGAAACCATGAAGGCTTTGCTGCATTTTTAGGCATTATAGAATTCAAAGGAAGTATTGTAGGTGATTAGCAAGGCCTTTTTGGTGAATAATGCTTCATCTGCAGAAAAGTTCTGGGGCTTTTTTGTAGTCTAAGAAATTGTTATGGTTTGATAATTCCATAACATTCAATATTTTAATATGCTAGAAAAATATGTTGTCGTTTCTACTGCAGATGGATCTGCAAAGGAGCTTGTAAAGCTTTAGGCCTCTGAAAAAGCATTCTGCTGCTCACGTAGTTCTTCCTTTCAGTCTATACATAGTTTCCAGTGGAAGATGAAAACTTATTTTCCCTTTGATTGGGGATTTCAGTTTATAAGGATTTTGCTTGTGGTTGCTTTTGTCTGGTAGTGCTTTTAATCCCTCCTGATTTGTCTTTGCAGCCTGTATGTTCATTCGTCAGTGGCCCAGTGGAGGAAATGTGTTCATGCCATTAAACTTAAAGATTCTATTCTCAGTATTGTGTAAGTCCTGAAAGAATGTCATGTAAATCATAATGAATTTCTGTTAAAATACATTCAAAGTTTAGTTTTCTGTTTCCTCCTCAGATATTGGGAATGTCAGTTGCCATAACTGCCTGCATGCTCTTTGAGGGACAGTGCAAAACGTTTGGGGAGTAAGGAAAATGAAAGGAATCTTGTACCTGTTGGAGATACACAGCCCAAATGATGAGCTGTAGCTGCTCAAAACAGTTATAGGTTGCTATCCTTGCTGTTTCCTTCAGGCACTGTAGCCAGATAGATTTCAAGCTCTCTGAACCGGATTTTGACACCTTTGTTACATCCCTTCTCTTGAGCTACATTGTAGAAATCAAAACGCTAGGGCTTAACGACTGTAAAATAAATGCTGAAATCTGAAATGTTGATACCTTGCTTTAAAGCTGCCTTTTGAGCAGGACAGTCTAACACTGTGTTGCTGTGCCTCCTTTTTCCCCAGACACGTCAAAGGAATAGTCTTGGTTGCACTGGCGGATGGGACGCTCGCCATCTTCCACCGAGGAGTTGGTAAGGATTCTCTTCCACCTGGAAAGCAGGGAATGTTTAACAGCATTCAGGGAAGAAATGTGCCATTTAAAAGTAGGATTTTGATGATGTATTCCCCAGTGGCCTTTTTACATGTTGTCATGAGAAATATTCCTAGTTATTTCAATTCTAGATTCAAGGACCTGTTTTGCAGTATTCTGGTGCATTAATGGAATTTTTCTTTATTCTGAAATGGAGAATGATCTGAGCTAAATAGTGAAAAGCCATCTGAAAGTCCACATTGATCATCATCTCTCTTGCTTTTTCATCATGCTCAATACTCATGTCTTCTGTTTTATTAGTGTTAAAAATTGTCTGTGGCCAAGTCCTTCAATGAGAATTTTGTAAGCATCCCTTCAGAATTTCTGCCCAAATCACTCCTGAAGCAGCTCCATTCTTCAGCCTCCAGAAACAGGATCTGGAAGGGGGAGGTCTTACTACAAGTGACTGAAATTTATCCATTGGCTTGTTTCCACAGCCTCCCTATTCATTTCATCTTTCCCTTGTGATGTTTAAATCCCTGTGTTCAGCATTTAAAACAATTTAAAACGTTGCACAGTTTTAATGCAAATACTGGAAAAGATGCATCTGGGATGAAGTTGTGCTTTTAGTGTTTTTGTTTTGGTGGGGTTTTTTAAAACTCACTGTAGCGGCTTACAATCCCTAGGACTCTCTAATGAATATCATTGATGATCTGTGGCTTTAGCTCAGTCTACAGAAGAATTTTATTTGGTGTTGAAGGACCAAATTTAGTATGCTTTTAGTAGATTTCAGCTGCCTTTTTTAAGATCTTGCAGCATATTTTAAAAAAATCTTCACTGCCCAACATTTCTATGTTCAGCCAAGCAGCAAGTGCCTGCTGCTGTGTGGGAAGCTGTTTGTTTTCACATATACTGGTCCGAGCCAAGCAGAGCATTTAGCACTGGCTAACTTGATGATTTAAAAATGTTTTGCTGGGGTTTTAACCCGGATCATTGAATAACTTTATCTTTTAAAAAAAGTAGTATTTGGGATGTTAATTGCTGGCCTTTTAATGAGGAGTCTACAATAAACGTGCATTGACTTACCCAGATTATTGCAATGTTTTTTAAAAATTAGACTTTAAAGATAATTGCTTGTACTTCTGAATTTTCCTTAAACTCATAGGAGCCCGTGTTTCGTTCTGCTTTTGTTTTCCTCCTGTTCTTGCAGATGGTCAGTGGGATTTGACAAACTATCACCTCTTGGACCTGGGCCGGCCGCACCACTCGATCCGGTGCATGACAGTGGTACACGACAAGGTCTGGTGTGGCTACAGGAACAAAATCTATGTTGTTCAACCAAAGGCCATGAAAATAGAGGTAAGTTCAAACGATGATTAAAATAATTCAATGTTATGCTTTAATGCTGCAGCTCAGACTCTGGAGTAACTCCAGAAACACCTGTTGTTATCAGTACAGAAACAGGCAACCAAGCAAATTTATTTTAGTTAGTATTATAGTTTCTTAAGATGTTATCATTGTTTTGGCAGCCTTTAAGCCAGACTAAGACAGTTTTCACTTACTGAAACCAGTTTTTGGAGGGTTTAGTTCTCCACTTTTAGCTGGCCAGAAACTGGAAAGTGTTTTTGTGCGGAGCTTGTAGGGCCAGCCCCAGCTTATTCTTTGTGTGTGCCTCATTTTATTCTCCACCCACCTGTAAACTTCTCTGTAATCTGTCTTTGCACACTTTAGAGGTTTGTGAGTGTTAATCTTGAATGTACCCTTCAGTTAGAGAGTAGTTGATGCAAGGTGTGTGAGCTGGTGTTTTATCTGCAGTGTTTAATCTGTCATCTCAAGGGCAGAAAGCGGCTGAGGTTTCTGCAAGCCTGGAGCAATGTTAGTGCTCCAGCTCCTGCTGCTTGGCCTGAGACATGGGCCAGGCCTTTGAGAGTGACTGCTCAGCTGTTCTGAAGAGATCAGTCACCCAATTAGTAACCTGTTTGTGTGAAGAAGACCAAATATATATGGGATAACTGAAATGAAGTTGATACAAAAGTAAATGGGTTGTTCTGCTGGTGGATACTGTGTATTTTGCACAGGTGGGTTTGTTTGTGAGAGTCAGAATAAGGAAGAAAAGCACTTTTTGGGCACATGGAACTTGAACAGGATCTCAGACCAAAAACGCTCCAGGTTCAAGGGAGACAGAAGCTGGAGCAGGCTGGGATGAGATGTGTAAATGAACAGAGTAGGAAACTACAGCTTTGAGATCTCACTCAGGGAGGGGAATCAGCAATTTTACAGCATCACATGGTATTTGTAACTAAGCTAAACACTCCCTGGGACCTTGCAAATCAGAGGGTCATGCTTGATTTCAAACTGCCAGCTCTAACTGTGTGAGAGTAACAAATCAACCTTCCTTACCCTTCCCTTTGTTCCACCTTCTGATTTGAACCCCAATGTTTCCTAGAAGTCCTTTGATGCCCACCCAAGGAGGGAGAGCCAAGTGAGGCAGCTGGCGTGGGTGGGGGACGGGGTGTGGGTGTCCATCCGCCTGGACTCCACCCTGCGCCTCTACCACGCCCACACCTACCAGCACCTGCAGGACGTGGACATTGAGCCCTATGTAAGCAAAATGCTTGGTAAGTTCACCAAAAAATGGTGTTTTCTTGGTGTCTGCAGCTTCCTTTTCCTGCTAGGGATCAGGCAGCTCTCACTGCACATTTGGGCTGGGTGGAAGGGCAGTTAAATCAGTTTGTGCAAAGCTAAGTCAGTCTGTAAAGCATGATGGGTCATCTGCTGCAGTCATCTGTTAGTCTGTTGACCTTACCTGGTGTGTAAAGCGTCCTTAAAAACTCAAAACTAAGGAGGAAAATGGTGGTTGGGTTGGGCAGGCACCAGTAGAGACACTACAGTTTTTTTCTTTTTCTGTACTGATACATACCATCTATACTGATGCCTTTTTTTAAAGCTAAAAATGGGAATGCCTGGAAAAAGTGCCTCTTTTTTCAAAAAACTCCCATAAAAAAGCAAATTTTTATTGCTATTGAACCTAACAAGCTGAGTTTTTGCATTAATATCTATATAAAAGCAGTTTGACCACCTACATTACACAACAAATCCAGGTAATTGGGCCTGGGATATCCTTGCCAGGTTGCTGCTGTGCATTGCACATGGCTGGCCAGCCTTCTGCCCCCTCATGGTGCTCATGGATGAGAAATTAATTTTAATGGTGAGAAACCATTATCTTAAACTGTATCTGTAAACTCAATTTTTTTGCTTGTTTTAAAAGCTGGTAAGCCCCAAAAGATTTTACTGTGCAGCATTATGGAGCTGTTAAACCTTTTTTGCTTTCTTACAGTTAATTTAGATTTTTACAATATAGGTTCTCATCTTAATTACAGTGTTGTAGCCTTTTAGGTTATCTTTACAACCTGAATGTGCTCCCCTACTTTGTTTCTGTCTGAAATGGGAGGGAATTACTTGTCTGTGTGATATGGGAGTTGGATTTAAAATTCTGTGTTATAGAACTAAAGTTATTCTTGCTCGTAATTTTTGATGAAAAGCATCTTTTGTTTTTAGGTACTGGTAAACTGGGATTCTCATTTGTGAGAATCACAGCTCTTATGGTGTCTTGTAATCGTTTATGGGTAGGAACAGGAAATGGTGTCATCATCTCCATTCCATTAACAGAAAGTAAGTAAAATATCAATGAATAGCACTGTGCAATATGCTGTAGACACAAAAAAGAGTATTAAACACCATTCAGATGCTTGCCAATGGATAGAAAGCTTCCCTGCCAGGTCTGACTCTTTCAGGTTTGTAACAGGTCAGGCCCGTGTGATGTCCAGCACCTAAATCTGTGTATGTGGTTACAATGACTGAGAAAATAACACATCTGCAGTTTGAGCAGAGTTGGCCTGAAATCAAAGGGACACTTGGAAGCCTTAGACGTGTTCTGAGCATTAGCAGCACTGATAGTTTATTGCTTATAAGAGACATCAATAGTTTTCTGATTACTGTTATTTTTGAGTGCCATATGATCACAAAGTAGATTTTTGTTAGATTTGAGCACGCTGGTATTGTTGCTAATACAAGTTGATTGGCTTTGGTTCTTGAGAATTCATCACAACGTGGGTGTAAAGGACTGGAACAGGAGTAGCACAGACTGCTTTGAAGGACACATTCAGAGTTACAGGAGCTGTAAACACATTCCACAAACAGGACACTGACTTCCAGGTCAAATTCCAACCATGTAAATCCAGGTATTTGCTAATAACAGACCCCAGACTCTTACCATAGGCTGAAACTACTTGAGGGTGGGAGAGGAAGCTTTCAGACATGGGCAGCTGAACCTTGGGAGAACAGAACAGTCCAGCTCAAGGGCAAAACAAATCTTAAATAGGTAAAGCTTGGGGAAAAATCTCTGTAAATTGATTGCATTTAAACAACAAGAAAGCCTCAACACTTGTGCCTGAGACTAATGTTAGAACAGGTGGACAGAAGTTTGAGAAAATAAAATGCAGACCTTTGATAATCCTAACTGTATTGTTGTCACCTAGAAGATAGTGCAGTCTGACAGGGGAAGTTTTAGGGTGGTTTAATAGTGAACACTCTTCATGTTGTATCTGCTTTGTTGAACAGCACACACATGCATTGTTTCTCATATTGTTCATTGCATTGTCCATCCATTCAGTAAATGTCTTTTTTTTTTTTTGCCTTGCATGAATGTACTAAGGAAAGACAAACTTCCTGTCATGAATTTGAGACACTTTAATCATGCTTTCAAAAATTATAGCTCTTAATTTGCATCAGGCTTAATTTAATGTTTCCAGACGAGTTTGTTTGAAACCAGGAGTGAACATGAAGAAATCCCTATTAAAGCTGTTCAGTTCCATTTCAGTTCTGTTGGTTGGTTGTGGGTCAGAACAGCCTTTCGGGGGGTGGCCTGGCAGTGGGGTTGAGAACCCTGGTGAGGAATATTGATGGTTTTTAAAGCAGTCAGATCCTTGCACGAGCAGTGGCATCTCTCAAACCCCTGGGTCTCAGTAGCAGGGCAGCAGATGATGTTCCAAAAGGGCACTTGAAAACATGAGTTGTTCTATATTATTCTGGAGCCTTCTGACAAGGAAAGAGAGAAAGGGGAAACCTTGCTAATCAATAATAAACTTCAAAGCACATGACAGTGGCAGTGCTTTCGTGGTCCATTTTGTACTGAAACTTCTATAACAAGATGCTGTTCTTTGTGACTTTTGATTGAATCTTCTGTAATTAAATATCTATTGGTTTTTTTTAGGAACTAAAATTTTAAGCTCTGCCTTATCAAAAACCAAAATATGAGTGGTGGGTTCTCATTAATCCTTCTCCTCTACTGTCATACCTATCCATTTCCCCTTTCCTCCTTTCTCACTAGCTGTAATCCTCCACCAGGGACGTTTACTGGGGCTGCGGGGTAAGTGCAGATCCTGAACCAAAACCTATTTTCAGGCTTCTAATAGCCACTTCGAGGCTGTTTCCCACTCCTTATAGATTTACCCTTTGTATGTTCCTAAATGTTTTTCCACTTGCAGTTACTGCATTGCAGCAGTTTTATGTTTGCTAAATGGCCACCAATCTGCTCAGCAGTTTAGCATATCATCCTGTGTTGCAGCTGAACTCTCATACAGACTTTGTTTTTCTTCCAGCCAATGTGATACCACATCTTATAACTTTGTCATTAATCCACATCATTTGCTGTCTTGTTACAAATCACTGTTTCTTTCACTACTTTGATAGTCTTTGGAATGGAGATGGCTTGTATGTCTAGCATGAGTACTTCTCTTGTTTAATGTATTTTAAAACTTATCAGTAAAATCTAGATGTAGAATGGTAATAGGGTAGCTCCTTCATGCCCACAGGTGGCTATTTCTAGAGAATTTTTGCTGGCAAGGGGGTACCCTATGATTTGTTGGAATGAAACTGTCTTTAATTACATGTTTAAGTACATGGAATTTGCTCATACTGAAACACATTAGAGGTACTTATTTTCTATGAAAGATACAGTCCTTTCACAAATTATTTTTTCCCAAAAGTAGGACATTGAAATCTGGTCTTTATGCTAGACTAATAAGAATCCTGCTCCATTTTCTGATGTACTTAAAATAACGAAGCATGCAATCTTTTTCTTTCCAGCTCTGTCTTGAATTGGCATTGCTGCCCTCCTGTTTCATTTTTATCTAAGTTGGCTTTAGCTTTTAGATGGTACCATAAGGTTTCTTAACGAATAACCACATCAGCAATTTCTGTTTGGAAGTAGAAAACAACTCCTCTTCTTCCACAGCCAACAAAGCAGCAGCAGGCTCCGGCAACCGTCCAGGGAGTGTGATCCGTGTGTATGGAGATGAGAACAGTGACAAAGTGACTCCAGGGACGTTCATCCCCTACTGCTCCATGGCACACGCACAGCTCTGCTTCCACGGCCACCGGGACGCTGTCAAATTCTTTGTTGCAGTACCAGGTAAGGTTTTGTTACCATTCTTCAAAAGTTTTTTTTATTGGTTTTTTGGTTTTTTGTTGGTTTTTCTTTTGGTTTTTTTTTTTTTTTTTTGCTTTCTTTTGCTTGGTTAAATACAGTGTTTAGGCAAAGATAGCAAGAGTATGAATTCATACATTCAGAAACAATTTATATTTTAATTACCAGACTTGTCTGATTGGTAAGTGCAGCCCTGTTAAATGGCAGGAAGAGGGTTTGGTCACAAACAAGGACTTTGCTTCCTTCTGTGAAAAAGGTGCTGTGCTAAGTGAGCACTTGTTAAGAAGGCACTCAACTGCTTTAGGCACTGTCATCCAATGACCAAGCACAGAGGGCTTTACTCTGAGATATAAGGCATAAAAATGTGCTCTGTTTTTCCCCCCAGGTCAGGTTGTTTGCCCTCAGAGTAGTGGTGGAGCGGAGCTAACAGCTGATAAACAAGCCCAAGAGTCCTTCAACCAGAGTCCCTTAAAATCAATGTTGGTGATAAGTGGTGGAGAAGGATACATTGACTTCAGAATGGGTAAGAAATCTGCGCTTTAAATGAGTCACATTTCATACTGCAGGGTTATTAACCACTTAATAACTGCTGCTGTAATTGCAGCGAGTGCATTTGTGTGGTCAGGACATACAGCCTTTACTATACACTGCAGGGATAGGAGTATTTTTATTCTGACACACACCTTCAGCTTCTCCTCCTCCTCCCAATAAACCATGACCTCTGGGATGACTGGGTACGAAGGTTTATTTGAAACTCTGCTTTGGAGTCATGTACCACCTTCCTGTTTATGCTTTCAGTCTGGTTTTGGCAGGTTAATCTTCTGTCTCCAACTGCTGGAAAACATGTCCTTAGTTACTCAAATATGCAGACTGAGTGAAAAACAAGTCGTGTTAAGTGAAGAATGCTCAGTGTAAAATTTACTCATTTTTGAGTGGGAAGGAATAAAATAGATCACTTATCTCTGCATGCCCATCTTATTTGATCACTGCTTTTCTTGGATAGCACTTTTGCATGAGCTAGCCCATAAAAGAGTTCTTATGCAAACATTTATCTTTCTTTTAATTGAATTCTTTGGGGAAATAAACTGAGAGCTGTTGTGTTTCTGTGCTTATAATCTGGAGCTGGAGACCTTGACAAAAAGTGCATTAAAAGGTATCTGCACTTGACAAAACGTATGTAAAAAGGTGTCACAACTCCTAGACCTGGATTTGACCTTTTGCCTAAATCTGTCTGTAGTCTTTCAAAACCAACCAGACAGCAAAACAACCCACAAAAACCACTACAAAGGAAAACCCAGGAAGGCCATCCCAAATCCTGTCATCCCTCTAGTCAGTGCCAAGCAGGTTCCTGGGGTGACCCTGCTGGATTTCTGTGGGAGGCAGGGCTTGAGGCAGTTCTGTGCCACTGCAGTGAGGGTTCAAGCTCTGCACTCACTCCAGGGCAGCTGGAACAGCCACATTCCAAATGCTCCTTTTGCTGTCCCCGTGGCAGGATGCAAAGCCATGAGCTCGTGTCAGTGCTGCCTTAGCCCAGCCAGGGCCACACCAGCCCAGCAAACTGGTCAAGAGCAATTTGGGGCCACTCTGTGTTCAGATCCCTCAGCCCTCCAAAGGAGTCTAACCAGAACACCAGGCAAAATGGGATTTGGCACCTTCCTGAAGGTGTAGGTCAGTTCCTGTTTGCTCTGATTCAAGTGACATTCTCCTGGAGTGATGGTTCTGGCTGTCCATGTGCAATTCAGTGCTTGGTCTGTCACCTCTGATCCCAGCTGGCTCCTGGCACCCAGAGTTCAGAGTTCACAAAACTACTCTTCTCTTTTGAAGAGCAATAATGGAGAATATGCTCAAGGCTGTCTTTGCCACTGTGCGCAGAGTTGTGACAAGCTGGGATAACTGGAATGAGAGGGGAAAAAGGGGGAAGGTTCATCACAGATGTGAATGTTTCATTGTCTCACTTGTGCTCCATTACAGCTCTTGTTCCAGAGCATTTCTACGTTTGTGTTTATCCCAGAACAATTTCTAGTGGCAAAACCATCTCAATGTCTGCCTGGGAGTTTGCAGATTAGGAGGTTTCTCTATCTTAGAGAGTTATAAAATAATGGAACATATAGAATACGGATGCTTACAAAACTGCCATTGTTTTGGGGGGCTAGAACTGAAGAATATGGCCACCAGTACACTGGGCTCTGAGATAATTATGCAACACATTCTGTTTACATTCACAGACTTTAATATGTTTTATATCAGCATATGGCAGCTACTATCTTTTTAGTGTTTTTCTTGTCTTGCTGCATGTGGTGTTGGTGCTGTTCTGGTTATTGGCTGCCTCAACCAAAGCTGGTTTTTTTCCAGGTGATGAAGGAGGAGAATCTGAGCTCCTGGGAGAAGCTCTACCACTTGAACCTTCTGTAGCCAAAGCTGAGAGGAGTCACTTGATAGTGTGGCAAGTCATGTGTGGCAGTGAGTGAGCCTGTAGGATGCAGCTGGAGACCTTAAAAACGAAAAAGAAAAAAAAAAAGCTTCTGCATGTTTTTTTTATTTTGTGAACCTGTTTCACTACATGATGTTGAAGCATTTCTTTGCTGTTTAACTTTATATTGCAAACCTGTCATCCCTTTACCTATACAGGAATTAGCTTGTGCTGTTTTACTGCACCCGTGTTCCATGGAACAGTGTGAGGAAATCAGATGTTTCTCCAGCTGGTGTGCACACCACAGTGAGCAGCTGAGACAGTTTTACTGTACCACAGCAATCTAATGTGTTCACTTCTTTGGTAGTCTCACTTGAGTTCAGCTTTGTTCCAACTGAGCTTCATGTCATTCTATAATGCATTGGGTAAAACAGCAAAGTTATTCCCAGAGTATTTTTAAAAATGGACAAATTATAAAGATGGATTATTAAGACTCATCCAAATAGTCAGTGAGGGCTAAAGCAAACTGTGTATTTCAGCCTTTGCTTTCAAACCTGGAAAATCTTGCTCACACATGGTTTAATTTGTTACATTCATCAGAATTTGAAGGGGAAAGAGGAGGCTGTATAGGAATTAAGATGAATATATTTAAATAAAACCATGTTTTCACTATTGAACCTTCAAGTTTGAGAACTGTTGCCCTCAGTAATGAGCAATTTTGAGTATAATGTTTTCCCATCTCCCTGACATGGAACACCTCTGTTTCCAAAGGCTATTCTTAGGGTGATTTAAATTGGAAAAATAACTGTAAAATTGTCGAACCAGGGGATATGTTTTGTTCTTTTCTTGTCTTAAACTCCTTGTGTCCTAAGCACTAGAATGATCTTCTCTGCCTAGCTGGTCAAACTCATGAGGCACTACGTGTGTGAAGGTTGGAGACCTCAATTAGAGCATGAGAAAAGACTGAGAGTGTACAGGAAAAAAAAAACCACATTCTGCCCAAGTGAGATTGTAAAGGAACTGTGGTGCCAGATAATTAGGTACAAAATGTATTTTTTTTGTAGCGCCATACCCCAATTTAGAAAAAAAAAAAAGAAACAATTTAGCAACAATATTATCAGGTAACACAAAGACTGAGAAAGTTACTGAAAGTCAGGAGACTCTAATATTAGGCTGACATTCTGTCTACTCACCATCTATTTTTTTAACCATAAATGTGAGTTGAAGACTGTCTTCCTTTTACATTGAAATTTCTGCATTAGTATCAGACCTAAGTTAAACACTTCATGATTTCTGTACTTCAGAATCTTAAAAAAACCCAGATTTGCTCTTTCATTTAGTCTCTGGAAAGTAAAAGTTTTGAGGGGTTTTAATAAACATCCAGCATTTACCCCACAAAGGCTGGAGCTGTTCAGATGAGCAGAGAAATTTAGGAACTTGATTAAGTGAGAGAACTGAACAGTTTCAGAGGAGTAAATATAGAAAC
This sequence comes from Dasyornis broadbenti, assembly GCA_013397935.1. Taxonomy (NCBI): domain Eukaryota; kingdom Metazoa; phylum Chordata; class Aves; order Passeriformes; family Dasyornithidae; genus Dasyornis; species Dasyornis broadbenti. The sequence goes on along the minus strand of VZRN01006271.1, from coordinate 2,026,706 downwards.
ACTTTTTTAAAACTGCCTAAACATTTTTATGCAATAGGAGCAGTTCTGGTCTATCAGGCAAACATGTGTTTATATATTTTCTTAATTTTTTAAATGAACACATTTAGCTGAGGTCTATTGTGTAAATATATATTTAGGCAGCTTTTTCAAATGCATATCATAGCTGATAAACCAGAAAATCTCCATTCAGGTCTATTGGTTAGATTTATATGTATAAATACTTTTTAAGCAGCATATTTTGTACACAGCTGTTCCTCTCGTAAATATGTATTTAGGACATGAACTATGTAGTAAAAATCCTTATTAAAGATGTCTAATATCTTGGTAGTATTTTTCTCTTCAGAATGCCAAAAGTGATGAGAGCATGTTGTTCATAATTTGCTTTCCAAACTCATCTTGAACGTCACTCTTAAAGTACTTTGGCTTAAATATAAAGTCTGGAAGCTTATTAAAAATTATACAAATACAGAAAGTAACCTGAGTCAACACTCTTAGACCTATTTTAAACTTATAGGCATGTATGCTGAACATGAAGCACATCTGAATTAACTTACGGGATTGGATGTCTTAAAAATGCTGTCTAAACTTTTACTGTTGTGCAGAATCTTCACTGTGAGTGGTGCAGTTTCATTGCTTTTCCTGCTATTTCCTTGATTTTTTTTTTTTCCTTCTTCTTTGGAAAACACAATCTCCAAAGTTTTTTTTACTCACTGGTTGATTGTCACATTCTCATGTTCTCAGAAAAAAAAAAGCGCACAATTGTGTTCCTGGGTTCTGTGTAGGATTTGATTTGTTTAATTAGAGATGAGCTCTTTTCTCTGAGCGCCGTCGCCGCTCCAGCTGGAGCCGTGCAACCTGGCAAGTGTGTACCTGGTCGTTTGCCAAATGCAGCTGGCCCACCGTGCCATTGTAGTCACCTCAGTGGGCCAGCCCTTACAAATATTTCAGAGAATGATTGATTGTTTCTGTCCAAAAGGGGAAGGGTTTTAAAGCAGACAGTAGAGTTGAACTGTGTACCACTGTGGGTGTAGATAAAGGCATGTGCACTTCTCTGTATTTCTCATTTAAAAACTTTATCCCCTGTCCTAAGGTACAGTAGATAACTGGGTCCCTGTTGCCATCCCAGTGTTCTGGGCTGTATGAACTCCCCTTAAGGTCACTTTGAAGGGTGAACAAAGCACGCAAACCCCAGGCGCTGGGCTGGCGATACACCCTGGACTCCGTCTCAAGAATGTGTTTATGCATTACACTCGTAATTAAAGCATCATATAAATAGGAGCTAATCTCTTGATAGCTACAGCTTGTTAATAGTTTGGAAACATTTCGAGCACAAAATCTGCAGCACATGACTTGCCTGGGTAGGGGTGTTTGCATGGGGAGGGTGAGGCTGCATCGTCCATTCCTTGGGAAGGTCTTCCTGCGCCGGATGGGATCGAGCTGACAGAGCGTAGACACTTTATCATAGGCTGCCTTAGTAACAAACAAATGTTAAATCTGTTTTATTCTACTAACTGTTCTAAAGAACGTGTGTCTTTTAAAAATGCTGTGTAACTGAATATTTATTTCCATGTGAGTATTATAAAAGTTACCAAAGGATTAAACCTGACTTAGCACTCTGTAAGTGGCCCTGTTGAGGCGGGGCCTTGTGAAGGCCCTGCTCTGGAAAACGAGACACGGTAAACTCAAATGCAGTTCTTCTGTAGGGAAATTAAATGTTCTTTTCTAACAGGGTTATGCCATATTGTAACAACCTATGTTGCACCTCAAAGCATTTTTCTATACACTAAATGTCTCTCCCACCCTCTAACAAGATTAAGTTTCCTTTATTAATTTCGTTGATGCACATTTCTTGACCTTTTAAACATATATTTTAAACATTTTATGGTCTGTAATTTTTGAAAGTTTTGTCTGTTGGACACTTTACGCTGAATTTTACTTGCCTCTGTAATCTGAGATGGATTCTACAGCGTTAAACTTGCTGTCTGTTAAAACTTGAGGCTTCTTTTCTGTGAGCAGAAGAGCTCATATAGCAGTGTAGTTATTTCAGTATTTATTTCTATTATTGAATCCATGGGGTTCAGAATGTAACTTTGTACATGAAATATATATAAATATGTATATGAAACATGCATTGGGTCTGTGTGTTCTTTGTAGTCTCATGTTGATTTTGCAGAGTGTGACGCTCTCAAAAGGCTCAGTAATTGGGGGTTTTACAGTAACAGCCAAGTATTGTCATTGTCAATGCAGGTATGATGTATTTGAGTCAGTCCAGGACTAGTGTTATCCTGTTCTCTGACTCTGGGCCCAAACAAAAGCTCTGAAGAAAAGCTGTGATGTCTGTGCCTCTCTCAGGGACAGATCTGGAGGAGATCTGCTTAATGCAGGTCAAATGGAATAGATGCTGACACTGAGATTTATTTCTGAAGTTGTTTTAGCACAGATTCATCAGAGCTCAAATGCTGGTTACTTCCCGCTCAGCAAGGGAAATGTTGCATTTTTAAGGCAGAAGAATGAGGACTTGGTGACTTCAGAAACAGAATACTTGGCCAGAGCCAGGTTTCATGTTTCCCCAGCTCTCCTGCCGCTCTCTCAGCACGTTTGTCCCAGCTGTGTGTCCTGGGCAGTGGCAGGAGCGTCCCTGAGAGCCCCTGGCTGTTCCCAGGGCTTGGGGAGCCCCTCCTGGTGCAGAGAAACCTTTGGGGACACAAAGCTCCCCTGCTCTCCCTGCAAGTGTCACTGCAGCTGTCACTGCTGAAGGATCCACATCACGTTGTTCAAAACCTCCAGAACAACCACCCCTTCACACAAAAATCCATGTGAACACCAGAATCATCCATGGCTGAGAACCACCAAAGGTCTTGTTACCAGTGTTCTACCAACTGAAACTTTATCAACCTGGTGCTTAAAAAAAAAAAAAAATCGTAATTTTTGCCCACTTAGTGGAATTTTCCTGCAAGATTTTTGCCTCTCCAGAACAGATCTACTGCATTTCCCTGTCCTCCCAGGGATGGTTCTGGGGCCGTGTCCATTCCCAGGCAGCTCACACACAGCACTGTGCTGAGGCTGTGTGTGTATTAAATGGGATGAAGCATCAAAAATCTTCACTCTGGAAATGTTTCAGCTCTTCCAGCAGCCCTGAAGCCCCTCAGGTCTGGGTGTAATTGAATTTTTCAGATCCTGTGGTGAGAGAAAAATGAAAATAGAGTTGTGAACTGGCTGAGCTGAGGTGCTACAAATGATGTTTGGAGACACCAAACTCTTCTGCGCTGGACATGGGATCATGGGAAAAGTGCTCACTGTTTCTGAGGCAGATTTTTAAAAAGTTCCCTCTGTTTTATCAGTTTCCTACACAAAGAGGTGTTCAGGGCAGAATGCATACACTTAATAATGAAAAGATAAACTTTTTCATTGTGAGTGGTTTTATTGAAAAATACTTTTTTTTTTGCTGGAAATTAAACTTCAGACTTACTGAGGAAGACTATTTCCCTTTCTCTTCAATGGAATAAATAGTAAATGAAAATCTGAGATTCTTTTTGCCATCACCGCCCATTTTCAGCCTCCTGAGCAATACAGTCTGGAACTGGTGCTGAACATCCTGGTCATCTCTGATGCACAAGTGCCCCTTGATTCTGCTGTGGACTGAGCTGTGAGGGGCCTCTGGCCAGGGACCACCCCAGCTCCTGGCAGGGCCTGCAGGACTCGCTGGGATTCTCTGTAGTAACACTTTTAAAAAACTCTATTTTGAGTGCAAACCATTTCCTGCTTTTTAAAACGCTTTAGGATGACGGTGGGAAGGGATCTGATGGGAAAAGATGTGAACCGGTGCTTGTTACCCTCTGCTTGAGCTTCTGGCCAGCAGCAGGAGCTCCGGAGTTGTGACACAAGATGGTGCTCTTACAATTCAGACACAACGACAGAAAACCTCTTCTGCTGGAGCATTCCCTTCTCCCGGCCTCCCTGCGGCAGCCAAGCCTCAGCTTCCCTGGAACAGCTCTCCCAGGGGAAGCTGTGGTGTCCAAGGAAGGACAGGAGAACCCAAGCACTCGGTCACTATGGGCTTCAGGAGCTGCTCCCCTGCCCTCACCCCTGTGGGTGCTCCAGCTGGGATTTGCCTCTGGCTGCTCTGGAGCTGGGATCTCCAGCCCCATGCACCCAACACTGGGGACAGGGAAAGCTTTTCCTTCGTTAGACAAAAGTCCTGCTGGGCATGGATGGATCCAGGGGATGAGGCTTCCTGGGGCTGCAAGGGCTGAGCAGCTGCTCCCCAGCACTCAGGGAAGTTCTGTGTCCGTTTGCAACTGGGATGGGAAGGGTCCCCTTTGCTCGTCCCCTGCCTGAGAACAGCAGCTCCAAACCCAAGAACAGGTCTGGCTGCAGGGCTGAGGGGGCTGCTGCTCCTCACATCCACCCCGGACCTTCCCTTGCCCTCCTCCAGTGCTCAGGGATTTGGGACATGTTGGGCAGTTCTGCCATCTCCCGCTCCTGAATGTTGCTGTGTCCAGACCATCTCAGGTTTGGAGCTTAAATGAGGAAGAAAAGGAAAAAACAAAAACAAAAAAACATGTTGGAAACCTTCCCAGACATCACATCTGCTTTTCTCTTCCACCTTTTGGCGTGCGGGGCTGAGATGGGATCAGGATCCCGCTGTCCCTGGGGCCCTGCCCTGGCTCAGGGCTGGCAGGGATGGAGCAGCCACCAGCCAGGCCCTTTTTGGTGGCAGTGACAGAGCTTCATCCTCGTGTCATCCTTAGGCTTTCCCCAAGCCAGCTCTGTAGGCCCAGATCTCGGGGTCTGCCTTTAAAATTAAATTAGGCTGACGCTTGCTTTGAGTTCAAGGCGAAAGAGAGCTGGTGGTGCTGCCCTGGGTCAGAGCTCAGGTCCTGCTCTCCTGGCTGCTGGAAGCAACACCTGGAGTGTGGGGAGGTGTCCCACAGGTCACCCTGGATCCTGCTGCGTCTCTAGGATAGAAGAATCAGCTTCTACCTTGTGGGAACAACAGGGCTGGTGGGAAACGGTGCTGCTGTCTGCATCCCAGCAGGAATAAACAGCAGGAAATCAGAGCGCTCATTGGTTTGTAAAGGCAGCTGGAATAACTCTGGAAACTTCTGTGGATGAGAATGATACAAAACTTTACACTCGTTCCACCTCTGCAGGGGTGCTCCTGGCAGATGCTGTTGCAGGGATGCAGGTGCCACACATGGCCCTGTTCCTGCTTGGGGCATTTGGATTCTGCTCCTGGGATGGCACAGGGATAACTGTGGGATGAGCAACACATGGATCAGGTGTGAAGAGTTTCAGTCCTTCAGACCAGACCTGGTTTGGGGTGGAAATGTTGTTAGAGGCCGATGGGGGAGGCTGAATCCAGGGGAGAAAAGGTGCTGAGGACTTTTTTGGCTGCTAATTGATGTGTTCAATGAGAGAACAGCAGGATGTGTGTGTGGGTGGGGAAAATTGAATCCTTGTCAAAATTGCCCAAAAGGTAATGAAAATCCCTGAGATAAGAGAGAGGTGAATTGTGCAGCATCCACAAACCCATTAGAGTCCGGTTGAGTCACTTGCAAATAAACACTGTGTGGGTGCTCAGGAGCTAAAAAAGCTCTTGTGCCCTTTGCAGATGTGCCTGTGTCTCATTCCCCCTGAGGAGGGAGGGAGGGAGGGAGGGAAGGAGGATGGATGCTCAGGGGCTCAGGGGGTGCAGGACCAGCCCCCACCTTGGCACGGCAAACTCAGCACCAGACACAAGGGACCCATCCTTGCTGTGCTCAGGGCTGTGCAGGTTTCCACGTGTGGGAAGAGAAAGTGAGGAAGGACATTTCCAGAGGGAAGGAAGGCGCCAGGAACATCCCAGCACTGTCTGAGTGGCAGTGCCAGCACTACGGAACGCCAGGACAGAGTAAAAGTTTCATGCAAAAGCGTGAGGAAACAGCTTTGCTGCTTTTTGCGTGGCGACCTGCCCCCAGCTGGGCACAGCAAGCTGAGGACTGGCTTTTGCAAGCCTTTGTAATCATTCTCTGAACTTTCCAGGGTGCTCTGAAGGTCATTTCTCCATAGCAACCTGCATCTGCAATAAAGCCCCAAATGCCACCTGTGGGCCAAAGCTGTGGCTGGGCTGCAGCGAGCTGTGAGCAGAGGGGTGGCTGTGCAGCTCCGGGCACTGGTGAGGAGGAGTTTGCACCACGATCCCTGGGGGGCTCATCCTGGGAGGTTACAGCTCCTCACACCCTTCCAGCCCAGGCTCTGCTGCCATCCTGCTCTGCTGGAAGCTCAGAAGCTCAGAAGCTCTTTGAAATGCCTGCAACTGCTCCATTCTCCTGGAAGGGAGGAGCTGGAACTGCTGTGGGTCCATCAGAGGGGCCGGAGGCACAGGAGAGCCTCTGGGGTGACAGCAGATGAAGGGGCAGGAGATGGGGTTCATCACTTCACTCAGCCTGGAAATCACACCAAGGGGTCGGAAACCTTCCAAAGGAAGCGTGAAGGAGATTTTTTGGAGGAATGAAGAGATTTTCCCAAAGCTCTGCTGAGCCACCAGCAGCGCTCTGGGCTGGCAGCAGTACCTGGGTGTTGAAGTGTCCCTGTTTTGTGAGCGGGGCTTTGCCAGCAGCATGAGGTGTGATCTAAAATCAGACAGGAAGGTGAAGGAAATGAGAATAGGTCCCAAGGAGTGTTTTCAGAAGGAGGCAGCGCTGGCAGGGCTGTATCTGCTGGTGAAGTGGCAGTTTCCATGTTCCTCTCATGGTTCACGCAGGCTCTGCTGGGCTCTCTGTGCCCTGAGCAGCTGGGCTGCACGATCCCAAGCTGGGCTGTGCTTCTCGCTGCTCAGTCTTGCTTTGGGCTGGTGTCTAAACACGACCAAATGCAGGTCTGTTCTCAGGCTGATCCCCGAAAGAGAAAATCAGAGCAAAAAAACAGTTGAGATGGTCGTGGTTCATGAGAAATGCAGATCAGCCTGGCACAATCTGGACATTCTCCAGGGCTGGTGGTGCTGGGTGCTCCAGCTTCTCCACACCCAAAGATTGGCCTCGGGGCAGAGTGCGCAGCACACCTTCCTCCAGGAAAGCCTTGGTGTTTGGATAAGAGGCACAGGAGCTCTGCTCCACAGCTGCTGCGATTTCCTTTCTTGTTTGTACAGATTCCGTTTTTCAGGCGCATCTCACACCCTGCTCGGGCAGCTCTCGTCACTTCTCATCACAAACTGAATAAATCACTGCTGCTGCAGAGCCTGCCTTCCCCTCCAGACATGGATCACCCTGAGATGTTCCCAAGGACACGAAGTGACTCCAGGGCAGTGGTCGCAGCCCCAAGGCCGCCTGAGCTCCAGGAGCCTTTGGACAACGTTCTCAGGCACAGGGTGGGATTGTTGGGGTGTCTGTGCAGGGCCAGGAGCTGGACTTTGATGATCCTTGTGGGTCCCTTCCAGCTCAGCACATTCCATGATTCTGTGTTGCTCCTTAATGGAACAAAGTGTCAGGTCTGGACGAGGAGTGGATCCGCAGGGAAGCCTCCAAGGTGGTGATGGCATCAGAGGGGGCTGTGGTGGAGAGAGGCTCCAGAGCCACCCCCACAGCTCTGGCATGGCAGTAGAAGCACTGCCAGGCCCTGGGGCAGATCCTGCTGCCAGCCAAAGCCTGGATACAACTCCCTGCTCAATTGATCTCCTCAAAGATTCTGACTGGCTGTCAGCTGCAGAGGTGGAGAGGGCTGAGGAAGGAGCAGTCTCACCAGCAAACACCTTCTGTGCCCAGCAAACACCAAGGGCCAGGACTGGGCTGGGTTTTTCACACTTGGCACAGCCTCAGCCCTCATGAGAAACTCAGGGTTGGCACTTTCTGGCTCTCCTGTGCCATGGGGCAAGCGCCCACCCACCCACCCTCCAAGCTCCCATCTCCGACCCCCTGAGTGCCCAGCTGGGCTTTAACAGAGCCCAAATCAAGAAATGCTCCAAAAAGAGCTCACTGGGCTGCTGGGATTGGAGCCCTCTCTAAGGCCAGTAGTAAATTACATAAGTCCATAGGTCATAGCTCAAGCTAAACCTTTTTTAGGCCATAAATCCACATTTCCTGGATTTTTATAGCTTCTGGTTAAAAACATAAAAGTACTTTGTGATTGGAATAAGCCAGTTGATCATCTCTTGACATAAATTCAGTGCTGGGGAAAGCTCCTCACCCCGTGAGCAGGGGGTGAACCCTGCGGGAAGCCAGGGGATGTCCCCAGAGGAAAGATGGGCATGAACAGAAAACGTGGCATTGCCAGGTGTGTGTGTGCTGAAATCGAGGGACTTGGCCAGTGCCACATCTCCTGATGGTGACACAACCTCGTGCCCTCCCTTTAAACAGTGCCAGCATCCAGCATCTTTATTCCTGCAGGTTTTATGGCTGTGGAAGGTGCAAGATCTTGTTTGCCTTTAGCAGCTTGGTGTCGTTTGTTCATTTGCTGGCTGTCTCCCTCCCTCTCCTCACAGCCTGCATTTCGGGATCGTTCCCACCCCTCTCTGGGTTTTGGTTCAGCCTGAGCAGTGCAGAGCAGGGAGTGTCTGAGTGTGACTGTCCCCGGGAGGTTTCCCAAACCGTGTGCCACAGGGGACCCTGCTGAGCCTGCAGAACTCCCTTGCTCCCCAGTCTCTTCCCGAGGATCTCCTGCCTACCTGGCTGTTATTTTTTGCTGAGGGGTTTTTATCCTGCATTTGTGCTAACTTTCAGCTCAAGCTGCGCTTTGACTCATTTTAATATTGTTACTATCTCAAACCTACTCCTTGTCACATATTTGGGGAGTAGGCAGGAGACATCCAAGAATCTAAAGCCAAAAATAGGGGAGAATGAGAGAAAATAAAATGATGACTTTCAAGCTCTTCTGACTCAAACCCAGTCTAGCTGTGCAGCCTGGGGCACCCCTGGGGAAGGCACCCTTAGCCATGGCCACAGAGTGGACACCAATGTCCTCCTCCCAGCCCCAGAGCTGTGCTCCTGCTGCTCAGGACTGTGCCATGGAGCTCTCCTCAGTCTCAGCTGTGTCCTGCTCACACATCACGCAGCACCGGGGTTGTAGCTGCTTTAACTTCTTTTAGGATCATGTTTGATTAAGTCATGTGTTTGTTTTCAAAATCCTCGCCTATTTCATGCTGGTTTTAACTACCACTCATTCTTAGAGCTGAAGTGGTTTTAAATTTCCTTATTCCAGTCTGAGCTTTCTTGGTCCCAGAAGAGGAGACGGATTTGCCGAGGGCTGTTGTGGTGTTGAATTTCTCCTCTATCGCGATGTTGTAACGCTTGAGTCAAAGGTTCCCAGGGAATAGCAGCTCAGTTAAATAATCCTGCTTCTGGAGGAGTTAAAGAAGAAATTTTCCACTCAATCTCATGCACATTATTCTATATTTACAGAAACTAAAGAGCAGCATAAGGAGACTTGAGAGGCACCTTTTAGCTGACCATGGTGTTACTGGTGTGGGCACTGGGCCGGGCATTGGGGTGGGCACAGTAGAAGGGCTGGGAACCAAACCTGATGGGAACCAATCCTGATGGGAACCAATCCTGGTGGGAACCAATCCTGATGGGCCTCTCTGCACATCCCCTGGTGAAGTTCCCTGGGATAAATCACCTTTTCCTGGGGCAATGGGGCACCCCAGGAATGGGCAATCCCTGCCATGTTCTGCACAATATTTGCATGTTGGGAGCTGGGGCTCCATCAGTGAGGAAAGGGCACATCCAGGGGTCTTGCCTTGATCATTTCAATCACTTGAGCACCAAGCAGGGTTTGGAGAAAAGCTTGGATTGCAAACAAACCAGACTCCCAGGGGCTGGAACTCCCCATGGAAGGTGCAGCTGCCTGGGATGGGGCAGCCCAGCAAGCAGGGATCATCTCCAGCCTGGGAGATGGCTCAGAGCTGCGGCTTCTCCTTTCCAAAGCACCACGAAGGAGACGCTGCTGTGCCTGTGCTTCACACAGGCTTCCTGCAAGCTGCTCCTGCACAGTCTGTGCACCATCTGCAGCAGCTCCTGGGGTCCAGCACCGGGCTTGGTGCCCCAAGGGGTGACAATGCCTCCCCGCTCCTCCCTGCCCTTTTCTCCCCCTGCAGGAGGTGTTTCATCGCTTGGAAAACCCCAAAACTCCACGGCTGGTGGTGAAAGGAGCGGAGGGGCAGTGCCCACCAGTGCCTGGCACTGGCCCCTCAGAGCACTGTCCACACATCCTCTATTTCTGGCAGTGTCCGGCGGGGAGCCCAGGACACGCTGGGAGCTCAGGACACCCTGGGAGCCCAGGGCATGCCAGGAACTTAGGACACACTGGGAGCCCAGGACACGCTGTCTCTCCTGTTAAACCCCCATGAGTTTCCTATTGCTGGAGAGGCACTTGCTTGATGCCCAAAGACACTCAAGTGCTTAATTACGACCTACAGCTCTGATGGATCAGATCACCACTATTTTTAGCTCTCTCACTTCTGGTCTGAGCCCTATATCTCTCTCTCTTTTCGGCCCTTTATTTTCAGTTTCTCATGCTGTTTCCTAACCCTGTCTCCAGCACCAGGTGGGCAGCAGCTGGGGAAGTATTTTTGTCTCCGGGCAGCACAAGGAGATGCCCCAAAGGGACAGGCCCTGCTGGTGTGGGGAACAGGCACAGTTTTGCTGGTCTGAGTCCCAAATCAGAGCCCCATCCCAGGGCAGCACCTCCACTCCAGGCACAGCCACTCCTGCTGGGAGCCCAGCCCATGGAGGGTCTGTCTTTGCTTCCAAACATGGCTGAGGATACAGAAACTGGGGGTTGTGTGGGTTCGGGGGTTTTGTTTTTGTTTTGGGGTTTGCAGGGCTGAGGTGTGAGCCTGGTGAGCTCTCAGCAAGGGAGGGCCCGTCCCTGCTGCACATCCCACAGCAGCGTGGTGCTCCCAGTCCAGAGGGAGGGAGCAGCAGGGTGACAAGGACACGAGTCAGATAACGCCCAGCCCTCCCCTGTCCCTCTCAGCTCCATTCAGGGACACATTCGGGTGTTGTGTCACCCTTCCCTTGGCACCAGGGCTCTGGCAGGGGCCCAGAGAGCTGGATGGGACACAGGGAGGAAACCTGGCCCTGGGGGCAGCAGCAGGGCTGGGAGAGGAACACCCCGGGGGCTCCTGGCTGCCGACAGGGGACAGAAATAGCCGTGCCCAGCTCCCTGGAGAGCGGGCACACAGCATGGAATCCATAGGGAAACCCTCCCTGGAGCAGCGACCAGGGCAGTGCCTGCCTCCCTGCCATCAGTGCTGCTTCTCCTGCTGGTTCAGCAGCACCACCCCACCCCTGTGCACCATCCCTTCCCTCTCTGCACGCCACGAGCTCACCTGAAGGCCATCAGAGGGATTGAAGCTTTCGGCAGAGGAGTGAAGGGCTTTTGGAGAGAGCTAAACCAGCTCTGCTGCTCCATGTGAGCTGCTGGGCTGTGAGTCTGGCCCTGACTGACAGGCTGGGGTGTCCTGTGCTGTTATTTTGTGGAATAATGAAGCATTTCCTGTAAAACCCCCATCTGGAAATGCCATTGCCAGGAGGATGTCTGTGCTGTAGGCTCTCAGCTAATCCTGACACTGTGTGCAGCCCCTGTGCCGTCACTGCCACCAGCACGTCCCCAGCCAGCACCTAGCAGTGGCAGCACTGACTCAGCCTGGATTTGGGGTAGGAACACGGAACCACACTCGTTTGACCATCATAAACCAAGCCTGCAGCCCTGAAGCAAAACAGGGAAGTCACAGCTTAATCCTTAAGCAGGATGTGAGCAGGTGAAGGGCACCGGGAGCTGAGTCCTCTCCAAATCCGCAGAACTCCAGGAGGAGCCTTTGCAGGATGTGTTCCTGGAGAGATGCTTCCCCCGCGCCATTGTGAATCCTGCCTGCTCTGCAGCGAGGCAGGGGCTGCCAGACCCCACCGTCAGTGCTGCCTCTCCCCTGCTGCTGACTGAGGGGTGGGACACACGTCCAAGGTGGTGCCACACAGCTGAGTACCTCAAAGTGAGCCTTCTGAACCCAGTTATATTTCTCCTCCCGCAACACATGCTGAGGTGGGGCAGGGGACGGGATGGTGATGGATGGAACAGGCAGATGCAGCAGCAACAGGGGTGGGCAGGGGCAGGGGCAAGCAGCATCCCGGAGCTTGCCGGCATTTGTGGAGTGCACAACTGACAGGAACATTTTAGGGCTATGAATGTGAGCTGACGTGTGCTCGTGTGTGCAAGCCATAATCCTGCTAGGACGGGACATGTGACAGCCTTCAGGAGAGGGAATTTTAGGCAGCCTCTTCCAAACAAGCCCCCTTCACGTCAGTGTCTGCAATTTGTTGTTGCCAGGCATTTTTTTTTCTTTTTTATTGTCGCAGGGTTTTATGGCTTTTTGTATCAGCCTTGGTGCTGAGATTGGTTTTACTTAGCGCTGTTTTTTCTGCTGCAGCTCCCCTGCTGCTGATTGCTGTTGCAGCCAGGGCTGAGCCCAAGCCCAGGGCTCTGGTGTGAGGTGTTCCCAGCAGGGTCTCCCACGGGCTTTTATGGACTCAGATTTTAGCAGCAGCCAGAGGATGGCTGCAGTGCTGGGATGAGCATCAGGCAGGAGCAGGGGATTCTCCCGCTCCAGTGTAATAGCAGGGTGTTTCTGCTAATGAGCTGAGCTCGTGGGCTGCTGGAGTGTGGCACTCACACACACACGGATCTGCTGGGCATGGTGGGGGCTCTGAGCACACGGAGTCCCTGTGTGAGATTCACTGCAAACCAGACAGTGTGGGAGGCCCAGCTGCTCCGCAAAGGGATGGGCCCCAAATCCAAGCTTTTAGAAAGCTCCTTTTTCTCCACTTTTTTCTTTCTCTTGCATGAAGAGGGCAATTAATTAACAGGGCAATTAACCCTTTGGATTCCTAAGTATTCTTTAATACACACACTGTGCCTCCCCACTCACTAATTTGGGTGGCAGTAGCAAGGTCTTTCTGCCTGTATTCAGTCAGTGTGAGGAGCTTCACCAGGCCCTCTGGGGACGGACAGTAACAGGGTCCCTGTGACCCTGAACTTGCAGTCTCTGCAAGAAAACCAGGCTCAGACAGGTGGGTGAGATGATCCGGAGCTGTGCTGCAGAGAGCACTGACTCCACATTGCTCCTCTGGACTGGAAACGTGGCTTCGATTGGGCTCGTGAGGTGGGAAAAAAATTAGGAGAGCAGGGTTATGTTCATGATGGGCCTCTCCTGAGCTGTGGTTGGAAGCAGCAGCAAGTTTCTCCTGGCTTGTTCCCTGCTCCTCTCACCCCATAAGACTTTTTCCCCTCAAACCTTTCAGGCCTGGGCTGGTCTCCAGCCCTTGAGACAGACCCAAAGCCCACCTGGCCCTGCCCTGCTGAAGCAGATGTGAAATTAAAGCAGGTTGGCTGTTTTTGAGCCGTGAGTAAGATCAAAATGCACGTCCTGACAGGCAGCAGGCACTGCTGGATGGGGAGGGTGACCGAGGGCACCCACTGCACCCCACAGCTCCAGAGAAACAGCAACCAAACCCCAAACAGCCCCAGAGCACACGGGGTGCCAGCTGCCTCCTTAGGCACAGGGCATCTGGATAAGGATATTCCCTTTTTCGTGTGCCTCCTCTTTCATTTAGTGTATGGCTAAACCAGACCATGGAATAAATTCCCAAGTACTGAGAGAGAAGGATAAGAGCCTGGACTTCCTGATGCTCCAGCCCCATAAGCCTAATGATCAACCTGCTCTTAAGAAAGAGGGCAGCAAGTTTGGGAACTGAAGGTGATATTTTGGTAAAACCAACATTAGCAGGAAGTGGGTTGCTCATATTTTCATTTTCAAGGGGGTTACGAAGGATCTGCTCCACAAGCATCCCCGGTGCTGTCAGCTCCAGCAGCTGCCAGGTATTTAGCTGAGGGCTACTTTGGGAGGCAGAGGTTCAGGAGAGCATTCATGTGTGTGCCCATTGGAATGGCATCCAAAAACACGGCTCAGAAGCTCGCTTGCATTTGGGAAACACCCCAGCTCAGGGGGTACCTTTTGCTGGAGAAGAGACTTTCGGTGCTGAAGAGTAGGATGGAGTTTTCTGCTCCGTAATTTTATCTGTGCAAGGGCTTGCAGTCACTTTTCTATATCTGCCTCCTTCCATTTGTGACTGAAAATCTGGGGGCTGGCTTTAATTTTTTCCTTCTATAGGCTCTTACCTTTGCTGCAATGAAAACAGTCCTCAAACGTGAACATTAAAAGGTCGAGGCAGGGAAGCAGTTGCACCTCAGGCTTCAAAAAACACCGGGGATCTTGAGTTCCCAGCACCGGAACGGTCAGGGTGGGGTCAACAGAGACAAGAAATCAGGTTGCCCTTTTCCTTCAGCTGCAAAGGGCAGTTTGTGTTTGTGTTGAGCAGTGATCAGGGATGAGGGATCAGGGGGAGGATTTGGGCTGGGAGCGGGGTCAGCTGTGCTGTCAATGCGGGAGCATCCCGCCGAGGCGCCGGCTCACCTCCTGCATCCCAGCGCCTTCCCCTGCCCTTTCCAGCCCGCAGAGCGATCCTGCCGGGGCTTGCCGGGATTCCTGGGATCAAGTGGCACGGTCCGAGCCGGCGGTATCCCTCCCGGCTGTCCCAGCTGTGCTGTTTGTCACCTCGAGCAGGGAGCGGAGCGCTCCGGGCTGTGTGACAGCCTGGGAAGCGCTCGCAGCTTTCCAAGGAGCAGGAATGGTGCTGGCTGCCTCCCCTGGGAGCAGCCCCTCGGCAAACGCAGGGTGCAAATCCCCAAGGGAGCAGCTCAGCAATTCAAATGGCACCGCTCAGGTGCAGCTTTCTCCAGCACAGCAGGTCTTGCTTCATGTATTTATTTAGTGTGAGCAACAGCGATGTATTTTGACTCAAACCCTTCTGGTGCTCCAGAACAGATTTTGCAGCTCAGGCCATGGGCTTGTGTGAAGATAAGCTGGAAGCAGCCCAGTCCCTGGCCACGGACACTGGGAGTGGTTGGGATCTGGGTTTACTCAGCTTTGCTCGCCTTTCTTATCATCAGCCAAACCAAAACCTTGGATCCAGCTCCCCATGAATGGTGGTAAACTTTGGATCCGAGCTCCTGTAATAAGCAGTTGTTTGGCCTGGCTGAAGGCTTAAGGCTCTGCAGGAAAAGATATTTCTAGGTATTATTCCTAAACAGAGAATGACAGTTGAAAGGAGAACCTTGTCCAGCCAACTCGTGTGTCCAGCTCTTTGGGTTTCCAGGGGAAATGAGTAACTGGAATGGGACAATGAAGGAGATGAATAACATACAACTGGTGCTGTAATGAACCTCAGCCTTCTGCCTCTGTGGATAAATCCATCTCCATTGCCATTCTGTCAGAGAGCCTTGAAAGAGGCTGCGAGTTGTTCGCCAAATCCCCTGAAACACAACTGGAATTGAACAACCAATTCCCTGTGGTGTCATTTGAAAAATCCCAGCCCTATCTCTACGGGGAGACAGAGCTGCAGGTTAAATCCATCCTGAAAAGGCTTGGGTTTCCCTGTGTGGGATGGCAGCATGGAGAGGGAGGATGGTGGTGCCGTGTGTCAGGAGACAGCAGGTTTGGTTCCCAGTTCCTGGGTAGCTGGGGGGTTAATTCAGCCACGAGAGCAGAGGGAGGCTTTGAGATGAGCTCTGTGTGTCCTCTGACTGCTGCTACAAGCACTGACAACAGGCTGGAGCGGTGGAAAAAAGAAGGTGGAGTAAGAGCTGGCAAAGGATTCTCGTGAGGCAAATTGAGGATGTGCGCACCACAGGGCCCCAGGTGTGTGCCCAAACCCCCAAATAGCTTCAAACCAGTGGATTCAGGCTTTTGCCCTGGTGTGGCCACCCCAGCACACAGCCAGGGTTTGCAGCCAGGTCTGAGCTTGGCCTCATAGTCGGAGCCCTCTTGGCAGGAGGGAGCTTCCTGCCTTGCAAAAGGCTCAGCCTTGCTCCTGGGGTTGAAACAGAAACCGCAGCAAAGAGCCAAGAGCTCTTCCAAAATGACTTTTGGGTTCACTGTGGGGGAATTTGGCTTAGGTAAAGCTCATGAAGAAATTCCCCGACTCTTGGTCTCTGTGCAGCCTTCTGGCTGCTTGAAACTTTAGAAGAAGAAATGAGGGAGACATCTGGAGCCACCCTGCTGTCTTTACTGCCTTAATTTGGGTATAAAATACCAGGGAAGTCAATCTTCTGGCTGTACATGTTCTCAGAGTGCAGCCAGGAGCGCAGCAAAGGAGCGAAGTGGGGATCACCCCTCTCTGGGCAGCAGCACCTCTGCACACTCACTCTTGTGCCTGCTCAGCTTCCAGGCAGTAAAAAAGCAGAAGATGCTCGATCTCCCCTCCAGATGTGCACACCCAGATGTGCCCAGGCAACTGAAACAGAATCTGGGCCTTGGCAAAGGATGCGCAGAAGGCACGTGGCACCGCGTCAGTGTTTGTTTTCAGGATCATCTCTTTATCACCTTTTCCATTAAAAAGCAAACGGCATTTTCTGTCTCCTGAGCTCTCCCTTTGCGGTTCTGCCGCAACCTTTGGTGTGTTAATTGGGTCATCACGGGGTCTTCATGGAGAGGGGAAGCTGCACAAGCCCCATTTTTGAGGCAGATCAGCTCTACCAGAGCAAACCACCTCAGGTACCTGTCCCACCCGCCAGGAGCACAGGAGGGTGAGCCAACCATCCCACGGGAACACGGCTTCCGGAGATGGCTCACCTGGAAAGGCAGGACACACCCAGCCCCACGTCTGCCCCGCTAATTTACACCTTGGTAGATGCACGGGGTGGGATCAGGGGGTAAGGAAAGGCAAGGCTGGGAATTTCCTCCTTTCTCAGAGTCAAGTGGGAAGGGAGGGGCTGATGGATGCCATCCCTGTGGCTGATATCCCAATCCCAGCCCTGATTCCCTCGGTGGGTGAAGTGCTGGGAAGAACCAGTGGCAGTGGCTCCAGCACCAGCACTGCCACCACCAAGGCCTTCAGCTGCCCTGAGGAGGTCTGGAAGGAGGAGCAGGGAGATGGTGAAGGTATGGATGCAGAGTGGAGGGAACATTTCCATGACTTTTACATCTACCTTCAAGCTTGGAAAGGGCAGACTGAAACATGTTTGCAAATATTTGGCATTTGTCAGCAAACTGTGATCGCTTACTCATTCAGAAGGGAGGGAGAAAGGGCCATAAAAGTAACAGACACAGGCAAAACCTGAGCAAATCTACAAAGAGGATTCCCTAGATTTAAGCTCTGTCAGTGGGGCCATTTTTCCTGTATGAACAACACAATTTCCAGCTGCTATGTCACGTTCAGATGTTGCGAGCCCAGGGTTTTGTGAAGATTAATTATGTTTATGCCATACAGTAGAGTTTAACAGTTATCCATGGATTTCCAGGAAGAGAGGTTATTTCCTCAGGCATCGTGTAGGGCTCAGCTCAGCCCAGTAAATAAGCTGATGACTCCCTTGGCTCCACTCCTTGGGCATTTCTTTAAGTGCAGCCTTGGAGTGCACTGTTCTTAAATCAAAGCATAAAAATAACCAAACCAGTATCAAGTGAATTGTAGCAGCTGGAGGAATGGAGGTAATAAACAAAGTTAAAACAGCCTGATAACAATATCCTGCTACCAGAGAAGAATAAGCACTGCTCTGCAATGGTGAAATACAAAACCTTTCTTGTGAGAAGGCATTGATTTTCCCAAAAAGGAAGGGGAGAACAGCCCGGAGCCGTCATGCAGCAAGTGTGGGCACCTCGAGGGTATAACGATGACAACACTGAGCAAGCATCTCGTCTCCAAAAGCTCGGGCTGCCTGACCTTTAGCAGTGCTCAGGATCGTGTGTCTGTTTAGGATGTCATTAAACAAGGCAGGCTTCCTCCAGCAGAGCAGTGGAAGTCATCGGAGCGGGTTTGGAGAGCGAGATTCCAGAGCAGCGACTCAACGGACCTGGAAAAGCCACGCACCAGAAATAAACCCAGCACAAGGAACTGGTTTTGGACAATAGCTCTTCACTCAGTGTTCCAGCTGGTAACCTGCTCTCCACGGCATGCCCAGCGCAAATCCCAGCGCTTGGTGTGCTGGAGAACCCAGGGCGGGACAGGAACATCTTTAAGGCAAATTTAGATTTCCCTGGAATAGTATTTGGGATCTTGGTGGATTCTCCGTGATCACTGCCAGCTTTGTGTGAGAGGGAGGGAGAAAGGGCTGGCAGGGACCTGCTGGTGCTCAGCCCCAGGTTCAGTGCTCTGAAGCCAGGGGTGGTGCTCCGAGCGCGTCTCTCACGGCTGGGTGAGCTCTGAGTGGCATTTGAAAGCCACTCTATGGAGCAGAATAATGAGTGTGAAGAATTGTAAGGTAGCTCGAAGACTGACGTTAATTACCCACTAATTTTCTAGCTGTGATCCATGAAGCACTTGTTGCTGATCCCCAGACAGATGGCTAGTCACACAGGACGGGCTTCTCCTCTTTATTTCATCTGCTATATTTCATTAAGATAGCTAAAAATAAAAATATCCCTAATGTTATTTTTCCATGGAAGTTACTGCTACAGTGATTTGATGCAACTGTGAATAGAAGAGTTTCCAAGAGACAAGATTTTCTTAATTAATTTGTGATCTATGGCATGAAAAGTGACTGCAAATCCCTACACGAGATTCATCATGAGCACTACAACTTACTTCTAAGTGCTATTTATCTAGAAGAGTCAGTTCAAAACAATTTTTTTTTTTCTGATATAAGGAGAGAAAAGAGGCTGCTGTCTCTTCTGAACAGAAGAAATTGCCATTTTTAGGCTCTAACCAGTTGTAGATGGCGCCTACGAAATGGAGATGTAATCAAGGAGATCCTTCAGGCATGAAATCTTCTCTCCCTCTGTGTAGTAGGAATATCTCCAGAAACAGCTTTTCTGCGCTGCTCTGAGCCTCTTGTCAGCCAGCACAGTGCCCAAAAGCCCCCTTAGGGGGGAATGCATCTTTGGGAGGTTGGTTGGTTCTGTCTTTCACAGATTTTTTTGGCTCTTGCTGAAGTGTCTTTGTGAGTGGGGAAGCTGGGTTCTTGCAAACACAGCTCTACCAATTTCAGAGTCCTGATGCATCGAAGTGTTTTCCTGGGAAGTTAAGGTCCCCTCTATCCAGACTGCAATTTTTTTATTTTCCAAAAGGGACAAAAGCCTGAACCATTTATTTCTAGTCCTTCCATGTCTTTCCCACAAATTCTTTCAGAGGGACAGAAGCTCTCCCCTGTTTCGCAATGAAGACGTTTCAGCACGTTTCAGAACAAGGAAGGGTGAGGTGGCCCAAAAGCCCCAAAGGAAGCACAAACAGAACAGGCAGGGCAGCAGCAGCAGCTCGGTGTGATCAGGAGCTCCAGGGACTCAGACTCACTTGGTCTCCAGAACTTTGGATGAAATCTGGGGCTGGTATCTTAGAGCTGGGTTATTTTTATCCTTGACTACACAAGCCATTGCCGTGGACCTCCTGAGTGGTGACCACAGCTATTTATGAGAGATGAGCGCTATAACTTTACCCTTTCAGGGTGCTCAAGGTCTGAAGCCAGGGTGCTGTTTCAGACCCCACAACCCAAACCACCACTCAGTGTCTCAGTGGCACTGCCCACAGCACAGAACCTTTGTTCTCACCCCTCCTTCATTAGCTGCTTCAGCTTGGAAAAGCCAGCGATTTCCTCACCCTCCTGGCAATGTTCCCACGAGGAAATTCCTCCTCCCAAGCCATGGCCACAGAGCCAGCCACACAATCCTTCCTTCTCTTGGATCAGGCCATTTCCCCACTTGCTCGGGCTCCCACTGCTCACCCCAGCCCATCACCCCAGGAGAACCTTTGGCTCCATTCTCGTGCCTGTTCTTCCTCCTCCAAGAGCAGCTATTTGAGTTCCACCCTAAGAGCACATTGACTTAGGCCCCAGTTTAGCAAAGAATTTTATCACATGCTCGAGTGCAGTTGACTTAGACCTTCAGTCTGTTTTTAGCTTATCGGAGCAGGCGTGGGTAGAGCCCTCGTCCTCTCACACGCGCCTGGCTCGGCCGTGGATGAGCAAAGAGCGACGTGCCTGAAGCTGAGCAGGGGCTCAGATAAGCAGGACTGTTGAGCTGGCCTCCATCCAGCCTTGGGGACATGGCTTTCAAGGCCTAATTATCTGCCCACCACTGCAGAGGTGTTGGCCCCGTGGCGGTGACACCCCACAGGTTATGGGGTGCTTCCACCCCAAGTCACCACCTCTGCATGGGCACTGAACTCGGTGCAGTCTGTGCCTGGCTCAGGCTCAGCCTTGGATGTTGGGAATCCTGAATAAGGACTTCAGGGTTAATGCTTAGCGACTTCAGAGCAGAGAATGTGGCTAAAGTAGGCAAAACCCAATAATTACCTTCAGTTCAGGCCAAAAGCAACCCAGTAACACTACAGTCGCTATTTTATTCTGCTTAAACCACAGCGAAGCTGGACACAGCAGCGCCTCATTTTCCTGTGGGCCCGCATCAGAAGAGAACGAGGCTTAATGACAATAGCTAAAGAAACAGAAAGACACCATGGATTTCTCCTGAGCCTCTTAGGACTTTTACCTTCAAAGTCTGGCATATTTAATTCAGCTCATATAAAAATTCCAGTGGTGAAGGGTGGAGAAAATCGAATGCTGAATGAAGACTTTTGTTTTCCTGACCAGAGCTGAAACGAAGAAGAAGCTGGGTGGTGATGATCAGATTTCTGCCACAGGTCAGAAGTTCAATGTATCATCGGATTTCATGTCATGGGGCTGCTCTGCTCCTAATTGCATCCAGCCAGGGCTCTGCACATCACTGAGCCTTTACTCTGGGCCCCCTCCATAAGATACATACCGTAGTCAGTCTAGTAACTAAATCATTTCAAATGCGTTTTTAAGGGTGAATCACTACCTTTCAATTCTACAGCCCAGCAGAAAACGAAATTAGTTGCTGGCTTGCGTTCATATAAAATATAAAAACCAGTACTTGACTGGATTGCCGCTACAGCAAGTTTATTTTGCACAAATTTAATACTAACATTAAGCTACAAGCCTTTGGTAGCTGTGATCTTGAATTCAAAGGTTTCTGGGACCTCATGGGGATAGAGGAACCAAAACGCTGAGAAACGTGGCCTGAGGGCTCGAAGCCTGACCCTGGTGGAGGGTGGATGAAGGACGGGAGCGGAGCTGGGTTTGTGCAGGAGGTGAGCAGAGGATCTGAGCCAGCAGCACTCTGCACACAGGTCCTGAGTGATCCCACCTCACAGCTGCATGAATTATTTATGCATCCTGGGAAGAGAAGCTATAGCCACATCTCAGGCTGAAATGAAAAAGAAAAAAAAAAAAAAAAAAGCCCCAAAAAAGCCCCAACAGCTTAGCACTTAGCTGATGACTGACTTTTTGAATAATTTAAATTCGACAGGGACATCCATGGTGGACTAGCATGACCTCCTATGGACATCTGTTCATCTGCAGAATTAAATGAGAGCGAGGGAACGTGTGAGCTCCCTGGCCAGCCGAATCACAACATTAAACCGTGGCAGGGGAACACGAGCTCTCAGGCAGTGGTGTTGGGGGGCAGTGGCTGAGAATCAAGTTGGGGATCTCACCTTCATCCAGCAGCTAATGAAGGTTAAATTACCAATCCTAACCCAGCTCTCACAGTGCGTGTGAGAGCTCCTCCCAGCACACCTCTGCTTTGAGAAGCCTCTCCAGGAGGTTTTACCCTTCCCACACCCGGGACAGACCACTGGTGACCCGCAGCACGTTCTCTCCTTACTAACTCCTCTCCCCAGCATTTTCATACTGAAAACAAGGCTTTCGCAGGTTCCAGCACATTCTGGTTTCCCATGTGAGGGAGAAGGAGGCTTTTGCTGGTGCTGTGGGACAGCTTTGAGATGCAGCTTGGGCGAGCAGCGCCAGCCAAGAGGAGCAGGGCTGCACAGAAGCCACGTCTGTGTTCCTCGGATGCTGCGAATTTCTCTGAAAGCCAAGAAACTTGAAACTGCAGTGGCAGCTCAGACTTCCTCCCGCGATGGAGTCGAGGCAGGCTAATTTTAGGCACCATGCACTATGCAAATCATCGTTCTGGAGCTGAGTTTATTTTTTAAAGTGCTGACTGCCAAACTTGCTGCAGGGCATAGACTCTTCATATGGGTCTTAAAGAGGTTTGAAACCAGCTCTTCAGTCGGTGGTGCTACATTTCAGATGGAGGGGGTGGCTCAAAGGGGCCCTGTGAGAAAGCAGACTTCCAATGGGAAAGGTCTAGGTGACTGGTTTAGATCATATACTGATTTTTCAGCTGGCCAGAATTAGCTGTTGGTGGAGTTTTGTGAATATATTTTTGATTCTATATATAATTTTTCTTAATTCCCCCCATGAGCTCACACCGTGGGCCCGCAGGAGATGCTGGGAGTGCTGGTATCTGGATCACGCCCAGGATCTGCAGATAAAGGAAGCAGATCACTTCTGGGTTTGAGATTTATTCTCTAAATATTTGGCACATCCACAGAGTTCACTTTTAAGTGGGATTGATCTGACTTCCTAGGAAAGAAGTAGTTCTTTAAAACATTGCTATTAGACTGTGATTCATGGCACTCGTTTGGAAGGCAGAGGCAGGCACGGGGAACACGGAGCAGCAGCAAGGCAGGGTACCCTTCCAGGAAGCCCAGGCTTCATCATGGACAGTAAATTGTTACATTTCTCTTCAATATTAAAAAGCTTTAGCATGCAGACTTCCATCTGATAACTTTCACAATGTCTCTATCATGAGTCGTGCTATGGCTGAATTGTTCTTTGTGTTTAAATGAAACAATTCTCCATTATTTCTTATCAACTTATCACGGAGAGCTTCAAGAACTTTCCTTTCTCAGCTTTGAGAAAAACCACTTCCAGGTTTGAGGTCTTACCCATGACCTCCAAGGCATTCGTGCATCCAAACGTGTCTGCCTGGACCTGAGCGCAGAAAGGCACTTGGAATCCTGAACTCAAAAATTACGTGGGAGAGTAAGAGCAGGAGCTTGTTTTCAACTGCGGAACTATTTTAAAAGGAGCTTCTGTTTTCTGCAGCTGATCTGGGATCTTCAGCCAAAGTGCTTTGGATCAGGGGCTCGAGTCCTAGCGAGGCGTCAGAATTTCTCCTTGGAATTTGCTCATGGGGTTTAGGCAGGACTCAGAGAAAAAAAAAAATGTGCGTGGAAAAACCTAATTTAGATACAGAGGTTGTGAAATATCCAAGTGCATTTAGGGGAGGGACTGCACTGAATTCCTCTGAATGCAGGGAGCTGCAGCGTTGTGCATTTATTTCCATCCAGGTGCTGATTTTGCAGGAGTCCAGCAATGCTCAAAGGCACCACCAAGATTAAAATAAGAAACTGCAAGTGGCAGCCCCTCAGCCACTGGAAGGGTGGGATTGAGGAAAAGCATCTTTTCCATCATAAAAGCCTGGAACAATCCAATTCCTTTGGGGGACTCAGGGTGGGTGCTGGATGTCAGTGGCTCCGTGCAGAGCCTGGGCAGCCACCACAGAGGGGCTGAAGGCCCTGCAGAATGAAATAATTCTCCTGCCTAATTCACATCTTCCCAAAATTGTATTTCCCATGAAAGAGGAGCCGAGACCCAAATCCAGGAGCAGGGAGCAATAAAGAGGCTGTGTGGAGATGAATGGTGTGTCTGTGCTGCTGGCTGCTCCACGAGGACGAGCAGCCCCGCTCCCCTCCCGGCGTGGCCACGCTCTGTTTCTGGACATTTTCCGTGTCATTTCATCGCCCCTCAGCTTCATATTAAATCTGACCTTTCCACTGCACTTGACTGGGGAAAGGTAATCACCTGCTTTGCTTTCTTCAGGGTTCTACATCATCGTGTGTGACAGGCAGATAAGTGTACCTGGAAATACGGCTGCATGCGAGACCAGGCAGGAAAAAATATCTGCGAGGAAGTCAGGATCCACTTGAAGACCTGCCAGACCTGCCTGAGTGCAAATATATTTTTCAAGCTGGATGTTTAACTCCCGCTGGCTCCCGTGAAAACTCAAAGATTGCAGAAAATCTTCTTTTACTTTGAACAGTGGAGAGAGGCTCCAGTCCCCACTTGCACGGCCCTGAGCGAGCACAGGGAGGGAGGCTTCTGTGATTGATGATGTTGGAAAGAGCTGGGAAGTTAGGAAGGGAGAAAAGGAATATTTTAGGTCTCATGCAGTGGCGGGAGAGGGAACCAAACACACCATTGTGCAGCTCGTGGCCTGGAACTGAGGCTGTGCACGGCACAAAACAAACATCACCCAAAAGCAGTTCAATACCTGAGTGCACCCATGAGCTTCAGGGGGATATCCCCAGGGGGTAACAAAAACCTCACACAATCAGCTCTATTAGAGCATCCTCACAGAAATTCAGAGACCTCTTCTAATTAATGCAGCTGTAAAATATGCCCGTGTAGAGTGGATTTGATTTGTTGGCTACTGAAGATGGTAATTGCTGGAACAGGGTGACAATCCCGAAATGACGGCGAAGCTAATCCACCAGGAAAGGTGAAGGGACACGGTGTGGCTGCTGTTTGGGTCAAGCAATGCACATCATTCTAAAGTAGTGTCTATCCTATAAATTCAGGAGGGAGTAAAAGAGTCTGCCCTGGGCTCAGTGCTGCTGCAACTGCTTCCTTTTATTGATCTTTACAGTATCTTGATCTAGTGCCATTCAGAGTGCCTGGATATTCGGGATATCGCCTCTAACGAGGGGCAGATGGGACAGGGTCAGCAGCAGCAAATTCAAGGGCAGGGCTCCCCCGAGGTGGGGTTTGAAAGCCCTTAATTAAGGTGAAGGAAATGCCTTGGTGTCACAGCTTGTTCCACTGGCTTTTCTCGTGTAGAAGCTCTACTTAACGCTGAAGTGATTAAAGAATGAGCCAAGTCGATACAGAAGCTTCATCCAACAAAAACAAAGGCAGTTTAGCTAAAATCGGTTTGAAAATGCTCGTTAATTAAGCTAAGGTAAATTTGCATAGATGTGGGCTTGCTAACACTCTGTCCCCCCTCTTCCCACCTAAATGGGACTAATTATTTCTCTAATTATGATGTAATTGTGTGGCCTTGGGATCATTGATTACAGCTGCACTCCTTGTCTGGCTGTTTAGCCTGAATCCAAGCAGGAAAGAGGGACGCTCCTCTGGGATGTGCTGCTACTCCTTTTGGCTGCAGCCTTGACCTTAAAAAAGAGGAAAAGCAAAAAGTGAGTAAGCTGACCTATTTATAGCCAGGCTAATTATTTTGATGTGCTATGACAGCAGCGGAGTCTGTTTTCTCTTCACTCAATTAATGGCAATGGAAGAAGCTTTCAATACCCTTTAACAGTGTTTGTTGGCTGCAATACAAACCTTTGCTCAATGTCTCAAGATGTAGGATTTTGAAACGGGGAGCGCAAGGTGTGTTGCGTCTCTGGCTGATGTGAGAAGCACTGAGGAGCTGAAAGAGGGGTGTTGATGTGAAAGAGAAAACCTGCAGTCGGGGGGGTGAAGGTGGCAGACGGCAAATCTGTGTAAAATTCACTGCGTAAAATTCTCCAGGTTGAAGCTGAGGTGACTTCTCATAAGGTGCTTGGTGGACACTGAGGAGTCTGAAATACAAAACTTTACTATTCCCGAGTGCGAAGCTGAGGCAGAGTGCTTACCTTGGCCAAGGCCGCAAAGGCCAGAGAGTGACACTCTTGGCCCGTGGTCTCTGATCCCTTCAGAGGAGGTGGATTCACGCTGTGTTTGTCACCGTCCCTTACCTGTTCCCGTGCACAGATTCTGTGAGGGGTGACCTGCTGAGCTGCAAATAAACTGGGAAAGGTGGAGGGGACAGAGGGGGATGTCTTGGCTGAATTTTTTCTTGCCCATTACTGAAGATTTCTGCAATAAAAAATTCCCCCTGAGCACTGTGATGTGTTTCCTAGTCTCTGGGGAAGTTGTTAATAAAAGCTATTTCTGCTCTGTGTTTTGGTGCTGGACAAGATAGGCTTTTTCTTATTTAAAGTGTTTGAATTAAACACATGGAGTGGATCATTATATTTAACCAAGACAGAATTTGAAATCCTACATTTTTGTGAGTTATTTCTGGCAGAAAAGCATTTCACTATTGAAGCTCAGGTCCTCCTCCCCCTCTAAGGTTTATAAAATAGCTTTTCTTCCTCGCTCCTTGCCACACTCAGGGTGTTCCACAGCTTGTCCCTCTCCGTGACCACAAAACTCCCGCCAGAGGATTTGCTGTGTACTCCAGGGCTTGCTCCACTGTGGCAAGAGAGGAGGAAAAATATCTTCTCTCTCCTCCTTTTACAGCTTCGACTGGGTCCCTGAAATCTGTGCACTTCTCAGATTGCTTTTGGTGACCTTTCAGGCTCTCAGAAAGCAGGTGCTGTTTGTGCAGCCCTTCTGTGACTGTCGCTTTGTTTCCCTTTGATTCATCCTTTCTAAAGCCCCGGGTCAGGCAGTTGCAGGTACAGTGCAATATTCATGAGAGGCTGATTTATGCAGGCACAAGGCTGTGCAGCGGGATTACAGGGTACTGAATGTTATATGCAGCTTTAATTTCTTTTTATGACCAAAGGATACAGCCAGAGTTTCTCAAATATGGAATTTATGAGAGCCTCATTCATGCAGGGTTTAAAGGGCCCCTGTCTCAGGTGGGGCGATGGGGTGAGCAGCCTGTGCAGCCTCTGCCAGTGAACAAAACTGCACAAAAACACATCCAGGGCAGTCGGCTGGACACTGGAACGGCCTCTGCACACAGAGCCCAGCACTCCAGCAGGATCTATGCAGTCCCAGCCCTTCTCTGAGTTACAGAGGCACAGAAAAACAAACTCTGGGAGATATTTGAGTCGAACATCTTCCAAGCCGGTATTTTCTGTGCAGTGCGATGCCAGAGGTTACCTTCAGGGCTTCTAAAAGCTATGACAGTGCAAACTAAATAACAGAGGGTGTTTGTGGTAAGTCCAGACATTTGGCCCTCCAAACCTCCATTCCTGTGCACCCATGGACACAGCTTGCTCCTCTTCTGGCTTAACTTTGCACTTGGTATCTGACCTGCAAGTCCTTTCTCCTGCAAAGGAGCCTCTCTGCTCACAGGAGGAGCAGGGTTTGTGTGTGCCCACCGGCTCCCCAGGCACTGTTATCCGCCTGGAATTTGCATTGCAGATGATCAAACAGCCAGGCATAAAATCCAAGACATTAAATGCAATAACGTGGCCCCGGAACAGAACGTGCATGTCTGATGTGGTGAATTACCCAGCCCTCTCCTGCCTGGAGTGTTACACATCCCATTCCATGTACTTGCATCCCACAGGGCTATTTTGGGGAGAGAGATGATTCTTTGGAAAGTCACT
Source organism: Dasyornis broadbenti (assembly GCA_013397935.1). Taxonomy (NCBI): domain Eukaryota; kingdom Metazoa; phylum Chordata; class Aves; order Passeriformes; family Dasyornithidae; genus Dasyornis; species Dasyornis broadbenti. Next base: position 1,999,434 of record VZRN01006271.1, on the reverse strand, counting down.
GAAGTTTTTGTATTGGAACTGGAACCGTTGGAATATTCAGCAACCTGACAGCAGGCTCCTGATGGGAGATGCCCCTGGCAGCCTGTGACTGTCTGCAGCTCCAGAGTCCCCGAGGGAGGGTGAAAGGGACCTGTTCCAGCCTCCACAAGCACAGGGAAGCGTCATTTCCAAGTCTGGTGGCTCCCAACAAGGCTCTCTGTGTTTGTGGTGCTCCGGGATGGTCAATGTGTGCTGCTGGCAGCGAGGCCCCGCTCCTTCCTCGTCTCATGGATGTCGCAACCACCTCCGAGCCCAGCCTGGACAAGTGGAAAAAGCCTTCCCCATCTTCAGCTTCTATTTCTGCAGAAGGGGAGCATTTCTTTCCATCTTCGCTGCCTGCCATGCCATCCAGGAAAACAAAAAGGCACTGCTAACATCTGCTCTTTTCTCCTCCTACATGCAGGCTCTTTCTCAGCTCCCTATTAAACCCCTTCCCACGCAGCGGCGTAGGCAGCTCCTGCGTGTACATCTCCGAGTACAATTTTTTTTCCTTCCCCCCCCATCCCTTGGGAGCAACATTTGCGAGGAGTGCCTGCTGAGGGTTTATTTTTGTACCTTGCTAGGACTTTTTGGTTAGCGGGCTCCTCGTTCTCCTGAGCTCCTCCTCCGGCGCTCAGCCCGAGCTCCGCGTGGCGGGGCCGACACGGCTGCTCCTGGAGACTCTGCGTGGGGCGGGAAGGGATGCAGACACGGATGGAGGACATTCCCATCGCTGAGCTACGCTCAGGTGCATCTACTTCCACCAAGAGGGGTTACTAAGGAAACGAGATGAATTTCTGGGAAAAACGCAGACGTTCCTAATGAGCAGCGAGCGCTGTGCTTGTCCTTTGGCTTGGATGGTTGGGGTCTGTTCTTTGCTCCCCTGCCATTGGAAAGTGTCTGATTTTTGAACCTGCCTTCACTCTCTCGTGCCAGGCTTGTCCCTGGGGCGGTGGAAGGGTGCTGAGCCTTCACCACGAAACACACGAGCTCTGAGTCACTCCTGCTTCTGGCAAAGGCAATGGGAGAATCCATCTGGGCTCGTTCCATGCTGAAAAACTTGCCATGTTTTGCAATATGCACTTTTTTTTTCTTTTTTTCTCCCTCTCCTCCAATTGGAGCAGGCTGGCTTCTCCTGAAGCTGGCATGGCTTTTTGTTGCAACAGGAAAAATCCCCATCAAAATAAATTTTGCTGGAAAGTTTAATCCGAGAGGTTCAAAGCTGAACAAAGGCGCTGCTGTGCGGGGAGCTCGGCAGAAGATGCTCGCCTCTTTCCCACAGCCCAAATCGAGCCCTGTTGGCAATATTCAGATTGTGCTGCATTGCTCCTAAGGCTTTTATGGAGGAAAAGGTTCTGCAGGAAATTGCCTGAAGGGCACAAACTAAAGGCAGAGGCTCTGCAAGAGGTTGGATTCACTGTCCTGGTCTCCTCCTGCACAGCTCAGGGGATGTGAGGTTGGTTTTGTGCAGGCAGGAGCGGAAAGCAGAGACCCCCAGCTCCCCCAAGACTTGCCAGTCAATGGAAACGAGTGATTTACCAGGCCAGAAATAGCAATTATCCTTGGAAATGCAACAAGGTGATTAATTGCACCACGAGCTGCAATCTCAAGAGCACCTACTTCATAACATCAGAACAGCAAGGCTTTTAGATATAGTGTTACTCTAGAAGGGGGGAAATACATTTTTCAAGTCCAGTAATCAGATCCAAAGGCTGAAAACAATTCAGAAAATGCCGTAAAAGGAACATGAATAGAAGCGACATCATTAAAAAGGAGCATTTCAAAAGGATTTATAATCCCCAAATGAAGTTCTCCAGTACAGAAGCAAAGAAAAAGAATTATTTGTTTTTTAATTTTAATTGTGTTTCCTGAATAGTGTGTTTAGTTTGGGGGGATGTGACATAATTGTGTATTTTCCCACCATTCAGAGAGTATAATTCAAGTTATCACAAGGAACACTTGCTCATTAAAAAAAAATAATCTAAGCTCGCAAACCTGATGGGCTTTGCAGTGCGATTAACTTGGCTGCTTCCAGAGTGCTTAACTCAAACAAAGGGGAAGTTCAAAGAGAATGGTTCAGTTTATCTTAGTATATAATTTTTTTTTGTCTGTGAACACAGAAGATTACAAGTGACAGTTTATGTGGTTTTTGGATAGATTTACAACGCCATTAGATTGCACCGAGGCCATACTGAAGACATATTTCTTTTAGGCTTTGCTATCAAGAAATTTAAAATGCCAATCCGTTGGAAATTAATTCCAGAAGAAAGGAAGGGAAAAGATTGTTGTTCTTCCATGCTAGCTGTTCTTGCTAACCCTTGTGTGCACATGGCAGTGGGCAGGGGGAGAAAATGGACAGGCTTGTAGCAACATATTTATTTTGCAGCAGGGAAGGGCATTGTGGAATTTTTTTTTATCTGCATGGGAGGGTCTGTAATGTAACCAATGACAAATATCTCGTGTCCAGCTCTGATGGTTTCTGGTGATAGAAAAGGTGTGTGTGAAGCAGATCAGGTTCTTCTAGAGGGATCCGTGCTTTTCCAATGGGAAATAACAGATTTTCCCCAAGCACTGAAGGGCTGCTCCATCCAACCCAATCCACAGGGCTGATCCAGAGCTGAAATCCATGAAAAGTCCCCAGGGCAGCTGCAGCTTCGGTTACTCTTGAGAGGAATAAACTGCTTTACACAGCTGTATTTCCCCAGTGGGTTTCTCTACTTTAGGGCTCTGTTTCCAACAGAGCATTGCCAAGGCAGGTCCCTGGCGGGATGTGACGAGGTTGCCCCTCCTGGGAAATGCAGAGGTGCCCATGGCTCATTGACAGCTGGGTTTGTCCTCACTGTGGTTCTGGGACAGTGCTGGTACCGGGGACAAAAGCGAAAACAGAGCAAGTTTGCTGATGGGAAGCTTCATAGATTGCTTCAGTATCAGATTTTTGCTTCTTACAGATTTTTGGAGGCATTTTTAAATTGCTTGAAATGTAGCTGCACAGTATTTCCAGCAGTCACAGGCTGACCTGGGATATCACTGTTTTACAGTTTTTTAGTAATGATGAAAAACTCCTAAAGTGAGGGTTATGCTGAAGAGTGGTTTGGATTCAATTATTTTATTTGTCTGTTTTTTTAAAATACTATTAATATAATGGTGCTGTTTTAAAACCAGAACAGTTGAGCCTGAGAGCATGGTCACAGCTTCCAACTTATCAGATCTTTCATTGTCTACCTGACAAGGGAAAAAAAAAAGGGAGAATATTTTCCTAAATATCCCTGCCGGACACCCGATCTCTGGGCAGGTATCGCTGAGCTAAGCTCGCTCTGCTTTGGCTCCAGCACAAACCCCTCCGGACCTGCCAGGTCCCGTGGCTTCACAGGGTGGTCAGGATGAGCCAATGATGGAAACATTTTTGGGATGAGCTGGGATTCCCTCTGAGATCCCAAATAGCACAGGCAGTGGCGCTATTTAAAAAACGACTTTGACATTGCAGAGCGCAGCCCCGTTCAGCCCTGCCGGCTGCTGCAGCTCAGCGCTATCAGGATCAAAGGTTTTGTCAATGATAAGGAAATCCAGAGCCCCACAAAGACGAGTTTGAGCTTAAAATCCCATTGGAGTTTGCCCAGATCCAGCTGGCGTTCCTTGCACAGCAAAATGGGGACAAAGGATTGCAAAATTCCCGTTTTTGAAACCTGCTTGTCCAAATAAATAGTGAGTAACCCAGACTTCATCCAAATGCTCTGGTTTCTTAAACAGGCCCAGCCCTAAAGCCCTGGCTGTGAGCAAACAGCCTCTGAAAAGTCTGGTGTGCTTAGAGCATTCCATTCAAAATAAAAAATAAAATACTGGCATAAAATTAAAAAAAAAAAAAAAGAAAGAAAGAAAAAAAAATGTTGTGCATTAGGGAAGAGAATTTCTGCCCTATGTTTTAAAGGGCAGAATTTTAAAGATATCACTCATTTATTTATTTAGTTAAATTTCAAAACATCCCTGGGCATTGCCAGTGCTGAAAGAAGCACTTTAAAACCAAAGCGGAGCTTTTAAGCCTTCAAGAATTGCTGACAGGGAGAAAACCGGCACCTGCTCTCCCTCCAGTCTTTGGTGTGAGGGTTCAACTTCAGCCCCCCAGAAGGAGGTGTGGGTGCCCACCTTGCCCAGCTGCTCCATCCCTTCTCCTGCCCTGATCCTGCTGTGCCTGCCAGCCTGGGGCTGGAGGTGCAAACCCCAAACTCCACCAACTTCCCGAGGCCGTTCTGTGGCCGTTTCACCTCTCCATGTACTCAGCAGGTTGTTACCCAGCACACTGATTATTTATTTGGGTGCCGAAGGGCTGGTGGGTTTACCAGACCTAATGTTTAACCCACGTCCTGTAGGAAAAGCGGCACTGAAGGATGGCTCTGTCACCCCAAAACAAGCAGGGCTGTCTTCAGCCAGCACATTTCTCCAAAGCTTTTCCATGAGACACCACAGAGACTTCCAAACAGGGTTTTCCTGCAGTGGGAAATGTGAAACTGCACTCCAGCATCTGCTCTGCTGCTCATGGAGACAACCAGAACCGGCAGGGAGGGATCCCCATCCCGGAGGGTTCTGGAAGTGGCAGCACAGGGCTCCCTCTCACTTGCCTTCTGCAAAAGCTGGTGCTGCTGGCCATTTCCGGGCCAATGCTGGGAATGCTGACATCAAGCAAATCCTAAAAATCTGCATTTCCTCAAGCACCTGCGCAAGAAAAAGCCCTACACAAAACAGATTATTGCACACTCCAGCAATGGGGCAGCAGGGCACTGCGAGCTTCACCAATACCAGTGGTGACTCTGATTTTTTCTTTTTTTTTTTTTTAAAACCCTTTAAATATTTACACCAAATTGCTCAGGAAGGAATTATTTGTCATTCTTTTTCATTGCTGCTAAAATTTCAAAATCAAACTTTGAGGACAGCATCTGGCTGCAGACACTTCATGGCAAGGAAAAAGCCCAGATCGGCTGTGCAAGCACCTGAGTTTGAGTTTGGGCTGTTTGAGTCAACAGGAAATGCAACTCTCCTAAAGAAATGACATTTTATTTTTGAGCCATCGAGGAATGCTGCATGAGCCATAAATGACAATAAGGCTGTGTGTGTGTTCAGGAAGGTATTTGGCTGCAGGGCTGGTTTTTGGGATGCCCTGGGTGCACGTTCAGGGTGAGTCTGGTCTGAAGCTCCACGGCCAGGTCAGGAGCTTTAGGTGGGGACCAAGGCAGGAACAGCCACGTTTCCTTGCGTTTCAGGTCACTGAGTTTGTGTACCCAAGCTCCAAATCAGCCCAAGTTGACTTGAAACGCTGCCAGTCTGGCCTAAGATTTGCAAGTCTGAGTCTAACCAGGAAATCTCTTCTTGATGAAAGTCTGGGGAGGGGGAGAGAGCATGCTGTCTGTGTTATATGATCTTCAACAATTTTATCTGCAGTGAGTTTTGCAATTCAAAACGCACATTAAAAACAAAAAGGTAAAGTTTTGCACAGCACAGCTCCATTTCCTTTCTACCTAAATTTCTACCTACCATTCCATTTCTACCTAAAATTTGCTGGTTTGTATTAAGACATCTGAGAACGAGCAACCCCCTTTATCAAACCTATTCCATGAAACCCCTCCTTTTTCCATGAAACATCTCCTGGCAAACCACCTCAAAGGCACCGATGCCAAATCCAGTTGAGCTGTGGTCATCTGGGGACGACTGTGCCATGTGATCATTTTTAGGGGGGGGCTGGTTCCCCATGTGGGGGGCATCACCATCACCCCGGGCTGGGATGGGAGCCCAAAACCAAAGGGACGCCTGTCTGGGACTGAGGTGTGACTGTGACAAGTTGGATTCGCACAGAGCTGAGACGTGAAGGTCAGGGAGGAAGGGAATGTGGGGTTGTTTATCCATGGGGTGCTCGTGGCTGGGAGCAGCAATGTTTGATCTGGGACCTCTCCTGGATGGAGTCCCCGGCACCCAGGGGCACACATCCAGCCTGGCCCACGATGTGTCTGTTCCCAGTGGGTTTCCTCCCACCCTGCTCTCCAAAATAACCCCCCTCAGGGCTGGGTTGAAGGGCAAACCCTTGATGTTGAACCTGCCTGACCTGGTAGCAGCGTTGGTGGCAGGAGCTGGGGGGAAAATCCATCACAAATCAGGTCCCTGCAGCTGAAGCATCTCTCATCTATGTGCAAATGTTGAACTGGCACAAGGCAAAGTTTCTTTTTTTAAAGCCCAGTGCTGGTTTGTGCAGTTTAATGATTTCCTCAGATATCTTTTTTGTTATTTATTTCTACTTTCTAAAGGCTCCTGGCTCTTTAACATTTTTTAATGGTATTTTCTGAGTGTGTTCTCAAATTAAATGTTGCTGAAAGCTGCCTTGCTTAAGAGGATGGGGGTTTGCAGAGCACTTGGGCCTGATTCAGCAAAAGCACTTGATTATCTTCAGTTTAATTTTACAAAGTAGTTAAGCACATGCCTACAGCAAGGTATGTCCTTAAGTCCACCTCTGCTCAGCAAAGCGTTTAAACACGTGCTTCGCTTTAACCAGAGACAGGGGAGTTTGAGCATATGCTTAAATATTCCTCAGACCTGGAACCTGAGCAGCTCTGGCAGATGATTACTCTCCTGCCTTTCTAGAACTGGTGGATCTGTCATACTGCTAAAAACATTAAAAACAAAACAAAAAAACCCATCCTTATAATACGTTATTTCTGGTAAAAGCAAGAGCAGCTCCGCCCCACTTTGGGGCTGGAGGGACTTTTGCCAGGGCAGGGAGGGGAGCGATGCTCTGGAGTGAGTGAAGCTTTGTGGCTGTGCCGTCGTCTCGCTCTATATTTGGATGTTGTTGCACAGGCACGGTGCAGGTCCCTGCCTGAAGCCTGTGGGTGTTGCTGAAATACAGATAATAAATGGCCGGTGTGATTTGACAGAAGCCACTTTGCTGAGTACATCCCAGGCCTGTTGGCTCTGCTGGACGCGCTGGCTGCCATGGGGCTTCTCCAAAACCCTTCCTGCTCTAAGGCTTCAGGTGTGTCGCTGTATTTGAGACTGGACCTCGCTGGAGGGAAAGCTCAGCCTGGAGATGTTCAGGGCAGGCTTTGGCACTTTGTCAAAAGAGTCAGCAGAGACGGTCTGACGCTGAGCCCAGCAAAACCAGGCAGGTTGGGATCAGCAGGGCTTCCCCCTGCAGCTCCTGTTTGCTTCCTGTGCTGAGTGTCTCTGAAACCTGGGAGATTGACAGCCCTTGGACACTCAAATCAAACAATCCTGGAAAGCAGAAAGGCTCCAAGCCTTGGCTGAGCCACAACACAGTATTTTCTGGGACTCAGCAACTGCCTTAAATCACAGCTTCCCTAATCCAAATTTGGAAAAAGTGCCATTCAGGTTTTTGATCCAGAGCTGCACCGCGATGCTGTCGTTCCGTAGCTGCCACAAACGCAGCACCAGTGGCCAGGAGGGGTGACCCCATCCTGTGGGTTGCTGCCTGCTCCATCAGCACTTGGTAAAGAATTCCTTCTGTATTTAAAATCTAAGAATCTCTTTAAGAACGGCGAGGGCAACACCAATGGTCCAAAATGTTTCCCCCACAGCCAGCTCTGGTGCTGCAGCGTAGCAGAGATCGGGATCCAGGTGAGCACTGGCGGTGCTGCCTCCCATCCTGCACTTGGAAACCAAAGGGATGATGAAATACAACTGTTACAGCAGAACTTTGGGTTCATTTGCTGGTGATTTGGGTAAAAGTTTCATTTTCCAACTTGAGGAGCCTCCTTGTTCCCACAAATAAAACCAGCTGCTGATCGTGCAATTCCAGTACCAGGGAAAAGACTGGGAAAGAAGAGCAAATGGATTAAAAAAATTGGTGTCAATTTTCAGATGGCGATGAAAGATCCAAGTACCACAAGAAAGATCAGCTCCATTCCCAGCTGTTCAGCTGAAACTCATCATTTGGATGGGACAAAGCCAAATCTAGATCCAAAGAGCTCTTGAATTTTTTTTGGATTCAGGGATCCGCCCTAGTTGAAGATGCAGCTCCCTCCTCGCCTGTCTGGTCCCGCTCTGTTTGCCTTGCAAGCTCTATCAGTATAGACTCCCTGCTTGTTTTTCCAAGGCATAGGGGACATTTAACAAATCCTTCTTTTTTTCAGAATATATTCCTTCCCTGCAAAGCTCTTGGCTATTCCTATCTTCTTAAAAAGTCTTAAAAAAAAAAAAAAAAAAAAAAAGTTGTTTGTGGTGCTAACAGTATGGAATGAGCTAAAGCTTTATGCCATTTTTAGCACTCTTGGAACAGAGAGAATTGGAGGAACTGAAAATATATGCTTAATCGCCCCCAGGAAAGGCTGCCATAATATTTTGGGTTGCATAAGCAAACTAAATTGGAAATCTGGAATCTATTCAAGACCTTTTGATCAGGGAGCTTTGCAAGTGCAGAAAAGTAAAAACACAGACAGATGGGGATTAGAGTTGAGCATCAGGAGAATAATTTCCTCTTTTAATTTCAGTTCCGCCAACATATAAAAAGCATTAACAATCCAGTTACGTAACGTGCGTCAGAGCCCGGCTGGACGGGGCAGGAATTCTCGCTGTAATTAAGCCATTGCCCATCCCATGGCTGCTGCATGGTGGTGGGAGTCTCTCTGCACCGGGGAAAGACCCCTCCCTCCTTCAAAAATCTGGGCAAATGTCCTGGCCAAAATTAGAAGCAGTTTTCGAAGCTAATAGGAGCTGCAGGGGGCTCAGGGAAAATTGAAGGCTGCTCCGAGATACCGCTGAGCTCACAAAATCCAATTGACAATCACTTGCAAACCCCAATGCACCCTGTTTCTCTCTGTCTTTGTCACTAAATCAGCTTCAGTGGGAGAAGGGAGATTAGGCTGAGGAGCAAGCGGAGATATTTTTGCTGATTGACGTCAGGAACAATAGTCCATAATATACTTTGTGTTGTTCTAATAGTGGGATCTTTGAGAGAAGGCACTACGACATCCAAAGGCTGGCAAGAGTCCCGCAAATTTGAGACTGCAAAGGCTGGCAGATTGGATTAGATTTCTGTTCTTGCCTATTCTCCTCTGCTCGGGGGGATATTTTTGTGCACAGTGGTTGATGCAGAACGATGCAAAGAAGCACTAAGAGGATGGTCTAAATAGGACCACTTACATTTCAGGATCAACTCACTGGACACGGCTTGGGAACAGGTTTTGAAGAGTGTCTGATACCCCAGCACATCCATGTTAAGAACTATTTGCTTACTGGGATCAGCTCCCTAGACTGCTGGTGTCTGCAGCCTTTAGATAAAAGCCACTCCTTCCAGGTAGTGGCTTTTTATTTTTTTTTTCCTTTTTTT
>VZRN01006271.1:1961146-1990071 GCA_013397935.1 Dasyornis broadbenti | reverse complement strand
TTTTTTTTTTTTTTTTTTTTTGAGATGTTTTTGGGAATTTCTTCATGCAGATTTAACTACAGTTACTTTTGCTTGCCTCTCACTCTTATTACACGAACTTAGATGGGAGTAGGAGTGAGATTTCATGGACTGGGTCTGCTTTTCTTCAATTAATATGGCATATAGGAAGAGATCTGTGTTTTTGGCTTCGCTTTATGATACTCTGCCTGAGCTCAGAGGAGTCTCCAGATAGTCTCTGCAGCAGGGGTAGAGCTGTCCTGGGAGCTTTCCAGCCGCTCTGAGAAATCCCAAATTGGACAAACCCCTGGAGCTCTCCCTCTATTGTCCTCACCCTGACCCTTTGGGGAAGAGTGCAGTGAGGAAATCCCAGTCTCCTGGAGAATCTGAAACAGGGTCTGAGGGCAGCCCATAACCTCTGCAGGTTGGAGCTGCTTGAAGAGAGCTGCTGTGAGGAGAGCTTGTGGTGCTGGAGGATGAGAGGCTGGACATGACCCTAAATGTGCCCTGGCAGCCCCAAAAGCCAACCATGTCTTGGGCTGCGTCCAAAGAAGCTTCACCAGCAGGTTGAGGAAGGGGGTACTGTTGAATCATCCTCTTGAAATGTTTTGTCCCTGGGGTCCCCAACATAAGGAGGATGTGGAGCTGCTGGAGCAGATCCAGAGGAGGCCAGACAGGGACAATCAGGGCTGAAGCCCCTCTGCTCTGGAGCCAGGCTGGGAGAGCTGGAGAAGAGAAAGCTCCAGGGAGAGCTCAGAGCCCCTTCCAAAACCTAAAGGGGCTCCAAGGAGAGCTGGAGAGGGACTTGGGACAAGGGATGGAGGGACAGGACAAGGGGGAATGAGTTCAAACTGACACAGGGAAGCTTTAGTTTAGATATCAGAAAGAAATTTGGTTTAGATTAGCTACAGAGAGGAAATTCTTCCCTGTGAGGGTCATGAGGCCCTGGCATGGATTGCCCAGAGAAGCTGTGGCTGCCCCATCCCTGCAAGTGTTCCAGGCCAGGCTGGATGGGGCTCTGAGCTACCTGGTGTGGTGGGAGGTGTCCCTGCCCGTGGCAGAGGGGTGGAACTGGGTGGTCTTCAAGGTCCCTCCCAACCCCAACCCTTCTGTGATCCTAAGAAGGCTCAGGTGCTGCGCTGGGGGTTGTGGATAAAGCATCACTTTTCACACTGAGCTGCTGAGCGAGTGTGAGCCCGACCGTTAATCGGACCCGGGGACTGTGGCTGTTTCTGGGCCACAAGAAAACCACAAGAAGAGTTAGTCATGTGTGAGCAGTACTCTGCAGGCTGATGTGCCACAATAAATAAATAAAAATAAGAGTGAAGCATTAAAAAATGAGTTGTACACATGACTGGCACATCATTTCCATTCAAATGGGTTATACCGTAGGTGCAGATGAGATCATAGGCTGCTATTTAAGGAGGAAACCTCTACTTACATAAACGTCTGATTATGCAACTGTCATGGAAACCAGAGATGACAAAGATGTATTAGATTAGCTTGTCCATCCCCTCGGAGCGCAGGATTGTTCCTTGTGGTTTATTTTTCGCTCAAGATTTAAAGAACTGATCAGTGGCTGCTGGATACTGAACTTGGGAAGAAATGATTTAGAGTACGAGCTGAGCTGTCACTTTTCCAAAGGTGATTTTCTTTGGAAACTCGGGAGTAGAAGTGCTTAAGGTCACTGGTCGCATCCAACGATCCTCACACCGGTGCCTAGTTCATCCCTGTGCTTTTATCCGTGGAGTATCGTGGCTTTCACTCCTTAAAATACAGGCCAGGGTCTTAGTGGACTTTTCTCTACCATTCTGCCCGACCTTTCCTTCATTTTCATCCCCTGACTCTGTTGTCTTTCCAAATAACACTGCATTTTCTCTGGTTTTGCACCCTGCCAGCGTGTCCCCCGTGGTTGTTGCTTAGCCAAGCTATACAAATTTAGCTGCTCTTAATCTTTCCTCATAGGTCAGTCTTTGGAGCCACGCTCATTTTTGCTGCTGCACAGGGAAATCGGCAGAGATTAGTATTTTAATCTTCTTTCCCTGTTTAAAGAAACCCCAGGACACGCATTGAATGGTTTTCCTGCGACTTGAAATTACAACATTTCGAAATAAATGTATTTATATCACTTTTTCTCAGCTTTCACCTTTAGTTCCTCTCAGTCATTGGTTTGGCTGCTCTTCTGCCTTAGAAATGGCGCTTTTCTGAACAACTTGAACTTCAGTTTGGTTCCTTGTCATGAGCAGGTTGGCGTTGCTGTCACGAGCTCTACGGTTTAGTCTCACCCATGCTCATTCTGCAGAATTAACCTGAAGTGGTTTTAAACCAAACCCTCTGGGCTGTCCAGTCCCACCAGACGCGAGATTTGGGAGGATGCACAGCAAGGCAAAGACAAAAAGATTCATGCTAATTACCAGTGATATTTAGCCTCATTTTTGTCAACCGGTCCCCTTTGATTGTGTTTTCTGCTCGCTCACAATGTGTTTTGTTGCAGTTATTTTCCTTGGAGGTGGTGTCCTCGTTCTCTCTTAATCCCAATGGTCACTGAACTCAACTCCTGCTCCCCTCATGTCCAATTCAGATAATGATAAACAATTATAATGGGTATTTTTGGCTCTTAAGACCTATTGAGAGCCTTGCTTAAAGAGTTTTAAGCAGTAAATGCTTTTTATCTGTATCTGGACTTTACCCAGGATCATACGACAAATTAAATTCAGGCTCCATCAGATCCCAGGAAAGAAACAGGCTGGAGAGTTGGGTCTTTTCCTCCGAAAGGGGGTCCCAGAGCCAACCTGTACCTGACCATTACCTGTTGATAATAAACGGGGAACCTGCTGCTGCAGAACACAGGAGAAAGCCAATACTTGACACAGAAAACTCAAAATACAAAAGGGCTTCTCTCCGAACCATTGCATCAGGCTTGCGAGCTAATTCTGGTCTCGCTGAAGTAATTTGAAAAACTCTCTCAGTGTGGGCACAGTTCCCACTGCCAGCCCTGCCAAGCACCTGAGCAGCGACCTCCAACACCTTCCCTATCTCGCTCCGGGGCTATTTTAGCCAGGGCTGTCAGTTGAGCCGAGTTGTTCCATTATGTGGCGGCTTTGCAATGTGGAAGAGTGTTCAGGAGGGACCACTCTCTAAATGAGAGGAGAGTGACTCAGTCTCCAGGGCCTGTTCAGTCACTGATTTTTATTTATTTATTATTTTATTTTAGTTTTTTCCTGAGGCAGCTGATACAGGGAGCAATTAGAGTGGTGATTTTTCTGTGCTATGGATCTCGACTGACTGCGCCGTGGAGAGACCTGTGCTTATTTCACACCAAACCCCGCTGCAGGGCACTGTTTTCCAGGCACTATTGAACTGAGACTGACTTGACCCTAGAGACGAAAATTCAGATTGTAGTCTCTCATCACGGATATCCTTCCATCAGAGAGAAGACAGAGAAGCGCAGTGCTCATGGGATGATTTAGAAGACAAAAGCGCTCCAACGACTCATTTTAAATCACGGCAATTGGACTTTGCACAGCCAAGCCGACTGGTTTTGGAGCAGGTCAGATGAGTTCCAACCTCCTCTTCAAGTATTTAAGGGAAGTCCTTAACAACAAGAACCCGCTTTGTTGCACTTCTTAACAGAACAACTCACTCCAGGGAGAACTTGCTGGGTGCCCTCCCCATTTCTCCGCAGCAGATGCCCAAGTTGCTGCTGTTCCCTCTTCCACAAATAGACACATTTCCGCAGGAATGATCCCTGAATTTCATCTAAGAGCCTCTGAGAGCCTTCTAAATAATTTCAGCATGAGCTATCCTTAGGAAGTTAAAATCAAAGGCACAAGTTCCAGCATATTTAATAAGATGGAAATGGCAAAATGAGAACCACATTGAAGGATTTGGGAGTTTTCTCCCTGTATGGATTCCAAAAGGGGTCATGGGTTTGCAGAGCTCTGGCAAGCACAGAGATGCTGTGCATTCAGCACAGGCAGTAATTACATCTCCTCTTCCTAAATTATGTTATCAGGAAACATCTATATTGTTTGCATGGGTCTAGATTACGCTCTGAGAATAGAATGTTCCCTGCATAAAGAGCACGGCTGGAGTAAATCAATGAGGATGCACTCAGAAACATCAATTAAAGGTAATACAAGTCTTCAGTGTGGTATCAGGGAGCGAGCAGAGTTTGAAATTCTCATCTTCCCAACCCTGCCTTCCTCCCTGGGAAAGCGACAAAGCAGAACTACTCAGAAATTCATAAGGTTTAAAAATAAAATACTTGTCTCTTCTCATCCTCATCTTTACTCAGGTTTTTACTCAGTGCTGGTTCCCAGCATAGTAGATGAACGTAATGTTTTTCTTCAGATCTCGAAGTTCTGCTGGGTTAAGGAGCTGTCTTTCTGCAAGAGTCACGAGCTGAGTACCTTGGGTTTGAGGTACCTGCTTTGGGACACGTGCAATCTGATTGCCTGAGGTGCCAAGCGCCCATCAGTGATCCAATGGAAGTCAAGAAAATCAGGTTCTGGGCTCCTTCAGAGCAGCAGCTAGAAATTCAGATTTTCCAAGTTGACAGTGATGTTTGAGTACAAAACAACAGCAAATTTGTGTTAGAGGTGGGAATGAAATTTAGACCCTTTTGCCTCTCCAGTGTGTAGCACCTGGAGCTCATCTGCAGAGGGGTGAGGGCTCTGGCCACCTTTGGACATCATTAGTTAGGGACTAAATGCCGCCACCACGTTCTCCACTGGTGCCAGAGATTTCCCGTTATTGAGGCAAATGAGAAATTAATGTGAATCGTCCTTCAGCCTATTAATTCTGTGTCCCCTTTGCAGACGTTAATTCAAATGCAAAATCTGAGCCTGGGTTTGAGCCTCCCCTGCTCTCCACGCAGTTCATGCACAGGGCTCCTGCTCAGGCACATTTGTTACCTACGTGACACTCATCCATCATCTGGATTGTAATGGTGAGAGGTGGAAAATTTTCTCCTCGCTACTCGGGAGGAAAAAGGACCTTAGGAAGAATTTATAAGCTTCTTTGGCTGAGCTAATTATTCAGGAAAGGGTATTTTTCACTGCAAGGAGCACAGGCGGGCAGATTCCATTCATAGCTCAAATGCCAAACGGCTTTAGCACCTTTGGTTTTAGTGGCTTATTTTATTAATATTAAGGTGCTGGTGGGGGGGAGTTAGTGTTTTGGGTCTTTTTTTTTTTTTTTTAAATGCTTTTTCCCTTTGGGCAGAAAGCTGCTCCCTTTTCGTCACAGCCTGGATAATGAATTGCAGTGTACAAAGCCGGTCATACAATACGCAGCAGCGGCAGCGTGGAGCGAGAATCTTTGGGAAGAGTTTCCATAGAAACATTGACGTCCTCCTGGCGAACAGGACACCGAGTTCCTTCAATGGGAGGTATGGGGTTTTAAAGGAGCAGCGAGGTGGCGGGAAGCCAAGCCAGCAGAGCTATGACTCTGCATGTCCCAGTAGAATAGGGGGTTGGAGCTGGTGGGAGGGGAAGAGAGAAAAAAAAAAAATAACCCAATTACCCTCACATTATCAAAACGTTGGATTTGATGGTTGCTGCTAGAACGGTGCTGTACAGTGCCTGGTAAATAATTAAACCGCTGACCGCAACGCGTGCGAGAGCAGGCAGCCAAAAATCATAAATACTCAAAGCTGTGAACTAGCAGCTTCTAAAAAATCCTGTCAGATTTTGTCACAGACTTCATCCCCAGAAGCCTTAAATTCAGCACAAATCGGCATGACGCAGGCACAAACCTCCCGGGGACGAGCAAGGTTGCACCCGGCGATGCGCACCCTCCCCTTCCCTGCTTGTCTTGGAATGAGACAAGTGTTTTGCTAATGTTCCAGCTCTGTGTTTTAAATAGCCTCGTGTCTACCCAGCTAAATAGTGGCAGAGCAGCCCTGTCTGGAAGAGGCTGTTTCTAGAAGGAAAACAGTCAGAGGAAATGTTTTTGCCAGAAACGTTGGAAATCATACAAAACAAAAAGGGAGCATGCAAAAGAATTCGCCGCCGAGCGCTCCCCAGTGTTTTTGTTCGGGCTCACAGAATGCTTTGTTTCAGAGCAATTCCCAGATAAGACTAATGAAGGTGACAGTCCCTTCTCGGAAAGCCTGTGACCCACCCCAAGGCCTGGCCGACGCCAGGGATGTCAGCTGGAGCCTCCCCTGGCTGTGAGGGCTCTGGCTCCACACCCGGAGCGAGCGCATCTCAGCCAGACAAAGTGAGCAGCCACCCGACCCAACGGGGTTGCTCTCAGCCTTCACAGCTTCCTCCAGCTCTGACTCTGAGCTGGACATCTCTAGCACAATTCAGACGACTCCCTGGGGTAGATGAAAGCAATTCAGGGCCTTATGTCTCCCAAAGAGACTCATAGAATGGCTTGGGCTGGGAGGGACCTTAACACTTATCCAGTTCCAATCCCCTGCCGTGGCCAGGGAGACCTTCCACCAGACCAGGTTGCCCCAAGCCTCATCCAGCCTGGCCTGGAACACTTGCAGGGATGGGGCAGCCAAAACTTCTCTGGGCAATCCACGCCAGGGCCTCACCACCCTCACAGGGAAGAATTTCCTCTTTGTATCTAATCTAAACCTGCCCTCTGTCAGCTTTAAAAATACCCAATACCTAAACATCTTCTTGGGGTGAGTCCCATGAGGTGAGGAGCACCCATTGCAGCTCTTCCTCTATTTCTCTCCAGCGCTGATATCTCAGGGGTGACTCGTTGTTTACCCTGCAAACCCCTGGGTTGTGGGGTTTGCTTTGAGCAGGTGAGCTGGTGCGAAGCGGAGCACCACCGGGACAGCGCAGAACAAGGAAGGAACTTTGCTCCATGCAGGAGCAGGTGCCATGGTCTTGAATCAGCCTTGTCCTCTCTGCAAGAGAGCTTTTGTTATTCACAAGTCTCTTGCAGGTTTCCACACATCCGTTTCTGGTTCAAATCCCTGCGGAGTGATTACCAGAGAATACAAAGCATCCACAACCCCATCACAGTGGAATGGGAGCCCCCGGTACCCTGTGCCTTCCACAGCCTGCTCCAGACAGTCTTCAAAGGCAAACCACTGCAGTGTGGCTGCTGACCTTAATCCCTGTCCTTTGCAATGCTCAGAGACTGTGGCTATTTATACTGCTCTTATTGCAATGCTGAAAACTCTTTGCTGAAAGCTAAATTATTTCAAATCTGTATGGGTATGATGCCACATGAAGTTCTGGTTTACAATTTTATAGCAAAGACATCCATTTATTCAGTGGGCTCCAGGTAGGACGTTTGACACAGGATATGGCATTGATCTATTTGCAGAATGTTTGCAAGGAGATCATTTTGGTTCAACCTGTTCAGCAAGATTTGCTGTAGACACAGAAAGACACAAAAGTTGGCAAGTCAGAGGATCTCAAAGAAGTGCCTTGAGTATTGGGGACATTCAAATTGTTTCAAAGGATGATGGCAGGAATTGCTTTGAAGGGAATAGGAAGAGAGGGTAAAACACATGTCCATCTTCCTGAGGAGTACTTAGCTTTTTCCATCCATTTGTCTCAGAGTGTTTACTTTATCCTGCATAGTGGATGCAGGAGACTTAGAAATAAGGACCCATTTAGAATGAGAGATGTTTTACTTGAGCTCTTTGTCCTTACTTACAACATAGGGGAACTTGAAGGCTCATTATTCCTTCTTGATTAACATCCCTTTATAAGGTGTTCAGCTAGCATGACAATGAACCTGATTTAAATACCCAGGTAGGCTGAATTTGCATGTGCCAGGAAAAGACTGAAGGCAAACCAGACCCCAAACCCACCACGATACGGCAGCTGGGTCAAGGTGGGGCTGGGGACAACGCCTGGAGCTGATCTGGAGGGACAGGAACCGTGCCCAGCCTCTGGCCGAGCAACCACAGCACACAGGACTCGCGTGCTGGCATGGACCTACTTGCGCCCACACAGAGAGAGCTCAGCTCTCCTGAATTAGGAAGAAATCCAGGCAGAGCAGGGAGGTGCTCTGGTTTGACTGCAGCTGGGCCCTCCCAGCACGGTGTGGTATTTCTGGAAGAGCGAGCAATAAGAAATTATCTACTTGACTGGTATTAAACCGGTGCACTACAGCAGTCCTGCATTTCTCTGAATCAAATCTTACCACAGCACTTCCTTTGCCAGAGGTGCTCTCTCTTCACTTCCAGATGATCCACAGAGCTCAGTGCTGTGCTGGGGGGTGATTTTAGGTGAGGCACAGGCACTGCCCCAGCTGAGGTGCTCTTGCTCCAGCCAAACAAACCCTCCTCAGAGACACTTAATGAAGAAGTTGCACTTAAGTTTTATGAAACCTGGTAGCCCCTGATCACCCCTTTGATGCAGTGCTGAACTGGGGGGCAAACTCCTTGTTGAAAATGAAGTCATTCCCGTTAAGGGCAGATTTATGCGCTGCTGGCAGAATCAGGCACTGGGCCTGAGAGGCTGCAGTGACGCCTCGGTGATTCCGTACTGGCTCATGCTTGGTGGAGAATTCCTACAAACATCTCTGCATGCTGCTCACAACTCGTGTTTGGCTTAAAAAAGGAGACAGGCAGTTCCCTTTCCATATCTTGCAGTCAAGAGCTGTCAAAGACATGTAGATGTTTCTATTCAGGCATTTCTGTTCAGAGGAAGCATCGGTGCTGTGCTCGCTGGCTGAATCAGGAAAGTCTTCTTCTGCACCTGAGCCCATGGGGTCATTCCCTTCGGGTGCATCGTCTGGAAAACGGCAGCCACGAGGAGCCACAGCCAGCAAACACTTTGCAAATCCACTACCCAGCCCCACTGCTGCTCCTGGACTGGAGCCTGTGCAAACAGCAGGGAAATTGTATTCCCTGTGATACATGGTTTGAGCTTTCCTTCCAGCAGATCCTGCTCCTTTTTCACATCAGCTCCTCTGCTGAATCTAGGACACAGGAGGTGCTCAATCCTGCCTTCTGGGCTCTCCTTCATCAGATTTACAACGTTTTTGTGCTCCAGCAGTAATCACAAGCTGCTCATGTTAAATGCCACGCTATTGGAAAGTCTTTCTGAAGGGCTCCGAGTCTTTGATCGTTCCTTGGAATAGCAGGAAACAAAGTATTTCTTTCAATAATGAAGAATGAATTCCCACCTTATCCTTCAAAATGGTGGTGGATTTCTGTGCCTTAGATGTGACACAAGCCCATTGCAGTGGCCATTTTGAACACCTAAACTCCCTATAAACAGCTGAAATGTCCAAGGTGATGTCCAAGCCCATTGCTTCAAACATTGCCTTGGAGAGTGAGAGCTTGTGCTGAAGAATAACAGAAAGGAAGAACGGATTTTTTTAAAGATGGGAATTTGATACCAAAATTTAAGCATGGCCATAACAATTACAGCCATCTAGTGGGCAAAACAGATTTTTTTAAAAATAAAAATAATATTGATATTCAATTTCAACAGTAAAATACTTGTAAATTATGGACGTCTAGCATATAACCTGGGGAGCTGCTTTCACTGTTATGGGAGGGGTTTTTTTAACCTATTCTTCAGGAATACTAAAATCTCAAATATTTTCCTTCTTGCATCGTAGTCAACAAATATTAGGAAAATTAGATCTCATCTGGTGCTACTGTTTTAACGAGGGACTTGCTGAGAGTATCCAACGAAGTGTGTTATTGCTCACACTGCAGCTGAAGAGACAGGACTGAATTTTTTAACAGAGATTTCCTTTCTCCAACTGGTTCATTAAATTTTAAAGTTAGATATATGACAACACAAGCTTTAAGTTAAGTAGCTGGCAACAAATCAACAGGCTTCACAGAGTGATTAAGGATCTCTTTCTGCAGATGCTTTGTACAGGTTCTTTTGGCTCTTGATGTCATCCATCATTTCAGGAGCTCCTCGGGCTTCACAGGGTATTTCATGTTGATAGGATCTCTAGTGAATTTCTACTGGAAAAGCAAATTGGAAAGTAAGCATTTCATCTGAATCTTTGCATATCAAAAGGAAGAAAAAGTACATCCTTTTCTTTATCTTACTTTTATATGGAGCATATGGGCTGAAACGCTGAACTTCAGATCTGAATTCCAAAAACTCCAAAGCATTTTGATTTAACCCGTAATAAAATCTGCACTGGAATTTCATAACAATGCATTTTAATCCACTTCCAAGGAGGGATAAGATTCTCTGTGAGAGGGTTTGCTCTGTTAGAAGTTTTGGGGTATTTTTTTCCCTTCAAACTTAGTCATCTGTATTCAAGATTTTAAAAACTTATTTACAGAACAAACAAACCTTCTCAGAATAATCTCCGCAGGCTTTTGATCGCATGCCTCGGAGTGGAAGAACAGGCTATAGGATCTCTTAACTCTGTGACAAGAAATAACTGGCTGTGAATTTTGGAAATCCTCTCTGGCATGTGTTCAAGCCGGTATTAATACAAACCGCCCCATGCCAATCTCCTGACTCACCCCAAACGGCGGCTCCCGACACTCATCCCATCGCCGGCCTTCCCTGGGAAGAAAACAAAGCAGCTCCTCCCTTCCTTCCTGAAGCCTCACATGCCCCAGCTGCTGCCAGACTGGGGCATCTTCTGTGTTTCCAAGCGTTTCATGCGGGGGCTGAGGCAGTGCCAGTGGATCTTGAAGGGATGTTTGCAGCAGTAAAATTGGTCTCAGCTCCCCGGTCCTTGGGCACAGAGTGTTCTTCAGCCAGTCCTGGTGGTTTCACGTTCAGGGCATGAAAACCTCTTTTCAGCAAGTATGTCGGATTCTCCTGGTGCCTCTGGTGCAAATCTCTCTGAAGACAGCTATATGTCAATTACAGCATTGCATTGCTTCTAAATTCTATATATATTTATAGGACTCGATGGTCTTTTCCAACTCAAGATACTCTACGATTCTATGGGTTTTGTGTATTTATATATTATTTACATAGTGTATAAATACCCAAGTAGCCATTATCCAGATGCAGGCAGCATTTGCAAAGGAAAATGTTGTTTAAATACCAGAGTCCTGTAGAATCTTGTGTGTTGGAGGAAATCTTGTCCCACACTTGTTTGTGCCAGTTCCAGGAGGTTTTTTCTTCCTTGTCCTGCAGGTGAGAAGCGAGGAGTGAAGGGCAGAGGCTATGCTGCTTTAACCATGAATTTTTTGACCTCTGACAGTTTTGGTTTTTTTAATCACAGCCTTTTCTAAGAACAGGCTGTGCAGTACAACTTGCCATATAAAATCCTGGATAGATACAGAGCTGGATTTGTGATGCAGTTACTGGTATTTCATTAACCTTTATCTTGACAAGTGGAAATAACACGCAGTGATTCAGGGGAAATTTTTCACTTGCAGAGAAAAATGGTGCCAAAAGAAAGCGAATGGGCTAGAAATTAATAAATACAAATCTCAGTAGAAGAAATCGACTTCCAGATGGACTTGGCCCCTTGTCTGCGTTTCAGATGTGTCGGGGCTGTTGAGATGATGCTCTGTGGGGCAGCCTCAGCTCAGGAGCCTGTGGGTGACCCCAGCCAGCCTTGGGGAAAGGGTGGCCCCTCTCCAGGCTCTCTCCTCTGTTTTTTCCACCCAGATGAAGACCTGGGCCTCAAGGATTGTCTATCCCACCATGAGCTGTGGCCTCTCGATGCCATGTCGTGTCTTCAGCCTCGTGGTTCCACTGGGCTCAGCTGCTAAAAGGCTTTTGCTGTGCACAAAGACTGCTGGTGCTCATGGTCCTGGTGATGTGGACATGCAACCACCAGCCCTCCAAAACCCCAGGGAGAACCATCTTTAGGAGGACCTGAGCAAAACACAGCCTCCCTACAACTGCAGCCTCAACGGTGGCCAGCAGAGTCCCCCGGAGGAGACGGCAGAGCTGGTGAGTAATAAGGATAACTGATGTTTTTCCAAGCCAAAACCAGCCTGACTCACCACTATTTTGTTTCTTTTATTGTTATTTGTATCGCTCTGATGCCAGACGGCAGATCTCAGTTATTGAGCCCAGGGTTTTATCACCACATAACAGGAGAAAGTGCCCTCTGAAATGCTTCCAGACTAAATCAGTAGGAGGCAAAAAAAGGCAAAGCCACTTGCTCACTGCTGCCCTGTAATTTGGGGCTGAAACCCCCCCAGTGCCCTACTCCTCACTGAGCACCTTCGCTCACCCATGGTGGCATCTCTTCCTGCTGGCCTTGCCTTGCTCTAAGCCAAGGTTTATAAACAGTCAATACCATTTCTTTTCCAAATAAAAGATCACGCGTTCCGGGACCCCTCATGCTCCAGGGGGAGTGCTCGCTGCCGGCAGGGGCTGCTCAGATCCAGCAGCTTTCCATCCAGATACTTATCTGAGGCATCAGGAGAACAAAACACGCCACCAGGAAACCAGCAGGAGCAGGGAGAGCACCATGGATATGGCAGGGGTCACCCCTGGCCATTCGCTCTGGCCGTGCCATCCTCCAGCAACGGTCCTGTACAATCAGCTCCTCTCTTGGATGAAGTCAGGATCTATTCCTGGGCAGGGATGCCATGGAAAATGTCTCTCTGGAGCTGGTATCTGCCAGGGATAACGTCTCTCTCAAGCCGGTATCCAGCACAGGGTAAGTTTCCTACTGCTTGTGATACACATCAGCCTCTCAAGGCCTTTGCAGCACCCTGGGTGCTGCTGGTGGCAGGGAGCAGTCGCACCCACCACCGCCCCTGCCAAGCAGAAGAGATCCCATGGACTTCAAAAAAATGTCAGGGCCTGGATCCATGCATCAACAGAAGCAGAGTAATTCCCAGATCCAGAGAGGAAAGCACAAACAAAGAGAACCAAGACGTCAAAGAGACAAAAGCTGGCTGGGAGATCAATGCAGAAAAGCTCTGCACAAGGTCTGGAGTTTAATGAGAGCTGAGTAGGATGGGACTTGGCAGAGATAGAAGCTATTAGGAAGGGCAGAGAAGAACAGAATATGCAGATAGTGAGAGGGGAGAATGGCTGGAAGAGGAGGCTGGGAGTAAAGCTGGTAGAGGGGTGTGAATTTTGGCTTGTGTGCACCAGTGAAACAGCTACAACCCTGCAAGATGTGGCCAGGCATGGGAAAAACAGGACGGTTCCAGAGGATCCTTGCAGGGAGCAAAGCAGCTCAGCAGCTCGAGGGGGACAA
The DNA here is from genome assembly GCA_013397935.1 of Dasyornis broadbenti. Taxonomy (NCBI): domain Eukaryota; kingdom Metazoa; phylum Chordata; class Aves; order Passeriformes; family Dasyornithidae; genus Dasyornis; species Dasyornis broadbenti. The sequence goes on along the minus strand of VZRN01006271.1, from coordinate 1,976,979 downwards.
AAGTGGTGGTGGCCCTGAGAACGGCACTCCTGCTGCTCCAAGGCTTTGTCCTGGCCCAAGAGTTGGAGGCAGCTTCTCTAGTTTTGTTTTGGAGTTTTTGGTGGGTTTTCTTTTTTGTTTGATTTGATTCAATTTTTATTTTTATTGTTGTTTTGAGGAAGGTTTGGGTTTTTGTTGGTTTTTTTCAAGGCACAGCCCAGCTGGGCTCTGCAGTGGCAGCTCTAACCCCTGCCCAAGCACCCTGGGCACTCCAAGCAGCCCAGCATTTGCTGAGAATGACCCTAAAACTGAACTAAGCATGTGCCAAGTGCCACCTCTGTGACAGTGATTTGGGCTCACCATGGCAGAGGTACTGGTGAGGCTCTGCTGGCCTGGCCCACCATGGTCAGGGTATCCCAGGCTGGCATCACCACCCAGAACTGGCCTTGGGCACCCAACAGCAGCACAGCAGGTGGGCAGAGGGTGAGGGTTTGTTTGGACTGATCTCAGTTCACATCTTAGCTTGGGAAGACATGCCTGGCATTCTGGTCAGCGGTGACTGACTCTTGAAATAAATCATCAGCCATTCTGGAGGGCTGTGCCTGTGTATTAGGACAATTATTGCTTTCTTCCAGCCTCAGCTGTGTAAAAATGCATTGCTCCTCTTTATGAGAAATTCTCATCTCCGTCTGTCAGTCATCTTGTCTCAGTGGGGAAAAAAATCCCCAAGCCCTGTCATATCAGAAAATGAGAAAATTATCAATATCTAGAGTGTGTGTGAAAAATATGAGCTCTTTCTCCATTCGGGAGAATGAATCTTGGTTGTAATGTCTTATAAATGTTAGCAGCTTCTCAGACATTCAAAAATGTTAATGATCCTGAGGTACCAAAATAGCTTGCCTTGGAGTTCTCCATATTAAAAACACTGTCTCGCCCTCTGCAGCCATCTCCAAGTCTCTCCAAGCTCAGTGGTCCTGTCCATGGCTTTTTGCATTCAGGGAGCAGAGGCAGGATTAGTACATTCATGCAAACACAACAGCCTCTGATGATTGCCTGCGTATCAGGAGTGGGGATCCAGCTCTGCTGCCTGAGATCAGCTTAATAAATACTATCAGCTTCCGCCCAGCGTAGGAATAGAAAAATCTGTCAATAGCTGGAGCTTGGAATAGGAATCCTTGAGTAAAGGAAAGCTCTCTTCTTCAGATTCCCACTGACCCCGTTACGCTGCTGTGGGGAGAGGGGGGACCATGGAGGTGACAGTGCCAAGCCCCACAGCTGGGACATGAGGGGCTTCCACCAGCCCCAGGGAGGATCCCCCACCCCTCTCCCCATCACAGGGGTGTCTGAGCCAGCCCGGGGGTCCTTCTTCCCCTCAAAAGCAGCCACTGCCTCCACCTGCTGCCCCTCCAGGGGAAGGTGGTGCTCAGGTGAGTGGGCTCAGCCTCCTGTCCTCCTCTCCTAGAGACACGCACAGATCCCTGCGCTGCCCAGGGGCTTGCGCTGTTGTTGCCTTCAAAAGAGTTGATTTTGGAGTCAGCTCCCCTGGGAAACCTGGCAGCAGCTCCTTCTCCCTCGGGCTGCCTCAGCCTCCAGCCGAGCCCAGCTGCTGTGGCTGCACACAGCCCTGTCCCACTGCTTCGGCTGTGCTCCTTCAGGTGCTCCAGTGCAGCCTGATGCAGCCAAGGCTGCCACACCACATCCCCAGGCATGCACAAGAGTGGTTCAATTCAGATCTAAGGCTACCTGGAACCACAGGTTTGAGTCCTGGCTCCACTGAAGTTGGCTGGGGGCACGAGTGGACGGAAGAACGGGGCAGAACTCGCTCCTTCTCCAGGCACTCCTGTGGTAGGACTCACAATTGCATTGGAATCTGTTCTGCTATTTTCCTTTTCAAATATCTGTCCCTTTTGCTTTCATGAGTCATCAATTGTTTTACTTCCCTACCAGATTAGACTGTTCCTCTCACTGAGGCTTCGGGCTTTTGCAGCTGAATGGGACCCAGGAGACCCGAGAAGACACAGCAGAACACAAAAAGGGCAGCTGGTGCTCAGCAGCCACCACAAGCCACTTAAAATGTCTTTTGTTTGTTAGCGATTGTTTGGTTAAATGTGGTACCTGCAGAGTGAGCGTTAGGCAGAGGCAGGGCACTGCTCTGATGGGCTGTTCTGGAGTGCGAGGTGAAGCTGCAGGGCGGGAGGCAGAGGCACAGAGCAGCACATTTGCCTGGAAAGCCCTGGAAATGCCCGTCCAGGCAGTCCATTAGCTGAGCTCCTGAGGAGCCACACAAACGACGTTTATTGCATTGCAGCGAGCCCACACTGGGGAAGTTTATTTAAACGATCTGATGCAGGGAGAAGTGGATGTTGGCAGGGCTTTGGGTTCCAGCCACGGGTAGATGGAGCTGTGGGAGTGCAGGCCACCCATGCTGGGCTCCTCTTCCTCCCACACCAAGGTGTGCTGGACCCTGCGGAGAGGCTTCCAAACCTTCTTGGAGTCAGGGAGGTTATTTCTGGGATGCTCAAGCTGGATGCAAGTGTCCCACTGCCCAGCTCACAGCTCAACCCCCCCATAACCTGCTTGGACCCCAGTTCCACCCCAACTGGGCCTTGAGTTGTGCCCCCTCTGCTCCTCAGAGAGCAGAAGACAAGAATCAAGGCGTTTTCAGACACTTTAGCAACTGCTTTCTCAAAGCTCGGGGTGCTGCTCCAAAGGGAGTTACTCATTGCATGCACCAGTCCAGAGCTTTTTGGATGCACCAAGTGAATGAAATGTGAATTTCTTCTTTCTTTTCCCCATCAATTTCCTCTGTTCTGAAGCTGAATTGAGTTTTCTGATCTAATTGTCCTTCCCTTTCCAAAAAAATAGAATGTCTTTGAAAAACTGCCTATACTTTTATACACCCAACATCTGGTTTTGGTAAAAATTCTGTAACTTTTTAAAAGCTACTTGCAGTCTTGAGAAAGGGAGGGTGATATTCAGTAGATGATCTTTGCCCTCATTTTTTCAGAAAAAAACCCCCCGTCCATTAATGCTGCTGCTGGCAATTGAGAAAGCAGTTGGGCTGAACTTTTAAGTGAACAAACACTTATGGATCTATTTATACCTGCCCTGAAGCACACTACCATAGGTGGAAACGCTGTAATTATTTCCTCTCCCTGGTTTCCACTGTCCTATAAAGATCTCCTGGAGCAGCTTGTTAACAAGTTACTGCTGCCCATGGTGAAATTAGAATCAAGTCATTATTAGCAACCAGACCAAATTGACTAAAAATGACTAAAACTGGCAGTAGCAAAGGTGAGAGGAGCTGCTCTGAGACAGCCTTTGCTGCTTAGCCCCATCTATCTAAGAAGTCTGAGAATTACAAATGACAAACGTGGCTGGCAGTTGATGGGGGACAGGGACCTGAGCAGGAATGATGGGGAGATGCAATATCAGTTTTTCCTGTGCTCCTTTTTCCATCAGTGCATGTTTCCAAATTAATTCCTCTCCCTAAAGAGTCCCCCTCCTTTGTCATCTTCCCACTCTTCTCCCACCCCCTTCTCTCTTGGTTTATTTCTCAGAGCAGATGATCTCCTCTGCTCACCATCCAGGTTAACTCTAGTTTCAGTATCAAAGATCATTTAGGCTGAAAATAGCCTTTACTGGGCCCATGTTACAACCCAGGAGTGTCTGGTCACCAGACAGGATCTCCAGCTGCCCCTCAGTCAGGGTTATCCCTATGCCAGTACTCCCAGTTCTATGGCCTCACACCACTGAGCTTCATCCCAGCTCAGGAGGGTTGTGGACTCAATTACAGCTGGTTATGGACCACATGGGAGGAGCTGAAGGAACAGGAAAAAAAATTTATTAATATTCATCCAGATAGCCTGTTCTTTGAAGAGATTGTTAGTTTCCATGGAATGTTGTCTGGGGTTTTTTGAAGTGACGTTAAATTGCTATCACTTTATGTTTATTAGGAAATGGCCAGTGGTGATATTTAGTGTTGCCTTTTGGTGCACAGAGTCCACGTGGCTCAGTTATGAAAAACAACCTTATACCTTTCAGAAGTATGAAATGCTGCCCATCAGCTCCAAGTGTGAAGTGGCGATGCTTCTGGAGCAAGAGGAATCCTGGTGCTGTGAACTTCTGCCTCCCCTGCAGGACAAGGGAACAGCACCCTGAGCTGTGAGCAGGCAGAGTCTGCGGCAGCCTGAACGTAGTCAGGTGTGCTCCGTGTCTTCGTGACCCCCTAAATGTCCAGGAGCATCTTTACTTTGGGAAGATCTTTTTAAAATCATCTTTACTTTGGGCACCCAGCTCAGAGCAAACCAGCATTAGCAGGGGGTTAGATCAGACATGTCCAGAGGTCCCTTCCAACCCCAACCATTCAGTGATCCTGTGACAATATTAGGAAATATTTCTTCACCTAAAGGGCTGCCAACGATTGGAATAGGCTGCCCAGGGCAGGGGTGGAGTCACCATCCCCGGAGGTATCTGAAAGTATTGCAGATGTGGCACTTGGGGGCATGGTTTAGTGGTGGGCTTGGCAGTGCTGGGTTGCAGCTGGACTCGATCTTAGAGAGCTTTTCCAGCCTAAAGGATCCAGGGATAAGATTCCACATCCATGGCAGACTGGTGGGGGGAAGGAACAGAGACCTGGCTGTGGAGAGGGCTACAGTGAGTCCCTAGGTGAGAGTCATAGTGGAGATTTCAAAATCCTCACTACATTAAAGGAGTAAATAGCCTGTCTTGATAGCAGGAGATGCAAAGCAGGTACCAATTCAGCGCCGTTGTGCAGCAATATTCTTTGGAAGATTTGCCAGATGGCTGGCAGCAAGACTTTTAAACTGACTTTTTTTCCCAGCCAGCCATATCATCATCCATCAGACAGTCACTTTGGACTGACATTGCAGAGCGTGGTTGTCTCCTTTTTGCCTTGCTCCTGTTTATTTCTAGCTGATTTATTTATATCTGGAACTGATATAAGTGGCACGATTTCTTTGTTTCATTAAAAGGTTCCTTGATCTAAACTTTAAAAGATTTGTCTTCAGAGAGATCAAAGTCAACCCAATGTATGTCTGGCACCCCCAAGGTTTGCTGATATCCCAGCCTCCAGGTAAACCTGGAAAAGACATTTTGTTGCAGAGTAGTAAACTGTGGTGACTGGGTTAAAGCGGAGCTGGCCATGAGTTCTTGGGTACTAATACACACCTATCATCCAGGCTTCTTAATTATTATTTTCCAAGAGGTGAAACAATGTTGACAGAGCTTGCACTGTCAGATGCAAGTCAAGGTAAAACCCAGTGCCAGCTGCAAGCATGGAAAATTACATCCCACTGCCCAGCAACTCACAGTCAAGCAAGCAAAATACGATTTGCACAGCTGAGCAGAGGCATTGTCAGGGCGCTAACCTAGGAGCCAAGCACTCCTAAACCCCATCTGTCACAACCTGTTGCTTACCCCTGGGAAAACTGCATGCAGCCAGCTCCCTAAAAGAGGCTATTAATTAATTTATTTATTAATTTATTAATTTGGGGGTGTGAATCTTTATGCCCCCCGATTTCTAGACAAACAGTGGTGTGCTGTGACCAGGCCAGAGCTGTCTCATTCCTTCCCATTGCTGTGGAAGGCATTTCTTCCCAGCTTTGCTCACTTATTCCAAGAATCAGCAGGACTCAGTGCACACCCAAGCCCCGCTGCCTGTTACCTGCCAGTGCCATGGAAAGGACGGGTGTTTGCGGGCGCTTTGAAGGAGCAGAGCTGAACAGAATTGCTGAGTGTTATTGTGGAGGGCTGGAGTATGTCCTGGATATGAATCATCTTGCTCTTTCTGACCTACTGTCCTAATTGAGAGTCATTTATTCCTCAGACGCTCGTCACTGCCCGGCTCGTACCTTTTCACAATGAAGCAGCAGCCTGGAGCTGCAGGTGTTTGCCCCACTCCCTCACTACGTGACAAATTAGAGGAGATTTAGTAAATGGACATGCTGAATCATGGATCCTCCCCAAACGTGACCCCAAATCCCTGCCCCTTTGTTTTGCTGTTTTCTGTGGCAGTGTCAAGCCAGGACGTGGCTTTCCCTTTGGCTATATGAATTTTACTGCTGTGTATGTTCCAGTAAAATCAAAGGCCTTAGAAAAGGGATTCTGTGGAAGTTCTTTTTGTCAGGGCCTTTACACTCATTAGTTATAGTTTAGAGCACAAGCCTCAGGGCAGGACCAGCAGAGTTGCTCCTGTTTGATTGCACAGGCGATGCTGCTTCTTCAGGAACTTCCATCGCTTCGTGGATCAGGGATGACAGGTGTTCCAGCCTCGTTTTTCCAACACATTTAAGAAGTGTGCTCTTCCCTGACCATCTTGTATCTCTGTTTATTAAAGGGAAGACTGAGTGCCTGCTCTGAGACGCCCATGGCGACAGTCAGCCCAGCCTCGTCCCTGTGAAGAATTTCCATCCGAGGGCTTATCTTTGCTGCAGAATGAGCTGGGACTTCCAGCCAAGGGTGCTCTGCTCCCTGCTCTGCCCACACTTCTCGCAGCAGGGTAACAGTAAGTGGCAGCTGAGTGCCCCACCACCTGCTGCAGATGAAGAGGTTAAATGCTGGAGTGGCTACAGCTATCGAATCCATCGCTCCCTCTGCAAATCCCCTGGTGCCTCCCATCACTCTTCCCAGTGATGTTCTCCCTTGTCATCTAAGCACTTCCCTGATTCAGCTGAATCGGGGACATTAACAACTAATTGTCCCCATTTGGATGTCACTTGGGCACGCTGCTGTCAAACATTTAGCAAGAACAATCTGGATAGCAATACTGGGCTTTGGAAACCCTTCTGGTACGTAAGTGAGAGAGAGCAGTCAAACACAGCCCGGGCTGGGAGTAACAACCAACACTAACCTGTCTGGGGAAGCCATGGATGCTTTTATGTATCTTTGAAGGGTTCAGACAGCATTTTTTTAATCTCAGAATGTGTTGCTTTCTTCACCATTAGAGATTCCTTTTTTTTTTTTTTCCATTACATCTTTTAAATGTGCCTTGATTTTGCAAAGGTACAGCCTTTGTGCTGATCAACCAGAACAGACCAGATCCTTCATTCTGGCTGGATTCTGACCCAGCTTTCAATCCCCTCTGAATTTTAGATTTACTCCTCCTTACCATATTTATAGTGTATTTTTACAATCAGTTTTATTCTTAGGGGTTCATCTCTGGCAACACGTTTCAACTAAATTTCTCTTTATTCTGCAGAAGAAAGTACTTGGAGAAAATATGATCTAACTCAGAAGAGAACTTCCAGGGAGCAGATCTCCTGGTGTGAAGGAACAATTGCATTATTATCTCTCCGGAGTTGGAGATAAATGAGATTTATCCTCCTTGGGGCAAAGCATTTACCAGACAACAAAAGTTAAATTTCCTGGTAAGGAACAACGTTGGGCTGTGCAGCAACAAGTGCTTCTGAATCTAAGCCCGATGTGTGCGCTGAAGTTACTCTTTATTTTCCGATATGAAACCAGTCCCACATAAAAACGAAACAAATTTCAGCCTCTTCCCTACCTGATTTTCAACAGCTGCTCATGCAATATTTCAGCCAGCCAGAAAGGAGATGCTCATAGAGAGCTGGAAACTAAACCAATTTCTGTCACTACTGTGACTGGTTTCACTCCCAGATCCTACAGCTCAGGGCTGGCGTCTTCTGCAAATCCTTGTAGGTGGGATTGCTGGTTAATAATTGCTGTAATTCATTTAGGTCACAGCTCTTCTTCTGCTTCTTCTTTTCACTACCTGAGGGAGAGTTGAAACAGAGATCACCCAAGGCATGAGTGCTGGTTTGACTTATTGCCACAGTCAGCTAAATCTGAGCTCTCTGCCCAGTATCCATGGCTCAGTTCACCTCGGGTCTCTGGCATTGCTTCTTACAATTGCCCTTCTTCTACTTACACTTCAAAACCTGAGAATTATTCTGGTTCTAAGGATAGTCACACAGTTACACCTCCAAATGTGTATGAGGGCCATTTTCAAGATAAAAAAGAAAATCAATTTAAAATACTTGGCTCGGTATTTTCTTGCTCATGCATGCAGGTACTTTTAACAAAAGTCTGCTCTGAGCGGTGTCATGTGTGTATGCAGCCTTGGATTAGACTGAAATGAAATTGTGAGAATTTATGGAAAAGCTTTTTGTGAGAAAACATCCTCAGCTATGTAGCCTTAGAAACTAGAGAGTTGGAGTTGGAGCTCGGAGAGTGGCTATGAATATGGAGAGCCAGGAGTTGGAATAATCACAAGGGAGGCAACTGCACCAGCCAGGATGAAAGATGAGAGTTTCAGCAGAAAATTGATCAAGATAACGAAGCAGGGGGAAGATGTCTTGTGACAGCAGCTGGATTTGTAGCATCTAGCCTCAAATGGGCGTATGAAACATAAGTTTGCTTGGAGGAGGAAAAAAATCAATCAGGAGATTTCACATAGGATTGTGAGACTATAGAAAGCTCCAAGACGCCCTGGAACGCTGCACCATTTACCCTAATCGGGGGGTGAGTCAGCACTCAATTATGCTTAGGCAATTTTATATTCAGTTTTTTATGCGTTGGCGACAAAGCAATTTAGATAATATGGTCACACAGCAGAATCACCTTCTTTACAAATCTGAGTTCCATTAGCTACAATAAAAAGTATGTCACTCCGAGTGCTCATTTCCCAGCGTGGAAGATAATCATCGTGTGGGATCAAGAAGAAATCTCTTCCTCCCATTGCCAAACTCAATGTAATTGTGTGACATGGCTGTTTTATCCCTGCTTCTGAAGATCTTCGTTACGGCTACTCTTGAGGCTACACAGATCCACTGCTGTGTGCAGGGGCTGTCTGAAGCCTTTGCATTAATAATAGCGCATGAGATAATGGCTCCTACCGGGCTGTGTGTTCCAGAGACAACATTCCGTTCTAATGAAGTGGGTCATGTATATGTAGCTACACGAGGGTGGCTCGGTCTGCCCATCGCAGGGTAAAGAGCTGTGACCTGTGAAACACAAGAATCTCTGTGAAATTGTGTTATTGGCAAGTCCCACGAGTACTGACCTGGCGGTTTTCAAGGTGTGGCTTCAGGTTTATGCAGCATTTTGACATCAGTTCAGGAAAGATGTTATGCGAATCTGACCTTTTGCTTAATCTTTTAAGGCACTTATTATATTATTTTGGCAATTACACCTTTAGGAATCAGAAGTTGGAAAGGAAATGAGTGATTTACTATTTCAACTGAGTGATCATTTCAATGCCAGTGACAGATTGAGTCTCCCATGAACTACTCCTTACACGAACTGTGCTAGAAACAGGATGCACAAACTGTGTAAAATCCACTTTGTATGTCTCCGGAGCCAACACACAGCTTGAATCTTCATTCCCTTCCATTATTCCTGTCTCCATGACTCGATAGACTTTAATAGGAGCTGAGTAAGGGCCAGATCTGGAGCACAGCAAGCTCAAAGAGAAATTTCCATTGGCTTTTTTTTTCCCCCCCATGGATAATACCCTTAAAGATTCAGGGTCAAACCTTCAGCTGTCATATCCTGGCATCTTTCCACTCAAGGAACTCTTCATGTCTGCACAAGTACTAGGTTTCTGTGCAGCTGAAAAGAAACACCCCTTTTGGTTGGTTTGGGGTTTTTTTTAATATGAAGAAAGCTTTCATGATCTTCTCATGAGGAGGATTTTCAGACTGTATTTATCATGACACAGACATTTGAACTCATTCACTTTGAAGTCACCGTCACTCACACTGTCACAGCGTGACAGCACAGCCAGTTAACTCAGCACTTCTCAAATCAATGCCTTCAGACCCAATATCAACAGCTGTAACCTGCGCCTTTCCTAAAGGTGATATTCTGCCTGTCACCTGGTAGTCACTAATTAAACTCTCCAAGCCCTGGGCTCAGAATAAAACACTGTTACTGATAGGAATAGTATTGGAGAACAGCATAAGAATCCCAGTCAACAGCCACGTGATCCTCAAAGAGGAGATTGCTTATCACCTGAAAGCTTAAAATATGGATGACTTCTTACTGAGCTGTACTGTTCTTGGTTGCTTTGAATTCTTGGGCAAGAACCACGCAAGATCTTCCAGGGATGTTAAAATTGTATTTTATTCTGGATTTTATTGCAAAAAATTGAGGCATCTCCCAATTGCTTCTTGATGGTAAACTGACAGTGTAGGAAACATCCTTCCTCCCCTTCTCATTCAAGGTGTGTCTACACCATTTTCTTGAAGAACTAGAAAACAGTGAAGGCTTCATCTGATCCTTCCTAAGAAAACAAAAAACATTGCTGGGAGGGCCAAAGGGTGCAGATTTGGCTTAGAGGACATTGTGGCTAGTCAGGAAAGGTAGTATTGGCAGGATCTTTGCCTAAATAAAGATGGGTTTCCATTAATTTCAAAAGGAGATCCCAGTAATTCTCAGATGATCTTTTTTTATCCTGTCTAGTAATAATCAGAATGTAAAAAAAATAGCATAATTTCTGTGTTTATCAGACAGTTTAGGTTAATAGTCACCCCTCCATTGCTCCTTCTTTCAGTTTAAACCAACTGAATGAAAGCCATTTGTTCATATTCAGGGGTTTTTTCTCATTTATTATCTATTTTTTTCACATTCAGTATCTCTCTTGAATAAGACTGAACAGTTTTCCGGGAATTCCTTTTTCAGGAAGAAAAGATTTACTTGTCTTCCTGGAAAATGCTACACAAAAGTACACAAAATTCTTAAGTAAATTCCTAGTGAGACATTTTCAAGCTACCTTCATCTATCAGAAACAGAAAGGGCAAGAGATCAGCCCTTCATCTTCAGTGGTTATTTTTGATCCCCATAAAAGTCCTGACAGTTTAAAAAGCAGCTTTCTGTCTCTTTAAAACTGTTTGTGAATCATTGTTTGGAACGAGCATAGTAAAGCACTTGAAGCTGATTAACTTAGAAGTTCCATGGCTATCAGCTAGGACAGTCTTCACCTCATAATTTTATCTATTAACAGATACTGCCCAACTGACATGAAACTGGCAGGATCCCAGCGCAAAGGTGAACTCGAGGAAAAAATTATATTGGATTTTAATAAAACTTTCTCCAAAGGTCAACCTCTCTAAGGTATGAAATCAATCTTCCTTCCTCCTTCTTCAGCCCATTTATTCACAGCTATAGGAAATTCTGATGCTCATAAAATATTTCCCATTCCCTTCCCCTCTTATTACAGTGTCTATCTACCTGTGACCATTACTTTTCACAGCAGTTTTAGATTCCTTACTCCTCATTTCACTCTTTTTACCTGGCCTTCTCAGAATCTGTACCCCATGCTGAAAACGTCACTTATCAGGCATCTCTTTAAGAACAGATCCCGCCTCATACTACTTTTAGGAAAAAAAAAAAACAAAACACATTTTTCCTTCAGCCTTGAAGGTGGATGAAACTTTGGGAAGAACAAAGCTTTGGTGCAAAATCTTTATTTTTCCTGATTTTATTTCTCCTTCTTACCCAGCAGCTGCTTTCTATGTCTTTCTCACGACTCCCACCAACTTTTTCCAGGTATGCTATAACATTGGTAGCATTCCACTTAGGAGAGAATGATGTCCTTGTGAGCTCTGAGCTCTAATCTTTTGCAGATCAGTTCCTTTTATTGATGTTGGCCCAGTAAAATCATATATATATGTGTATATATATATAGAGAGAGAGAGAGAGAGATTTTTTTAAGAGTCACTAATATCTAAGAAAGTACCAACTTAGAAGGTTTTTTTTCAATGTACTCTCTGCACAAAGCTGTCTATACACAGATCTGGGAACTGCCTTTCAGTCTGTGGCATTCAAGCTCCAGCTCTTGGTAGCCAACTTTCTAAAATCTTGGCATTACTGGAGCTGCTAACATCACACACTGTAACAGCAGAGCAATTCCTGTTTGGATTTGCTGAGCTGTGGGGCAGGCCAGACCCAGAGCATCCCATGGGAACTGGTACCCAAACTTTCAGGGTTTCCAAGGTGGGGTGCTCGATGCTGGGCTGTTCTCAGGGTCACAGCCCATCACTCCTGTACCCTCTGTCCTCCATTCTCCCCCTTTTAAAGCAATATTTCCCTCCTTCCACTCCAAGGGCTGCTCCTCCCCCTCTGTCACAGCTGTCCCTCTGTCCAGTCCGACAGACACTGCCAGGTCCTCCTGCCTCCATCCCTTCCCTGCATGTTCCCAGGCCACTAATCCCATTCCTCAGCCCCCTGAGCTGCAGAGGGCCAAGCCTGGGCACAGCCTGGGCTGTTTGCCCCGGGGGCAGGAGGCTGCACAGTCATGGCACACATCCTGCCATGGGCACTCCCTTGGCAGCTCGAGCTGCGCCAGCCTGTGCCCGCCAGCTGCTCCCCAGCGCTGGGAACCAACACGTGCCCCTTCACAGGATCAGAGACGAGCTTGAGGCTCTCCTAGAAGGTGACCTGCCTGTTTTGCCTGAATTCTCCTCCTGGTTATTCTTTTCTCCATTAAAACAACGTCACTTACAAGGCGATTTTGTGGTTTCCCACCTCAAAAAACCTCTGTGGTCAGAGCGCTCCTGGTGCTGGGCAACACCTGGTAGGTCCAGACCCCCCCTCCAATCTGTATTTATGGAAAAATCCCTGCTGCTAAAGTGAAATGTAAGAGAATCGACACTCCATTTCCAACTCAGTGCTAAGATATCTGCTGGAGAGCAGCCAGGCCGGGTTGCTCACACTGATAGATGGTGGGGAAAAGGAACATGCGTTAAAATCAGCAAATGGATAAAATTGGGCTAGAGAGGGACGAATACAATGGGGAAAGCTTTCCATTTTTTCAAGATCAAAGCCCAGGCTCCCACGCTAAAAGGAGAATTGTGTTCCTAAATAGGAAAATGTTTAAAAAGAGACTGTGCTATATTCGTTATGTATGATACAAAGCTTCATGTCCACCGTCAGGATAAATCTTATATTTTCTGTACAGCAACATTCATTTAGCAGAGAAGAGGATTCTATGAAAAGGACAAAGATGGGTGGTGGAAATTCTGAGCCTTTCTTCCGACAGCTTTAAAATTCTTGTCCTCGTTGACACAATTAGTAAAGATTTTCTTGGTTATATTTAATTCCTTTAAACAACTTTTAAGATTAACAGACTGTATTTTAGGTTTGGACATTGTGTTGATCAATAAATAATATTAATTTAGACATTAAAATAGTGCTAGTTATTATTTGAGGAAGCAAATTTAGATTTCTTTAGCAGAAAAGAAGGTCCCTTTGTCGAGTCTCTGCAGTCTCTACACGGTTTTGTGGTAATGTAGTTTTTTTACAATGCAGAGATCTTGGATCTAGAGATGATTCTGCAGAGACCCGGAGTGGAAATTGTAGTTCAGTTGCTGATGGCTGTCTGCTGGCCAGCATTGCAGGATCTGGCTATGAGCAGGGCATGAGATCAAACCCTTCTCGTTTAATACAGATTAAGAAAGTCTTCTTACTTCTAATCTCACTCCTGCCTCCTGCCCTGCTCTGAAATACTTGTGTTGATTTGCTCTGCTGGGGAGAAGACTTGTCAAGGTCTGTGAGGAGAGATGAGAATATATAGTTTTTCTTTTCTTTTAAGATTAATCTTCCAGCTGAATAGAACTGGCAACATGAGTAAAATTTTGCTGCTGGAGTTATTTTGTATTGATTGCATTTTTAAAGATTTTTCTAGCAGGGAGAGGCAGACATTTTGTTATTGCTGTGTATTAATCAAAAGGGCTGAAAAACACTGCAGGCCCTACTCTGACCCTTGTGGATCAAAAAGCCAGTTGAGGTTTTAAGAATACAAATGATCCTGGATTAAACTCTGGGTTTAGGCGTTAATAATTTAACACTACTACAGTTTGGCCGACCTGCCTCCGACATGCTGTATGTGGACCGCACTGTGATCACTGCAGTTTAAAAGCCTTTTTTTCAGACAAACAAGGATAAATTGCAACTTTCTGGAACACTAGAAGTGGGGTTGATCCTTACATACCTGAAGAGGTTATTCCTGGGCCAGTAACCTGTCTTTAACACTTAGGATCATAGAATGGTTTGGGGTGGAAGGGACCTAAAAGATGGTCTAGTTGCATTTAACACCGGATTTTTCTACAGCATGGGCTGCACGAGAAGCTTCTTTTCCATAAGCCCCAGAAAAGCACATCCCTGTTTTTACAGCTTTAAAGGATCCCATGGCTGCCTTGATTACCAATGTCTTAGCTCTGTACATTTAATTCAGTTCCTAATGCTTCTCATGTAGCGCTAAAGCCATTTAAAAGAAAGTCTCTGCTTTTACAACCTGGCTTTTTTTAGCAGCGCAGCAGCAGTTACCGGGTTTGTAAAGCTCCTTATGAAATCTCACCTGAAAACACTGATCTGCGGCGCTGTGCAGTTTTTCCCACTTCAAAGGGAAATCTGCTGCTGCCACCCCAGAACTGAGCACAGCAAGAGCTGAACCGTCACCGGTGGCTGATGTCACCTGCCAATGTGTGTTTGTTGTTCCAGGGAGACTCCTGAGCTCTAATGTCAAAACAAAACCAAAACAAAACAACCACCTCTATTCGTCTTTTCACCCTCTCTGTTTAGGGAGTTGTTTCACTTTGTCACTTTTTGATCAAAACAAATACCCAGGGCTCTCTTTCAGATTCCCAGAGATGCTACAGCAGTTCCCAGTAGTCTCCCAGTTGCCAGTGCTTGTAATGTCTTAATCTTCATACTTTATTTTCCATTTGGGGTGCACAGTCATGACAAGTGACCCAGTTTTCACTGAAGGCATGTGCAACCCTCTAGATTTGAAAATGGGTAAGAAATATAGGGGGAAATTGTAAATATTTTGAGTCGTAATCAAGATTTTCAAGTTGTTTGCAACACTGCAATCCTAGTGGCATCAACACTGATATATCTGAATAAAAACTGTATGTTTTACAATGAATTAAGCCTTCCAGCAGGAATGTTAAGCTGTGGCAAATCTAACTATTACCCTCTTTTTCCCTTAGTATTTCAGCTTTTGCATTACCGCCGCCCATTCTCACACATATTCTCAGCTCCAAAGGGTTAAGTCCTGGCATTTCTTCCGACTGGCATTTCCAAATCTCTCCCGGGGCCCATGCAGCGCTTACGACAAAATGCTTTATTATTATACAAACAGAGCAAGAGGCAGAGGATTTAAAAAAAAAAAAAAAACAAAAACCTTCACAATTTCTCCTCCAGAACCGGGTCCTGCTGACGGCGTGAGGGAAACTTCCCCCTGAACACCCTGAGGGGCGTTTGAAGAGCAAACCTGGGGATGTTTTAAGGGATAGCGGGGTGGGTCCCATCCCAAACGTGCCCATTCCACTCCATCCCAAATGTCTCTGGAGTCCCCAGACCTCCCCCGGGCCCCACGGGTGCTGAGGGGCAGCCACCCCCCCACACCCCGGTCACTCCTGTCCGCGCAAACCCGGCCTGACTCCGCCCCCCCCGCCGCGCTGGCCAATCAGCGGTGGCCGCTCGGGCAAGCAGCCAATGGCCGGGCGTTGCTACCTGTGGGGAGTATTTTTAGCCGCCGGGCGCGGGGGGGTGGGGGGTGTGAGGGGTTGTGCCGTGCTCTCCTTAGGCCGGGGCTCGCCCGGGTCACCCCAGAGCCTGAAGGGTGCCCGCCGGGCAGGCGGCCGCTGCCAGCCCCGCCATCGCCGCTGCCGAGGGCCCCGCGGGCCGCGGCGGTCATGGGAGATGTAGTTCAAAGCTCCCCCCCTTCCCTCCCCTTCCCCGCGGGGCTGAGGGGCGCGAGGGCAGGGTTTGACGTCGGCAGTGACGCAACGGGGCTGCGAGGCGAGCAGCGCGCTGACGTCAGAGCGGCCCCGCGCGCCGCGCCGGGGGTGAGGGGAAGCAGCGGAGGG
>VZRN01006271.1:1916129-1960991 GCA_013397935.1 Dasyornis broadbenti | reverse complement strand
CTTCTCTTTCCTCTCCCCTCCCACCCTCGCCGAGGGAGCCGGCGCTTGGCGATGGGGGTCGGGTGCTGAGCCGCCCCCCCACGCTCTCACACCCCCGCCGGGACTGTTTGCACTACCCCCGCACACCCCGGGTGAGTACCGGCCGTGAGGCGCGGGGAGGGGGCGCGGGCAGGGGGCTGAGACAGCACCGCCCGGCCCCGGCCCCTGGGCGGGGGATGCCGGGGCGGTCACGACCCCGCGGTGCCGGCGGGGACCCGGCGGCTGCAGGGGCCCCTCGGGGACGGGGCTGGGGGAGAGGGTACAGCCGGGCTGTGAGGGGTCGTTTCCCCCGGGGCCGCCCTGGCCGCGCTCGGGCGGGGAGGAGGGAGCGGTGCCGGCTGAGTAATCGGCGCTGGGCCGCTCCGGGAGCGCTGGCAGCGCCCTGCGGGACCTGCCCGGCTGCGCGCAGGGAGAGGGGCCCTGCAGCTCCCACCGCCCTCTAGGCATCCCCCTTCCTCTTCCTCCTTCGTTTTCTTACGGGCTCAGAAAACGCTCTTCGTCCTCCTCCTCCTCCCGCTGCCGCCGGAGCTCCAGGGCTGTGAGCAGAAATCTAATGAGACCCGACTGCCTGGTTATGTAACTCCCACTGCTTAAGGCTCCTGCCAGGGCGCTGCTGCCGGGCCACGGATGGTCTCGGATTCCCCGGAAATGCTGTCCTCTTCCCATAAATACATAAAAAGAACAAGTTCGAAATGATCAAGCCGATCTGTTTGATCAGCTGCTTTTTGTGCCGTGGATCGGTTTCGCTTAGAAAAATTTACAGCGTCAGCCCGGTGCGCCCTGAAAGGAGCATTTCTTTCTTAAAGGACATGGGGGAAGGGAAACAAAACAGATGGATTAATAAATCATTTTTAAATGTCCCGTTTAACTACCCAATCAGCTTTTCTGTACTGATTGTGCCCCTTTTGTAAATATCTTCTGTTTGCCCTTGATCTTTTCCTTATCCCCACCCGGTGCTGATCCAGCAAACGTTTAAAGGTCGCCTTATCATACAGCCTTTCAAACTATTCCCATACCATGTTGGGGAGAACACGAGTGCCTTGGAAATACGGTTCCAGACTTTAAAAGGAGATTATTTGGAGCAAGAAATAAAAAAGCAATGTAGTTACATTGTTAATATCAAAATTCTTTAACTTTGATTTCTCTAATCTTTAGTGACAGCTATGCTAAATTTTGTTCCTAGTGATGCAGTGCCGAGAAGTCCACTGTTAATTAAAATTCTCTTTGGGCTTTTAACTTGAGCCAAAAAAAAAATGGCCATAATTTGTTTCATTGGAACTTTTTGTCAAAGGTGTGTGCTGTGTGTGTACTTTCATACCAAGGTACTGCAGGATTTGTGTTAGCAGTACGTGTGCTAATACCTGATTCTTGTCCCTTCTCTAACTTTAGACAGCTAATTTCTCTTTTGTCCTTTGTGAAGGAGTGGCAACCATATCTTACATTAAATATAAAATGGAGTCATGGAGAGGGAGAAAGGGAGTTGGCTTTGAGGCTGTCAAAAGCCCTTTTAGCCCTGGAACTTTTTGAAATCTGAGCTACAAGACAGCGCAATACAATAATCGAGTATATAATTGCATCTTGCATCTGAAAATAGAGGATAATTTTTAGAAAGGGAAAAATTTGTGAATTAATTTATCGGTCTTGGCCACCCTTCTGCGAGAACATATGTGCAGCTATTCTGTATGTGCTGACTGCATTTCAGTGTGAACTGTTGGATGTGCACAGCAGACATTTTCTCCTCAGTTTGCATCATTTTACCCGTGCACAGTTTATGGAGAAGATTTACTTGGACTTAAAATAAATGTTGCATCATTTTAGCTATTCGTGTGAAACCTTCTAAAGCAATTGTTAACATTTGTATAGTTCTGCAGCCTACAGTTGCAGTCAATATGTTTCCAAACTTTCAAGTGATAAATGACCCTTGGACTAAGACCTTTCAGGCTAAACTAATGGTGTGGTGCTAAATTTTGCAGCTGAGTACTATAAATCATCCAAATACGGGTTGGTAATTGAACCCTTGACAGCCTTGGCAGTTCTGTGATGTCTTAAAAATTATCCTTGCTGCTTTGTGAATAACTAAACACCCAGCTCATGTGATTTGGAAGTGCCCCATGCTGTATATGTAAACACAAGCCCATCCTCTGCAGTGTTTGTAAGTCACACTGAATGGAGCTGACATCCTCACCTTCCGCAGGCAGGAACAGAAGTAGTTCGATGCACATTTTTTCATTTAAAGAGTAACCTATTTTATGCAGAAAGTGAAGTTAAAAGAATAGGCCTCGGAGCTTGATCTTATGCTGTTCTTATTTGGATGTGTTTGCTTTCGTTTTTTCTTAAAGGAACAAGAGCACTCAAGGTGAAGGATAATAATCAACTCGAATCAGCACTTTGAATGAAATTTTGTTTCCCTGTGGCATCTTGAACTCTTTCGTCTTCGGGTTTTGAAACAGACTTATAACTCTGTGGCATAGCAGCTATGCAGCTTGAAATCCAAGTAGCACTCAATTTTATTATTTCATATTTGTACAATAAGCTTCCCAGACGACGTGTCAACATTTTTGGTGAAGAGCTTGAAAGACTTCTGAAGAAGAAGTATGAAGGGCACTGGTATCCGGAAAAGCCATACAAAGGATCAGGGTTTAGATGTATTCATATAGGGGAGAAAGTGGACCCAGTCATAGAACAAGCATCCAAAGAGAGTGGTTTGGACATTGATGATGTTCGTGGCAACTTGCCTCAGGATCTTAGTGTTTGGATTGACCCATTTGAGGTTTCATACCAAATCGGTGAAAAGGGACCAGTGAAAGTGCTTTATGTGGATGATAATGAAAATGGATGTGAGTTGGATAAGGAAATCAAGAACAGCTTTAACCCAGAGGCCCAGGTGTTCATGCCAATTAGTGACCCAGCATCTTCAGTGTCTAGTTCTCCTTCTCCTCCCTTTGGTCATTCAGCTGCTGTGAGCCCGACTTTCATGCCCCGCTCCACTCAGCCTTTAACCTTCACCACTGCCACATTTGCTGCCACCAAGTTTGGCTCGACCAAAATGAAGAATAGCGGCCGTGGCAACAAGGTCGCCCGCACCTCTCCCACCAACCTTGGCTTGAATGTCAATGACCTGTTGAAGCAGAAATCCCTCTCCTCCTCCATGCACTCTCTCTACGGGCTTGGCCTAGGCAGTCAGCAGCAGCAACAGCAACAGCAGAAGACTTCTGCCCTGTCTCCTAACGCAAAGGAGTTCATTTTCCCCAACATGCAGGGTCAAGGTAGTACCAGTAGCATCTTTCCTGGTGACAGCCCCCTTAACCTCAGTCCTCTCCAGTACAGTAATGCCTTTGATATGTTTGCAGCCTATGGAGGTCTAAATGAGAAGTCTTTTGTGGATGGCTTGAATTTTAGTTTAAACAACATGCAGTATTCTAACCAGCAATTCCAGCCAGTTATGGCTAACTAAAAATAAACCGACAGTGAAATCCAAGTAAATACTATTGTACAAGTTAAAATGCACGTACCCAAGGGTGTATCTTTTTTTCCACCTCTTGAGATTTTTTTTAAGGCTTGTAGTATGAATACATTCAGGCTTGGTTAGATAAATACGACATGCATCATTTTTTCATTTGCCAACCAAGCACAAAATTATTTTATACTGACTGTACATTACAAAAATATACTCTCAAAAATATGGCCTCTTACAGTATTTAAGATATAGCAAGGAAGTGGCTAATTTTTTCATGTGTATATATATATGTACTCGGACATATATGTATATATATTTAAAAATTGGCACTAATAGGTGGGTTTATTGGTCTTTTTCTAATTGTATAATTTAATTTAGTACAAAGTTTGTAAAATATCAGAGTATATATATTGTTTCTACAACATGGTATTGCATTTATATCTTTTTACTACAGTGATCTGTGACAGCTGCAGCAGCTTCATGTTGTATTTTTTTTACTGAAATTGTAAGATATCCATCTTAAAGACATCAATTCTAAAAAAGGTAAAAAAGTTGTGTACAGAATATTCCTTAGTGGTGGAATTAAAATGTACGAAATATTTGCTTTTTTCAAAAGAAACACAAATTGTATTTTCTGTTAAAAGTTTAAAGATTTTTGCTATATATTATGGAAGAAAATGTAATCGTAAATATTAATTTTGTACCTACATTGTGCAATACTTGAAAAAAGGTATAAAAGTATTTTGAGTCAGTGTCTTACATGTTAAGAGGGACTGAAATAGTTTATATTAAGTTTGTATTAAAATTCTTTAAAATTACTCGGCTGTGGTGGTGTGTGTGTTCTTCGTGTCCCACTGACGATCCGAGCGCTGCGTTCCTTGCGCTGGCACCGCCAGGGATGCACCAGAGCCTGACCCAGAGGAGCAAAAGGGTGGCTCTGGCTGCACCTCATGGGGGTTCCTTACCCAAAATACCCCCGGCAAAACACAGAGCCCCACTCAGGACTTACCTACAGTTTGAGCAAATTCCACTTGTTTTCCGTAACTGCAGCTCGCTGAAGCCAAAAGGGGATTGTATTTTTTTTTTTCCTTTGATAATTAAGACTCTAAGCTCTGTGAACTCGGAGTTACGGGGTGATGGGATGTGTCTAGCAGGGACTCAGGTGATTCAGTTACATTCCCTTTCCATGCCATCGGGATTATTGGAACTATTCTCTCGGGAGGTCCTAGACCAGCACATCAGCGTTCTGCCTCTGTATTAGGGATTAATAGCTCAGAAACGAAACTGAATAAAAGTGCTGATTTACAGTTTACTGAACCCATTGTAAATTCGCATTTTATATGCTCTATCAAAAAGAGAAATTTAATGCAACTACACCGAGACATTCTAAGGTTTTTATTTTAGCGGATTTTACCAATTTTAAATAGATTCTCAGAATCAAAAGGGAGTGGGAGGGGAAAGAATTCAGAGGCTGACAGAACAACTCAGCTTTTCCAGGGCTATTTTAAAGTTGCATCCCTTACTCTTTTCCATCTGCTCAGCAAACAGTGTTCCTTGCTAATGGACACTGTCAAGGGGAAGAGAAACTGCTTTAATGTGTAAATCTGACAAAGGTCAGCTTATGTTCCATGGCAGCTCTGGCCCTACACAGTCCCAGTGCTAAGTGGATAGTCCTTGGCTCTTGGCAGCGAGTTGTGAGCTACAGACAGAGCACAGGATTAGAGCGAGCTGAAGTTCAGTGTTCTGACACTGGAATTTGAGACCCAAGGTCAGTCTTTTCCTGTTAGATGCACTTGATGTGACAAAAGGTGCGACTTCCAGGCACACCCCCCCTGTTTGGTGGGAGTGGAGCTGCTGCGGGGAGAGGGAGCTTTGCACACTGGTGTGAGCTCCCTGCTTTGGGCAGAGCCTGGGAAGAGCTGGCCGGGCGGAGGTGGGAGGCTGGCAGTGCTATCCATTTCCAGTGCCATGACAACCGGTTCAAAAGCAATAATGGAGCGAAGGGTTTTTCTCGGCGTTCATCTGTCTCTGTTTAACTGGCTCCCTTTTATTGAGTTTGCCATCTGCTTTATCTTTCCTCTCACGGCACAGCCGCGGACAGCACCAGCCTTAAAAGCGCATCTTTTGGTACCTCATTTTAAGTGGATGATTTTGCTTTTAGGAAAAATGCTGGATCAATTGCTGGAAAACAGAGAATGCCAGTTCTGTGTATTATTCCTATTTGAATGCCTAGACTTTAAGATTCCTTACTGTTTTACTATTTACAGCATGATACTAATACCTAAACTGCTCAAGAGGTTGAGCAACTCTGACAGAGGAGACTCTTCCATGTGTTCTGTAATATTTCTATTCCTGTGATTTAAACTGAGATCATTTGTTTTAAAGGTCAGTGATCTTATCCTCTTCCCAGGCTGATTTATTCCCTTCCACTGTAACCAGCTCTGTGTCTGAAGGGCCGTGCAAGGAAAAATCTTTTGGAACACAGGTTTTTTGCAGCACCTTTCAATATAAAGATTTGACAAGCAGGGTTTGGTTCTGGTGCTTTGTAAGGAGATGAGTCAGAAAGAGCTCCAACTTCACTCAACGCAAGTGCAGAGATTTTTAATGTTTTAATGATTTTTAACATTTAAGTGTGAATGATTTTTTAATCTTACAGGAATGAGAGATGAATGCTTTGTGTTCAGTCTGCTTCACCCAGTTATTTATCTTCTACTAAAGTTTGGTGCTGAATTTCTAAGATCAAACATTTACATTGCAACACTCTGTTCTCACTGAGCGCCAGGTCAATGGCTGGGGTTATTTGTGCACACCCAGCATTCAGCTGTCAGGTAAGTGCACTTGCTTGGATAGAAAGGACATAAAAAGGGGGGAAAGGAAGTGTTTGCTCAGTTGTGCAAGTTCTTTTGTATTTTCTCTTGTGAACATGCAATTTGCTTCCTTAGAACTGCCAGTGTGAGTTAAACTGTGGAAGATGTGTCTAATATACAGTGAAGGACAGGGCAGAAACACAAATATGTGACCCCTGTCACGCTGCTTAGTGCCTCCTGCCACCTCACCCCAGGTCCCCACCCGAGCACAAGCTCAAGGCACTTTGGTCTGTAGGGCTCACTCAGCATACGTCAGTAACTTTTGAAAATTGCAGTCTAAGATCTATGAAACTGCTCAGAGGCTCCAGCCTGGCGGTGCAGAGGGTTCAGGGGACAGCTACAGTCTGTGCTGTGTTGGTTCTGTGGGAAGGGAACAGACCTCCCTGTTGATCAGGAGTCTGGTAGCTGCCACCAAAATTGATCTGATCTGATTATTTGTGCCACGGGAAGCTGGATCACGGGTGGAGTTCACAAAGCAGTGCTCCTTTGCTGTGTCCTGTTCTCTAGGGTCCCTGGACCTGAGTCCAGAGGGCACAGGCCTGGCACTGCAGGTGAGTACAAGTCCTGCAGTTCTCACCTTCAGCTCAGGTAATTCATACACATTGAGATCAGGGCTCTGAGACACCTGATTGAATTCAAGCTGTCTCTGCTCCTTACAGGGAGTTGGCCTAGGTGAGCTACCATGGTCCCTTACAACGCAAACAACTCTGTGGTTCTGTAAGCCACTGAAAGATCATTTTTCCTTCAGATGCAGCGTTAGAAAGCCGCAAGACCTTGCTTGTACAATCTCTTGCTGCACAGCCAGGGCTGGTGATCCCCCGGTGCTGCACCTCCACTCCCACCACATCCCAACCTGCAAAAGCCTGGTGGGAGCAAAGAGCCCAGCTGCATTCTGAATGATCAAGTAACCAAACAACGAGTTGTTAAATCAGCTCTTTGGACCGACATGGGATCAAAGCAGAGTTCATGTACTGATCTGATGCCCCAGACTGTTCTATTAACGTTTCAGGAATAAATACCTCAGGGTTTGTGTTGGTAGTTTTGGAGCAGATGAAGCAAACCGGTGGTTCAGCACTCTTTTTTATATCATCAGCAAGTTGATTTAAATTGAGTGTACAAAGTTGGCTGCATTCCCCTCATGAGTTGCATAAAAAGTTTGCTAAATCGAAGTGCCAGAGCTGTAAAATCCTGCTGAAGGGACTGTTTCCAAAGATCAGTGACAGGAACGGTTAAACTGTTACCATGGCAGTGCCTGTGTGACTTTTGTCCTCTTGGCTTTATTTTAGTGACAGTAGTAAGGAGTTTTGCCTTACAGAAGGGAAAAACCATTAAGACTCGGGAACATAAACCACATTCCCTTTGGCACTATGAGTTCTCTACCTCACAGACAAAATATGATTGGTGTGTGGAACAAATGGCAGGTGTAAAATATTTTTAGAAAAACCTTGGCGTGCAGTGCAGACATCCCTCAACCCCCATCTTTTATTCTGTCAGCTTCAGTTTGTTAAAAACAACCTGTAGGATCGATGGCTGCAGTTTTGGTGGAACTTGCTGTAGTTTTCATTTGGTGATTTAGCACTTCAGAGGCCTGGCATCAGAGCTCCTCTGCTCTCAGCGCTGGGATATGGCTACGTTTCGAGAGTCTGTCAGCCATGGAGCTCATTGTGCTGCATTCCCTTGTCCCCTGGCTTCAGGATCACCAACAGCGTAAAACAAAAGAGGACTCTGGCAATGTAAAGCCTTAATTATTGTTTAGCGGTCCTGCAAGCTTCTCTGAGAAATTTTTATCAACTGGCTGAGGCCTTTAAAACCAGGCCTGGAAATCCACCTTCTTTCCTTGGCAGAACATACTCACTCCCTGCTACACCCATAACCCCTTCCCATGGCTTTTCTGCCTCCCACAGCATCCTGAGAAGGACCGAGTTCTGTGTTGCGCCCTTTGTTCACCACCTCTTGCCTCTTGCTGTGCTGCTCCAGGCGTTCCTGCCACTCCTCTCCTCACCAGACTCCACTCCTGCCTGACCTCAGCCCTGAACTGTGCGGAGCTGGAGCTGCCGTGCCAGGGGAGACTCCGCACGCGAGGCTCCAGCCGGAGAGGTGCCCTCTCCCAGCGCCTCCTGGGCTCAGGCTTCGCTTGGCTTCACTTCAAAGACGCAGTGTAAAGAGCTCAGGAATGTCAGAACACAGGGAAGGGTTGCAGGAGGTGCTCTCAGTCCCAGGGATTGGGCTGAATTTGCTGCTTGGGCAGCCTCAGTCAGAAATGCAACAGCCCAGGAGCTCTCAGTCAGGCTCATGGAACCCAGACAGGTTAGAGAGAAGCACAGTGTCAGAGATGACAACTCAGCCACCCCACGGTCCAGATCTGACTCGGGGCAAGCCACTGCCCTTTTCTGTGCTGTTTCCTCCTCTGTCTCCATTGAAATCCACTGTTAGCAAGTGTCAGATTTTGCTGGCTGTTTGCTGTCAATGAGGAGCTCCATCCAGTTTCTCTGTGCCACAGGAACGTCATCTGAGGTTCACCTGCCATTCCCTCCTTTTATTGCCCTGAGTCTCCGTGGCCTTGGAGCGTCTCCTCCATGGTTCAGTTCTCTTAACCTGCATTAGGTGACCTTTGTGTTTTGAAACAAGGCATGCCTATAAAAGTGAGGCACTGGGTTCTCATTGTCCATGGTATGTGGAGTCTGATTCATCCCCTGTCGGAGCAGAAGGCCTCTGGAGCAGTGAAATCTCACATACTGACTATTGTGATTCTCTAAAAGAATGTCCGTGGGTGTTTCTATAGATATGAAAGTATATATTCCTCCAGTACAAACCATGTGACAATTTTGTAACAGCCTACTCACTGAAATTGCTGCTGGTCAAAATTAGATTTGCAGACAGATTTTACAAACTAAAACAAATTCCCCTTTGATTTTTGTTAGACCCTGATGTTAAACATCCCATGTACCAGCACAGACAGGGCTGCTGGGCTCTGCCACAGCCGTGCTCTGAACCGTGAATCTTCCCCAGATCAACTGGCCAAGAGTAGTTTAGGTTATTTTAAGCCCATATTTGAGCCTTTAACTCCCCACTGAGTCTCAGATGGTGTAGGTATCTGCAATGTGTGTTCGAAGCCCAGGGGTCTGTGTCTCTCAGGGGTAACCAGGTACACACAGCACCTCTGCAGCTGAGTGGAAGAGTGCAAAATTCCCAATTACTGCTGAAAATATTAACACCTGGGGCAACTACCTACTTTGCAGGTATATGAGTACTACATAGTGAATCTCATGTTGTATTTATTAACCGCTTTGAGACATAGCTTGTATTTTACTTGAGAAAATTGCTATTTCATTTTTGAGTAACGCGTACAGATGTTCTGCTCTCGTGCCTTCAGAGTCTTACGGTGCTGTCCTTAAAGATTCATTTCAGCATTGCCAAACCAAATCACTTGAGAAACTGTGATTCAGTCTTCCAAGAATCTTTTAGAAATTATGAGGTAATCATAAATAATGATCCACCTCACACCATTTTAATTTATCTTCTGGGTGTAGAGTTAAATAGGTCTCAGAGTTTTCCAGCTTTTCTCCCCAAGTCCACTAAGAACTTACATTTATGTGAAAATTTAGGTCCTTAGGAAATCACAGTTTCCCTGGAACTGTCACTGCACAGGAAACAATATCAAAGGGATAGTGATGAGCTCAGAAGTGCTGGCAATTAACCACAGCTGCTTAATGGAATCAGATTTCTAAGTGACACAGAAGGACCGAGACCTGCCACCACCCTCCTGCCCGTGTGCTTTGCATGACAGATTTGACAGGCTGGTGGCAACAGCTGCAGGCAACCACCTCAAATTAACTTGTTCAAACTGATAAGGGACAGAAACATTCAGAAAGAGATCAACCACTGCATCTCCAGCCTCTCACTCCTGACCTGCAAGGAAAGTCTCCAGAACTGCTTCAAAAGACAATCCAAGTACTAAAATTCCTGACTCCAGGATAGAAAGTCACATAGGTATTGATTGCATATTACGTTATGGGTTTTGCTACCACCAGACATCCCTAGGCAATAATTACTGCTGTCTCTCTTACCCTCTCTTTGTGCCATAAATGACATTATCAGCTTTCCTCTGGCTAGCATCCTCCCTTTGATCAACAGGAACCAATCACCCTTCCTCTCAAATTGCCTCATTCATTAATGTAATGAAGTTTAACACAGAACAATTATTCTCAACCTGTATTTAGCTCTAAGGTTATTGCTTCTGTTTCAGATCTGAAGCAGCCTGATGTGCCTGCAATCATGTGTAGTTTTTCCGAGTGCGCCCGCTGACCTAATAAACCGTGTCCCCTGTCCCTGCCCTTGCCTCGCTTCCATCTCGCCCTGTCCTCGCTCCAACACCTCTGCTGCCCCTCTGGGCTTGTTCCTGCTGGGCTGAGCCTGTTGAGGAAAGCACAGCCTCGAGGAGCTGCTGTGGGAGGTGCTGCACCGGCCCAGTTTGAGGGGGAAGCACAGGCATCGTGTGCTGGAGCTGCTCATCTGCACTGCCCATCCCATCCCATCCCATCCCATCCCATCCCATCCCATCCCATCCCATCCCATCCCATCCCATCCCACCTCGTGTCCCTGGCAGGGGTTGGGGACAGGTAAGAGAAGCTGCTGGTGATGCTGGAGAGCGGGGAGCAAGGCTGGCTGGGTGATATCTCAACAGACAGCACTCACTTGGGGGTGATGGACTTCTGGAGGTCCGTAAAGTTGTCTTTCATTTCTTCTTGGTGGTGTCTCTGTGGTTTTAAGAATTCAGTGTTTGGAGTCTCTGACCTGCCCAAAGTCAGATACCAGAAGACTGATTAAATTCAGCATGGGGATCTCATCTCTACACATCAGTCCTTTTATCAGTGTTCTGCTGTACAACCTCTCTCCTATCTTGTTTAGTCCTTGAAATTCTTATGTTTCCCCCTTCCGATTTTTCTCTCTGTTTTCCTTCAAGGTCTCCCTTAAAACTCGCTTTTCTTAGTTTCCTTTCCAAACCAAGCTGCTCTCCCCTCCTGCTTGTCTGTGCTTCACCATGTATAATTTGCAGTGTATTATCTGATGGAGACTGTAATCTCTCCAGGGCTGGGCTGTGTCCTGCCCTGGACTCTCAGTTGCCTGTTTTACTCTATGAGGCTGAATAAGAAGGACAGAAATAGAAGAGTACACAGACACTCCCAAATAAACTGTGTTTTGTGATCTGTGTTCCAGAAACAAATGCAGGAACAATTGTTATTAGTAACGTGGTTTGTGCTGTACTGCTGAGGCTTGGGAAGAACTAGATCCTTTAGGCAAAGAAACCTCCTTTACAAAACATTTGTGGAATGTATTTATCTAAAAATACAAGTGCTTATGGTAGAGAACAATGTTCCTCTGCTGATCTATAGTTGTCTATGGCAACACAGGACTAAAACCTTTTAACCAGTCCTGCTGTAGTAATATCTTAACTTCATCCCTTTCCTTCTCTGCAGCATCCCAAAGCCTTTCAAGGCTGATTTCCTTGGCCTCTGCTGCTGCTGTTGGAAGGATCCCACTCACTTGGCTCTCCCACTGTGGGAGGACCAGAAAAGGAGGATGGATGAGGAGCAGGAGGACCCTGCTCACAGAGGTAAGGGTGGGAAGTGAAACCTCAGCCATGCAGAGCAGACTTCTGCCTTCAGCCACCACTGAAACCTCCCTCTGTGCATGTGCTGGGGTTAATGTGTGGCTAATAATGCAGTTTAAAATGCATTTTGGCCTGACATCTCCAGTGAGTTTGGCTTTTTGCTGCCTGCACAAATGGACCCAGCACCCTTAAACATCTCCCTGATGGAATTAGAGAATGAGCGCTGTGTAAGAGGAGACGAGGATCATCCATGAGCCTGACTTGGAGATGCCTCCCTCCAAAAGCCAGAGTGGTTACAGAGAGAGGATTTTGACCTTGCCTCTTTTCCAGAGAGATCTGGGGCTGTCCAGCCCAACCCTGCTGCCGGGGGCATTGCTGCAGGGTGGCAACTGGCCCATTCCCTCTCCTGACATTTGCATTTGCTGGAACAAAAGGCTCATTCTGGCTGTGGCCGGGCTCTCTTCGCTGCCCGGCTCGCTGTTGCTTTTTGGAAAGAGCAGCACTGGAGTGCCCGGTTTGAGCCCTCCTGTGGGGCACTGTCATCTTGGATATTTTGGTCTTTTGTCATGTATAATAGGATATCTGTGTTATTTGCAAGCAGTTAGTCATCTGCTAGCCAGAATGGGCTTGTTTCCCTTGAGGATGTTTAGGATCTCATAACTCTTACAGGCAGAGGGGAAAATGTCTGAAGATGTTGGGATTAGTCATATAACTGCTGCAGTTATCTTCATCCAGAGCCTCTTCTTTCACTCCCTGTTAGAGCTCCTGAACTTGAGGGCTGTATCTGACCTCCAGCCTTTCCCAGAACGACATTTATCCAGGCAGGCTGGAAGACAAAGAGGAGCCCAGGCTGCACAACCTCTATCCGATTATTTCTTTCTTTGCTTGTTTTCCCTTGGTTTTTTTTTTCATAACCACTTGATAAACCATGCCATGGAGAGCTGGGAACGGGAGCACATGACCTGCTCCCCTGCTCCTGCTTCCCAGCAGCAGTCCTGGCCTGGAGCCCCCATTGCCCGTCAGCACGAGGTGTAACCCTGTTTCTGCGCCTTGCACAGGAGCTCTGGGGTTTCCTCCTCGCCTGAGAGCTCTGCCCGACCCCGGGCTGTGATACCACTGCTGTTGTAAAGCACCTCCCAATCACCCACAGGCTTTCATCCTTGGAAAATCCCCCTGTGGCATCGCTTTCCCCGGCATTGAGGTGGGGATGGAGCAGAGCCAGCCGTGCCCCGCTGAGGTCAGCCCTGAACTTTGACACCACGAAGCTTGGCCTTTTTCTCCTGTGAAATGCAGAGCCCTGCCACAGCAGGGCAAAGAGAAAGTGTGATTTACTTTCCATCCATTCAACGCCCTGTGCTTGGTGGGGATGAGCTTAAACTGGGGACAGCTCATTCTGGGGGGTTTTGAAGGGAGCTGACGTGAACGGGACTGAGCAGCAGCGACTGGCACTGCAGGCGGGGCACAAATGCACTCGGGCTGTGCCCACAGTGAGGATGTCAATGGGTGTCCAACACTCAGTGACATCCCAGCAGCACGGGGACAAACGGTTGGGGACAAAAATGAAGGGAAATTGGAAACTGGTCACAGCTACTCGCAACTCTTTGAGGTCCTTCTACAAACAGACCCCAAAAGGCCACCAAACCCCCATGGATTTCCCCTGCTGGTCCCTCTGTGGTGCAGGCAGCACGGGGTGAGGGGTCTGCGTGGCATTTTGCTGCTCTGAGCATTGTTTGCACTCACAGAGGGCAGGTGCTGGGAGGCCACTCGCAGAGCAAATGCCTTTGCCGTGCACCTTGGCCCCATGAACTGGAAGAACCTGAAGGACTGGTGCAATGGGGACCTGCAGCCAGCTCCTGCCAGCATCCACTCGGGGGTTGTGCTTTCCTCCGTCCTTCCAGAAATGAAGAAACATTTGCTGGGAGCTGCCTTGGCCCACGAGGCTGTGCTGAGGCACGGCTGGGGCTGGGATGCACTAAAAATACAAGTGACAAGTGTAAACATTGACTTTTGCCAGGGTGGGAGGGTGTCCGCAGAGAGGTGCCAGGGACGGCCAGCAGCAGAGCAGAGAGGGGCACACTCTCCCTTAACAACAAAAAAAAAAGCTTAAAAGCAATTATTTAAAATTCTAACCGCTTCGCACGTTAAAATTGCAGCTTTCCCCCTCGTTTCAACAGCTCGGGGAAGAGACTGCAAGGGGCAAAACAAGGAAATGAAGAAACAGGAATAACCTGTGGAAGGGGAAATGCCTCCCCCTCCTCCCTCCCTCCCTCCCTCCCGTGCCGGGCTCTTTTCTTCGTTTCGTTTTCTTTTTCAGCCATAAAAAATTAGGAAGGAGGTGCCTGCGCCCCCTGCGGAAGGCCTGGCACAAGGTGACACGGCGGGTGCCACGTCAGCTCCTGTCGCCGGCCAAGGTGGCCACTGAGAGCCACCGTGTGCGAGCGGCTCCGACAGCGGCGGCTGATGAGCCCCGTGAGCATCCCCTCCTCATCCTCCTCATCCTCCTCTCCCACACAACCGCTCTGGGTGTCTGGGCAGCTGCTGGCTCTGAGCTCCCCCGGCTGAATGAGCAGTACCCACCCAAGCACCCCAAAAGCAAACAAAAACGTGCTTTTCCCCACCTCATTGACTGGGTGGTTTTTTTGGTGGTTTGGTTTTTCTTTTTTTTTTTTTGGTTTTGTTTTTTGTTTGGTTTTTTTTGTTGTTGTTGTTTTTGGTTGGTTGGTTTTTTGTTGGGTTTTTTTTTGTTGTTTGTTTGGTTGGGGTTTTTTGTGAGGAGCCGGGTAAGGGAAAGCAGATTCCTATTTCTGACTCTGGCCATCCCCCTGTGTGCAGCTCCAGCAGGAAGGGATAAAATTATTGTGTTTCAAGGCACTTCTGCCCCAGAGTGTAAAGTTACTCAGCATTTGCAGGTCCAGATATTTTTATTCTGTGCCTATTTTGCTCTGCCTGAGAGTGACATGTTGTGGATGCTTCCTTTTAACAGTGCCTGAATGTAAACAATGCTTTACTCCTATTTACAAAGCAAAAGAAATCTCTTTTTTATTATTATTATTATAAGTTATATTTGCAAAAACGTATTCACATTCTGATTTTCTTTATGTAGAAATGAAAGCACCTGAACTCCAGGGCAGGGAGGATTTGGTGAGCAGAGGCTGTAGGAGCCTGGCTGCACCGTGTTTTATAAACAAAGTGGCGGATTTGAAAGCAGACCTAGAGGAGTTTGAAATGCATTTATTTAGGCAAGGAACCCATCTGCTCCTACAGTAATGGATCCACAGAGCAATTGTGTGTTTGCTCAGCTCACAGGCCGGCAGGCCTTACACACGCTCCATGCTTTGCGCCAATCAACACCGAACGTGGACACATGTGCTGACATCTGGAACACACGAACCATGAAGGCAGGGACTGAATAGTGACCTTGTTAGCACCTGGCCGTGTCTGGATTTCAGGGTAAAAAGATGTATTTCTATTTGTTTACTTTTAATGAGCTGTCAGATCTCTGAGGCCCACGGCGGCAGTGCCCATTTCCCTGCAGGATGCAGCTCTACCCCAGAGCAAGGCCGGGAGCTGCCTCCCTGCCCTGGCTGGCCAAGCAGGAACGCTCCAAATTCCATGTGAATGTAGCGCAGGACAAGGATCACAACACCGGGTCAAGGATCTGCCCCTGCTCACAGCACTGCCAAGGACATGGCAATACATTTTAATTCTGGCTGTGGAAGTAGGGAACAGAAAGCTTTATCCACAACGAAAAGAATAGTTCTTTATATGAGAAATACGGAATGGAAGCAAAGTCCCAAGGCTGGACCTAGGAACAAACACCTTTCTGAGCCCATCAGGGTGCCCGTGCTCCCTGTTTCTGGTCACCTGAGGCTCCAGAAACTTTCCAGACACACTTCTGGGAGCAGCACTTTTCCTTTCGTGCTGGGGAGCACTTGCAGAGCTCCAGCTCCGAGGGTCAGGGAGAGCATTTGCCCCAGAGCCTCATTTAAAGCCCTGTGCTCACCCAGCAAAACCCAGGGGCTGATCTGGCAATTCTCTCCCTTCAGCAGAGTGGTGAGAAAAGTGGAGGCCAGGAACTTCAATTGTACGACCTTGTAATGCCCAGAGGCTCAAACCCGTGACAAAAATCTTGCTGGTCAAGGCAATTACTAAAAAAAAAAAGGGGGAAATGAAAAAAAAAAAACAACCGACCAAACTTGTCCTCTGTCCATCTTGCCAACTAAATAACCTGCAATCATTCTGCAAAAGATGCTCTCAGGAGTGTTTTTTACCGTGAAAGTGGTCATAAATAATAATAAAGAAATGCGTCTGTGCATACTTTAAAAAGCCAGGAAAAAATTTCTTCCTCTTCAAGCCCATGGTTTGTGAATAATTCGTGAACAAGAGGAGCAGCTCCATCTATCTTACACGGTGTTTGTTACAAATCATTTGCTCCTGTGTAAATCTTCCTGCCAGGGCGGGAGCAGAAAATCCTCCTCGGGTTTTTGTCTGCTGAAAAACTTTTCCAGCTCAACGTGAGAAATGGGATCGATAATTCCCAGGGGTAGAGGTGCATTTTGGGGATGAGTGCGCTCCTGCAGCCCACGGTGGAGGGGCTGTGATAGCCCTTACGGGGCAGCTGGTGCAGGATTTCTGGCTGGCGCACAGTGCCGAGCCACCGGGGCTGGTAATTTTGCAGGAGAACAAAAGCCAAGGCAAAAAATCCTGCTGCCCTCCCAGGACAGCGACAGCGAGCAGGCAAACAGCCACGACCCGAGGGAAACGCGTCAGAGCATCCCAGCCTGGAGAAAACTCTTTTAGAGCTCTCAGAAGTCCCTAGGTGGCAACACTGCTCCTCCAGACCCTCCTGGGAGCCTTGTCCTGGCTGGGAGAGCACCGAAAGCTTCTGCCTTGGAGGTTCTGTGGCTGAGAGAGACCTTAAACTTTCATTCAAAAAGAAAAGTGAAAAGAAGAGTATTTGTTTAATGCAGGTGGTGGCAAAGTATAAACCTGTGATCACTGGAAGGCTCTGCCACCTGAAGGCAAACTAAAAAGAACGACCAAAAAATCCTGACAGTTTATTTATTTAAAAGAAATAACAAGAATTTAAAGCCAATTTTGTGACGCTGGGAGATGTGACTCACGATTCCTAAATGGTTTGGGTTGCCACACACTCCTGGTATTCCGGGGGAAAAGCACCATCAGAGACCCAACAGATAAAGAGATTTTGGAGTAAGTCCTGCTGATCCCTCCTGTCAGATGAGTAAATGTTAGAAACTTTTTTCCCTTTAATCCATGTTTATTCTCTGCTGACTCTGTGCCCACCCGTACACAACCCTTCCTGTGGGCTCAGGAGTGGTGTCTGTGTCCCCAAAATCCAAACCTCCCAAGAAAAGCAGCCATTCCATTATGTCAGGGATCAGGTACTTTCGCCCGCCTCCTGATGAAGTGACCTTTGGAGCTGGCTAGCACAGTCAAAATTGAGGACTGCAGATATTATAATCAAACACACAATTTGAATTTCATCCCGGGTTAATTACCTGAGTCGCACACATCTGTTAGTGGCAATAAATTACAGCAGAAGTGGAGAATTTGGTTGCGGTGCTACTGCAATATTCACTTTTTGGATGATCTGCAGGTCGAGTATTATCCACAGAAGAGATTCATGAATAATTTTAAATAACTGGACCAATATCTTTAGAAACCATGTAATTTGCAAACAGGGAGAAACTCTCAAATAAATTATACATTGTGACTTTTCCCTGCAGCTCTGGAAATGGATTTGATTGCCTTATCCCATTCCCTACCAGATCTCTTTTTCTCCCTGATAAACCTAAAATCTCTCCTCCTGTTTTCCTAACAAGACAAGGATGAAATCAGTGATGCAGGACCCAGCCCGGCAGGGCGGTGTTATAAAATTATTATTTTTTCTAAGTGTTGCTTCCCACTTAGAAAAAAGTAATAATTTTATTAATGAATAATACAAATTATGCAGCCATGGAAGAGTTCAGTGAAGCAGGGCTCGGCCGGCCCAGCCTCGGTGGGGGATGCTTCTCTCGCAGGCGCAGGTGAAGGGGCTGCGTGCGGGTCCCCACCCGCTGTCCCCGCCGATGTCGCGATGCCACCTCGTGTCGGGCGCCGGCAGCGGCTGCAGCCTCCTGTCCCCATTTCCTGCCGCCATGGCAGTGCTGAGGGATAAGGGCTTTTTGAAAATTTGCTCTCCAAATATTGCCAAAATAGAAGGTGTGACCGTGCGAGAGACGCCTTGGGTCACCGTGGAGGGTGACACCGGTGGCTGACGCTGGTGGATGGCACTGGGGGTGACACTGGGGGTGACACTGGTGATGGCACTGAGGGGTGACACTGGGGGTGACACTGGTGGGTGGTACTGGGGAGTGGCACCAGGGGGTGGCACCGGGGGGTGGCACTGGTGGGTGGCGGTGCTGGCTGTGGCTCTGTCATTCATTCGGGTGCTGGGCAGTTCTGGATGAAGAACCTGGCCCCTGCCTGTTGGTGCAGGAGGGTGGGGAGGCCCCGGAACAGCCTGCCCGAGGAGCTGGTGGATGCTCCATCCCTGGGAACATTCAAGCTCAGGTTGGATGGGACTTGGAGCAACCTGGGCTGGTCCAAGGTGTCCCTGCCCACGGCACAGGGTGGGAAGAGAAGGTGTTTAAAGGTTCCTTCCAACCCAAACCCTTGATGATTGCAGAGTTCTAAGCTATGGTAAGTCCTGCCGAGGCTGGTGGGACCCCTCTGCCCCACAGCTCCCCTGGAATATCCTGGGATCCTCGCTCTGTTCAGGGATGGAGGCATTCGGCCAAGGCCAGCCTTGGGGGCATTTCCAGAAGGAGATTTGTGATTTCCAGAGTCTTTTCCAAGCACCAGAGGTGCAGGAATTGTGGGGATCTTCCAAAGAGACCCAGGGCTCCAGAGCTGGATTTGGGGCTGTGCCTGTTGTCCCTCCTGCAGCCTGGGCTGCTGTGGGGGCAGGTGCAGGTGAGGTCCCTGCTTTAGCAAGATCTGACCTTACAGGGCTGGGATGTGGCTGAGATCGATCGGGAGCACGTTCCTGATAGAGAGGAGCGTTCTCTTAGCAGGGCAGTGACGAGCCCAGCCTGAACAGGTGCCAGCGCTGCTGGGGTTTGGAGATGTCCACAGGCTTTTGTGCCAGTTCATGGGAATGGTGCAGGTCATCAAGCTGCTGGTGCTGTGCTGAGAGGTGTGAGGTGGAGGGTGTGCCCAGGGGGCTGCCTGCACACCACAGCCAGGCTGGACCAGCCACCCTGGTCAGATCCACGTTGGATCATCCAGGTCTGGAACGGGAGCAGCTTGTTTGAAGTTGTCACAGGATTGCACAGCCAGGACTCGCTTTTTCGCCCATGTATATTAATCAATATCACATTTCATCTGCTATTTTATCATCCTGTCACTTGGTATCACTGCTCAGCTCATGGTTTTGCAGCCCTAAATAACTCGATCTCAACAACAACCTTCATATCCCACCTCTCCCATCCCTCTCCCAGCCCATCTCCCCGAGGCCCTCATTCCCTGGGATGCTGCCAGTGACTTCCCATCACACTGAACACTGACCTTTCGGTCTCACCCATTCTCTCTGGTGTTTCAACCAGCTCTTGGCTCAGGAGACTGTCCCAGCTCTCCCTGCAGGACAGTTAAATGACTTTTAAAGCCTTGGGTGATGAAGTTGGAGCTCTAAGTTGATCCAAGTCAACTCCCTCAGCTGGACCATCCCTATCCTTGTGATTGCTTCAAAGAAATTATCACAGGGCCTCAGTCCACAACTTCCCTCTGTTGAAGTGCACAGACTCTGACTCCTCACATCCCATTTACCACTCAGCTGTGAGTTTTAGCCTCTCTTACAGTTTCCACCAGACTTGCTGAGTTTTCATCCCCAGCCCTTGGGAACCCTCCTCTAAAATTAGCCCCATGTTTGCCACCTTCCATGCTCTGGTCCTGCCATGGACTGAAGCAAAGGTTATCGGCTGCAGTTAATGGTTAAGCAATGTTTTATGTAAGTACTTTTACCCTTGGGTGAAAACCATCTGATCCTGGAGATTTATTGCTGTTGTTTTCCTGTTTATTTCGAGCAGTAGAGGAAGCAGTGTCCTTTACACGTGTTACAGTCCCCCCTCGGCTCAGGGGTGTGAGGAGCAGAGCGAAGGAGGAAGAGCAGGCGCAAGGCCCTTTATGGGTAGCTCCTTTTTGTGCCAGTTAATCCAATCTTACTGTGATATTTCAGGAGTAGTTTAAAGGGGAAAAATGCTCCCCTGCCCTCTTCTGGAAGAATCTTTCCCTCTTTCTCTGTTCTCCAGCCTTCTCCTTCCCTCCTGCACATCTGGGACACATGAGAGGGGTTAGGAATTGCCACGTGGGAAAATCCCAACGGCCCTTTTCATCCTGTGAGCACCAGTCTCATGCCCCAGGGGACCGTACCAGTCCAAAGTGTTCCTAATTCTGAACCATGGACATTCAGCTCTCATTGCCTCTGCCAGAGCTGCTCCCTGGCATGTGCAGGTCTGTGTCCACCTGGAGGAGACCCCCAACACCTTTTGGCTGGGCTGGCACCAGGGAGGGCTGGTTGGAAAGAAAGGTGAGTGTAGGGATGGGCACAGAGGAAAACATCAGAGCTGGAGAGTTTCCTCACCAAAAGCTGACCCACCTATCAGCCTCTGGAAGACTTTCCATTTGCTTTCTAGACTCTCAGACCTGAATGTCATATCATTTGCCCAGCCATAAATAGCTGTGAATTAAACAAACTGTGCTGATTTTTGGCTATCAGATATGTCCTCTAGTGCTGCAGCCTTATCTTCATATCCCACTGCTGTTTGCATTGGAGATCAGGACCTCAAGCTGACTCTTTTTTTCACAAGATTTAATGAGCTGGCAGAACATTCATTCAGTTGTGCAACCTCCATTCAGAGGTTCTCAGGTTCTGGGCATGGGGCTCATTTTTTGCCCTTTGACAGCTGCTGTAAATCAATACAGCAGCTGGAGGTTACCTGTAGTCAATCAGTAACCAGTGTTGGTGGAGGGGAAAACACTAAATATTTGGTATTAAAACAGGCTCTAAACTGGATGTTCTTGCTCAGGCTGACATTTTCACAGCCATGCCTTTGAAACCTGGCTCCATCCTGCCTCGGTGGAGGTACCAGCCTGGCCATCATTTTTCCCACGGAGAATTTCCCGGCACGTGCACACACATGAATTACAGCAAACCAGGGCACAAGGTGCTTCAGGTGGAGGAAGTGGGTCCTGTGGTGCAAGGTGCTCATTTGGTGCCAGCTGAATTAATCCTCCTTTTTTGCAGGAAATCATTAGGTGTTGGCTGAAGCCGTGCACGACCTTCATCACAACCACCTCCCTCAGGAACTGAGACCCATGGCCAGGGGGGAATTCTTGCAGGAGTCCCTAATTCCCTTTAAAACAAGTGGAAACTAAGCTCTTAAATACCTTTGCTGCCTGAATCATATTCCAGTGGTGTCATCACCGCTGTTTGCTCCTTGTTCTGGAGCCGGTTGCCCATTAAATCTTCTGCCTGACCTCATCTGGAGCCCCTGCAATGAGAACACGCTCAATTGCCTCTTTCCTTTGAGCTCAGCAGCTCTGGGCGCTGTGGGTGATGCAGGATCTGTCTCTGAGTAATCGCCCAGCCAGCTCTGCGTGCGTGCAGCTCCCCGTGCCCCGTGTCCTGCCAGCTGAGGGACACCCGCTGAGGGACACCAGCCTGGGTGACACCAGCCCCACGTGCAGTCTGCGTGCAGCAGCCAGACGCCGTCACTTTGCTGCTGCTGCTGTTTGTGCTCTGTTCACAGAGCCAGACACAAACACCCGTGATCCTGTTGGGATCCAGGTGCTGCATGGGGTCTGTGGAGCTGCAGGGTTTGCAGGTTCAGGGGTTGAACTTCTCATCGTCACTCCAGACTGGGAGGGCACCTCTTTAAAGTTCAGGGCTGTCCATCAGATCCATCCCTGGGTCCTGGGGAGCTCCTGCAGGTCTCAGACCCAGCCAGCGTGGGTCTGTTCCCAGCTTCTCGGTTGGAATCAATGATCTTAGCAGGTATTTTCCAACCTTAATGATTCTGTGTTGCTTCCTGAGCTGGTGTCTGTGGGAAATGCTGCTTCCCTGCTGTCTGCATGTGGAGAATAGCTTTGATCTCAACCCCCGGCCACAGCCACGTGGCTTTGGAGGTGGCATCAATCCCCCAGCTCCTCCCTGGAGCCTCACACAGGCGCTGGCCCTCCTTCTGAGCCCACAGCCATGCGGGAAAGGACTCAAGCAGGTTTTTCCCTTTCTCTCTCTCCTCTCATGCATTTTATACAAACTTCAAATGCTGGCATTTCCTTCCAGCTTTCTGACAGCCTGAGAGAGGGACCCCACAGAGCAGGATGGAACCTGAGCTCATGAGGAACACAAAAGGGATTTCCTGGTCAGGAGCCACACGCACGTGCCCATTAGTCCTGAAGGGTGGGGCAACATCCTCCAGAACCGGCCCCATGCAGCGGCGTCCCCGGGCTGCTGGGCTGGTCAGGCTCGAATTTTAGGCTTCTTAAGGGTTTAATAAGAGGCTGAACTAATATACTGGCTTTGAGTGGAGAGATGAATTCTTCAAGGTCAGAAGGTGGAGAGGCTTGGGGTTGGGGTCAGTCCCGTGCCACAGGGAGGTGTGGTTCTCCCAGCACTGCCAGGAATGTTTTTTTTTTTTTTCCCTGGTGAGCAGGTGAGGGATGCCTATGGCACTGCTCCTTGTGCCTCAGGGCACCTGTGATGGTTCTGTGCAGTGGGGCACAGCCAGGGGCACCCCGAGGGGCTCACAAGATCTGGTCATATCTGTAGGTTTGGGCAGGAGCTACTCGAGTGTGTCTGTGCTGTGTCAGGAAGCTGGGCTGGTCTGTTCAGCATCCATCGCACCCCACCACGCTGGAAAACTGACCCAGAATGTCCCCTGGGATCCCCTGGGCAGGCAAACCCTCGAGCAGCAGGCCTGGCTGCCCGCAGGGGCTGGCAGACACCCTACACCTTGCACAGCCCTGGCTCTCAGTGCCTCAGAGCACTTGAACCCTGCATGGTTTAAGTGCCTGCTGCCTTCCCAGGGGATTCACCAGGAGGGAAAGCCAAGAAAGCACTTCAGAGCCCAGGCTTCAGCACTGCCCTGCACGGCTGGAGCAGCAATGAATGCTCTGCTCTCTGCTCCCAGCCGCGTTTGCATCCCAGCTCTTCCGGAACGACGGGCTCCATGTCTCCCGAGTCACTCCAACACTCCCACACTTGCAAAATCCTTTTGCTTCAGGAAAAAAAAAAGAGCCATACAAACCCTGTCTTTATTAAAGCTTCATCCTCCAAAACCTGTGTGTGGGTATGGCAAGAATGTGCCACTTCCTGCAGCTTGCTCAGAAAATGCCAGGTGAGCTGTGGGACAGTGGTGGCTGCCACAGCCAGGGATGAGCCGGTGGAGATGCCAGGCAGATGCTTCAGAGGGCAGCAGGGCCAGCACCTCCCAGGTGCAGGAAATGGTCTCCACAAGAACATACACAAACATTATGGGCCTTTAATTGGAGGTTTTTTCACATGCACTTAGGAAAGGTACAACAAGAAACCCAGCAGGTATTTTCTTGGACAGCAAAGCTGGTCCAGACTCCTCTCTCTCCCTCCCACGCAGCTTTGTCTGAAGTTATCCAAATAACTGGAGATTTGGATCCATTCCTGTTGCAGGAGCATTTCAGAAATAACCCAAGCCCAAACCGCTGGGAGAGGAGCCCAGTTCTCCATCCTGCAGTGGTCTCTGCCCATGGCTTGGCTGCTGGTGCAGAGTGTGGAATCAGGGGAACCAGAGCTGGACTCACATCCGACGCTGTTTCCCTTGCTGTGAGTTTTCCTCCCTTCAACAACCAAATACCCAACGTGCACAGGCTTTGGGGGATCCAGATGTCCAACATCTGCCTGTTTAATCTCCTTCCCCAGCCCTTGCCATACCCAGCCCCGACACAGGCCTGCAGCAGCACACATGTGCCCACTGCCAGCCTTGGCTGCCCAGCAGCGAGCCCGTTAGATGGCACCATGGGGCAGCACTGCCTGCACCTTCCTCCCTTCCTTCCTCCCTTCCTTCTTCTCACCCAGACGTGTCTTGACACTGCTCCAGCCCTGAGCTGGCCTTTTGTGCAGGGCAGCAAGCTCTGAGCTCTGCCGCAGTCACTTGGCTGAGCCCACAGCACAAGGGGCAGGGACAAGGCTCACTGTGCCACGCTCGCCCCTCTTCCCTGCAATCACAGTCCTCAGCGAGGCAGGATGTTTCCAGGATCAGCCTTTTCTTTATTGAAGGATTTTGTGGAGGGAAATGTTACAGTTTTTGGACACACAAATGTTAAAATGATTGATCCTCTGTGTACTCACCTGCTCCCACCCACAGCCCGTGCTGGCTCTCTGAGGGAATTCATTCATACACCTGTATACAGTGGCCTGGTAAAAAGTGTTTTCTGAGGTTTGAAAGACTCTAAAATGGCTCTAAAAGGGTGACACTGATAAAAGCCTTTAAAGAGTCCACTTTGTCTGCTTGTGCTTGTGCAGTTCAGATTCAGGAGCTTTGTGTCTGCCTAATGCAGTTTGCAGTCTGTGTATTGCACTTTCCTAGGTTGAGTTTTGTTCTGACTCCTCTCACTTTTCTCTCTCATCTGTAAAAGCAGGATTGCTACTGAAAATAAGCAATAAATGGCTGTGTATGCTCAGGTGTAAAAGCTTTTCAAAAGCAAGGCAGCTGGCAGCACACTGCCGTCCTTCTGGCTTGGACTTCTTGTGATAGACGATATATTGATTGAAACTTAAATAGGGATCGAGGGTGTTTGCTGACCTTGTTCTGGTGACAGAAAAGTCATTTCAGGGTGAGACTGTGCCTGGAGCTTTTACAGGGACCTGTTGTCCTGGGCATGGGATCAAGGGAGTTTTTCCTCCAGTAAGGATTGCAGGATAGGTAGTAGTTGCCATTTAAAAATGAGGTTTTTAGAAGGAAAAAAAAGGAATATTGCAATTAAAAGAAGCAAACTCATAATGCCTAGGTTGGTTAAATGT
This sequence comes from Dasyornis broadbenti, assembly GCA_013397935.1. Lineage (NCBI taxonomy): Eukaryota > Metazoa > Chordata > Aves > Passeriformes > Dasyornithidae > Dasyornis > Dasyornis broadbenti. The sequence continues at coordinate 1,935,960 of VZRN01006271.1, read as the reverse complement.
GCATAATTGTAAATATAGACAATAATTTACAGGCTTTTCTCTTGAAGTATTAGTGCTGTTATAAGGAGCCAAGCATGTGACTGACTTACAACGACAAACCAGACTGAAAATGAGACAGATTAAATTGACATTATATATTACTTAGCTGTGTACCAACTAGCCAAACAAATGCTATGAATTCCGTCATTTATGATGGAAGCTACATAAAAATTGTATAATTACTGCAGTGAGTCACCTAGTTAAATGGCACTCCTCTATGGACCAATTGATTTCAATGCAAGATTAATGGCCTTTTGCTGCTGGTTTACGTGCCTGCCAAAGCCCAAACTACGTTGTTGCTAAGCATCATTAATGGATTAAAATAGGGGTTCTGCATAATTCCTACAGTGGATCTTCAAACAGCATGTTTAGTTTGGCACTAGCCTAGCACTTGTTAGCCCTACTAACACACGGCACGGGGCGGCTCGCACGTGGGAGGGAGGTTAATGCAATCCCAGGAACTCTTTCAAAAGCTCACAGGTTTTCTTGTGGATGACTTCGCGGAGCTTGCGCACGCGCCGGATGCTGGAGGTGCCCACAAAGCTGTCTGGCTGTAGCACGGCCATGCCGTTGTGGACATCCCCCATGATGATAAGCTGGCCATCCACTGTGGTCATGTTGGGGCATGGGCAGCTCCAGTCCATGTTCAAAAGCGTGATTTCTAGTGGTTCCTTCCCCAGGAATTTTAATCCCATTTTTTCATCCTTGAGAATCTCCTCCACCGTCACCAGGGCGTGTCCCGAGTCTTGGTCTTCGGTCAGCTCCGTGATGCGGCCCAGGATGACAAAGTCGCTTTTGCAGAAGCTGGTCACCAGCTTCTGGCGGGGTTTGCAGGCCTTGCAGTGTGTGTTCTTCGGGAAGGGGCACATCTCCTCGCAGGCCTCCCGGCTCTCAAAGTTGTTCTCGTTGCCTCCGCAGCCGCCGTAGATGAAGGACTGGCACTGCTTTGTCAAGCTGTTGTAGGCCCACCTGGGCTCGTAGGCCTTGCAGTGGCCTTGCAGGGCTGGCAGGTTGCAGATGTTGATGGGGCCGTTCATGCACGTTAGCATGCAGCTCTCGTAGGTCTCAAAGTGGTTGAGGTTGCTGTTGCAGTTCCCGTAGATGAAAGTGAAGCAGTTGTTTTTCTTGGCGTCATAGTACCACCTGGTCTGCTCCTCCCCGCAGTCTTCGCTGTCCGGCTGCTTCAGGCACTCGTCGGTTGGAAAATGTGTTTTGTTCTGGGAAGCTTCCTTGGATGTGGGCTCTCCTCTGATGACTGACAAAGGGAAATCGGCCCGGAGGAGGCCGCCGCTGTTCTGGGCAGTGCAGGTGTAGATCCCCGCATCCTGCAGCTGCGTGTTGTAGATGACCAGCTGGGCGATGTTGGTGACCACGACATTCCCCCTGACGTGGTTTGGCTTCATGATGACTTTGTCCTTGCCATCCACCTGCTTCTCCCAGGTGATTTCTGGCTTGGGTCTCCCGGTGACGTCGCAGAGGAAGCTGACGGTCTCTCCCACGTAGACAGACTGATGCACGGGGTTGTTCACTAATGCAGGAGGCAGGATATCAACCACTGTTGTCTCGGAGTAGGCGGTGGTGGGGCGAGCTGTTGTTTCTGGGGGGATAGGGCTGGTGTTTGGCCAGGTGAGGTGGTACCTACAGGTGACCACGTTCAGGGTGATGCCTTTGATGCAGGCCTCTGCATCCATGTAGCACTTGTTGTAGTAGGTGAGCCCGTCAGAGGCACAGGTGAAGCTCGGCTCCTTCTCACACCTGTCCTTGCACTTGCAGACGGGCTGCCCGTCCCAGATGTCGCACTCTGAGCCTTGCTGGATGCACATGAAGCGGTCACAGGTTGCCTCTTTGGGCATCCCCACAGGCCCCTTTTTGCCCTTGACGTCCATGTAGCGAGCAGCCACACAGCTCTTGGTCCCACAGACATTGGGGCAGCACTTCTCAAAGGTCTCACACTCCTGTGGGGAAGGAAAAGAATCCAGTCACTACTGGGGACAGAGTAAAGGCCTTTTTGGAGACCCAGCAAGAAGAGACCCCAGAAATTCAGCTCTGCCACAGATATCTGTGGTCAGAAACTCAGTGTCCCCACTGTCAGTGTGTAGAAACATCCCCTCAGCATCTCCCAGGGGGTTCTGAAGTGCTTCAGGAGAAGACTCTCGGGAAGGCAAATGCAATTCTGTTTCTTAAACACAAATCTCATCCTAAGTCTTTACCCCAGAGTCACATGGACTGCTTGACTATGAACCAGCAACCCCCCTTCTGTGCTCTCCGAAATGCCTGAGGACAAGCCCTGAGAAACAAGAGCGGATGGAAAGTCTTATCATATGGCTGTAGGCAGTAATCCTTCTTATTTTCCACAGAAGTATGTAAAGTATTATTTGAATTCCCTGAGACTAACAGCCTGCTCTTGGAGGTGAAACTGCCAAGGATTTGTAATTGTTCACATTGTAGAGGAAATAATAGAATATCTCAAAAGTAAGGTAATTCTTGCTCCAAAAATAATTTTTCTATGGTATTTAGAAAAACAAACCCCAAACAGCTCATTATGGCTTCTCTGTCCTATTTTAGTCCTATTTTCAAATGCAGCATCGCTCTTCTAGTGATTTATTACACCCCGCCTCGGCTACAGTCAGCTCTAAATTGTGGTTAATTTTAGCAGAATTTTCATCTTCTGTGCAGAAAAGGTATTTGATACGTGTGATCAGGGCTGCTGGGTGGTTATGGATTGCTTCAAGGGACCAGGAACTCTGCTACCAGGTGCCCAACAGGGCACACTTCCACCGTGTGTTAAACCTCTACAAGCCCCCTAAAATCCATCAGCTTTCTCCATAAGTGAGAACAAAATGGTTTTTAAGCTACCAAGCTAAAGTGCTTCCCCTGAGTCCAGTATCCTTTCCTTATTGGGAAAAAGATGACCTAATACCAAAACTCTTTCCCCATTTCCAGCTGCACATTACTAGGTTTCAGAAGCAAAGCTAGAAACCAGGATGGGCGAAGTTTTTCAGCTGGGGTTAAGGAGTGTGGCTTGGCAGAGTCCTTGGCTGCCTGCAGACCACTCACTCCATCCAAGGTCCCAGGACTCTGTGCTACCACAAGGCAAAAGGGAATATTTGTAGCCATTGGCTTCTGGCTTTCAGTTTTCGACCAGTAAATTATTAAAACACTGTTGTCTGCTGCTGCTGCTGGGGTTTTGAAAGTGTTTTAGTGTTCTTTGCTGCACCTGGTAGCTGGAACAGAGGAGGCTTTTTTGGGAATGGCAAAAGTAAAAAGAGCACCTTCATTGCTAACACATGGGATCCATCTGAGCAAATGTCTTTGTTTACTTATGGCCAGAATTTTTGTCTGTTTTTTCCCCCTTTTTAGCATTACAGAAACAACCTGGCTACACAGCACAAACCCAAACACTTTTTTTTCAGCACAGGAAATGTTCCTGTCAGCCAGGTTTGGGCTGCAGAAGCTTTGTCGTGGGACATGATGTAAGAGGCAGGACAAGCAGGTATTTTCAGATGCCAGCTTGAGTTGGCAGTGCTGACAGGTTGAAAAATGAATTTTAGGGTTGTAAGCTAAACACATTTTGAGCTGGGAGCATCCCACAGAACATCTGTCTGGTCATTTTAGCCATGCCCTGTTCTGCACCCCAAGCAAGCTTTGTGCTTCAAATGCAGCAAAGGCTGATGATTTACATGTCAAATTAAAGTATTTCATACGGGATTCCTCCCAGGAATATAAAACACTGATGATGGCCACCTACAAAAAAGAGCACGATGACACTGTTAAAATACTACAGACTGGCCCCGGGGCATGCTGAGTTCTGGAGTATCAAATTCAAACGTTTCTTTTGACATGAAAACAAGGAAAAGGATCAAACAGAGCGAGCGCCGTACCCATCCCAGCAAAAGTGACAGCTGGCACACACCTCCCCTCCTAACTGATAACTCATCAAACCTTCCCTATGCTATATAGGTCACGGGTCAGCTCAATGCATGCGCTGTCTGCAGCGGGTCCTGCCTGGTGCCAGCGCCCTTGCAGCTGGGACAGAAGGCTCCCCCCGAGCCCCCCAGCAGCGCCCGTGACGCAGGGACACAGAAATGTGCATCACTCACCAGGTCAGCGTCGCACTCCCTCTTGCAAGTGCTCTGCGCGTCGACCCACAGGTTGGGGTTCATGTCATTGGGGCATATCCCAGCGTGCGAGTACCGGATTGGAGGTAGGGCTCTCCCTTTCAGAGAGACCTCCAGCAGCAAGAGGACACTGCTCTTCCCCAGCAAGATCCACATCCACCGAGTGAACAGCATCAACAACATCTCAGAACTTCTCCAGGGCAGTGGCAGTGTCCGAGCTGGAAGCAGTTCTTGTTTGCTTTTTTTTTTCTTNTTTTTTTTTTTTTTTGGTAAGCCTTAAATTTTTGAGGAACCTAGATGCACCTGACTTCGGTAAAAACTTCAGCGAGCTCCTCTGCTGCCTCTGTCGATAGTGCAGTTTGGTCTGGACCTCATTGGATTAAAGGTCCTAGGAAGTCACCCCCTTATTTTAAGAGAAACGCTACTTGTCTGAGCAGAGTTAGCTCTATTTATACCCTGCCTCTGTTAACAAGTCAGAAAAAGTAAACTTGATTTCTTTGACAGGCACACGCTTCCTATGTCCTGGTGGCAGTCAGACAGATTTGTTGCAAGAAAAAAAAGCTGGAAAGAGTTCAAAAGGCTGGAACTGGCATGGTGGGACCCCTGCATGTTTCTGAATGCAGGGAGGCCTTCTTAACCCCTTTAGACCTAAAGTACTTCCCTATGCTAAGAATGGCATTTACTTCTGAAAGGGGACTTGTCTAAGGAACACGGACCCGCAGTCAGGGGATTTCCCCACGGCAAGGGGCTACACAATCACTTGCTAAAAGGAACAAATAATAGGATTGAAGCAATTAAAGCCAGAATATCATATTTTAACAAAGGAAGTAGGGAAGAAATAACTTATTTAAACTTAGGATCAACAAAGCAGAATGTCTTCGAAACTTCTCCCGGGGCTTCTCCGGGCTTTTTTCTTCTCTTTGCTGGGGAGATTTCCATGATGCCGGATTTAATGCTGCCCTCCAGTCCCACCAGGAAGATGTTAAAAGTGTCCCTGAATTCCTCCACATTTCCTGACAGCCAAATCCCATTGTACAGTGCATTGCTGACCCCTTTAACAGCAACAACAAAAAAATAGTAGAAGTTCAACTCTATGGAAACCTGCATAAAGGAATGTACAGCATTTTTGCATTGGGGGGTGGGAGGGAAACTCAGTCAAGCTGAGTTCCTCATTCCCTGATTATTACAGCAAGGGGCTGATCCTGCTCGTGCTGAACACGTGCCAAAATCCAGAGATGAGTGGCAGAAGTCAGAGTTGCTCAGCACCTTCCAGGATTAGGCCCTCTGGGCTGATTTCTGGGCTAGCTTGGGTGGATCCTGTGTGTTGCTAAGAGCCTCCTGGGAGGATCAGGTAAGTTTGCATCCCACGTGGAGGTTCTGCAGGGCTGGACCAGCAGCGCTATGCCTGGGGAGGAGGGAAGGGTGTGCATCCGCCCCGTGCCCAACACTGAGAGCTGCAAAGCCGACAGACCCAGGCACGGCCAGTCCGTACTTTTTTCCACGGGGTTCATTAATCCAGAATTGTTTTTCATGGCTGAGTTTGGACCTAATTCTCCCCTGAGCGACGATGGCTGCCAACCAGTACAACCAGCAGCGAACTGGGCCACCATGGGGCTCCTGCTCCTCCCCTGGGGCCAGGCAGCAGAGCACAGTGACCTGCTGGTGTTTCGCGGCATCGCCTCCGGGAGAAAGGGAGGGCAACCAGGGGCCGACCTGCCGTGGGCTCTGGCATTTCTGTGGCAACCCAGGCTTATAAAAAGGGCTGTTGCAGCTCTGATTTGTGTGCCTGCATTAACCATATGCACAGTGTTTGAATTTCATGGGACGTGCAGAGCGAAGTTGTCCAAATTAGCTATTTATAAGGAGCGAAGTCAACTGCCAGGCAGCAGTTTGCAGTTGATTTATTCACTCTGAAACTTTAGAAACCTGCATGACACTTGTACAAAGTGCGGCTGTGTGCTAAATGTTTTATTCAGTACTTGTTTACAAAGACAAACGCAGCACCCTGTGATGCCTAAAAAAGCCAACCAAAAATGACACATTCCCAAGAGGTACTTAAAATTCTTACAGCTCTATTAACAACAAAATCACATGTATTAGTGGTTCTGTTGACTAAACAAAGACACTTTATATTGTAAAACCGACTCCAGATAAGCTTTGAAAGCAGCTGTATGTGGGTCTTGAGGAGTGCAGGTATCCCGGGTGCTGGGGAAGCTGCCTTGGTGACCTCAACAGCCACTGCACATGCAGAGAACTTCTCCTCCATCCATGGCATTGCCACAGAGCAGCCGTGGATGGGATGTTTCCCTGCCAGCTTTAGTCTTCTATGATTGTTTTACCCCCTTACCTGATGGGCCAGAGGGTGGATCTTGCAGCCTCCATCTCCTCTTCTGCTGCCAGTCAGGTCCTTGCTCGCTTTGATGAGTGAGAGACACTAATGTGGGCCACTGTAGGTGGAACTCTGAAACAGGAAACAAACAACACTATCTTATTTTTAACCCTCCCTGACCAGGGATCCCTTGCCCAGAGGCACATTTTAGCTGTGGAAAGCAGAGTGGGGCTCTGAAGAATCAGACACTGGTTTGCATCAGACAGGCAGAGCAGCCTCCTGCTTTGCTGTGTCCTCCTTACCCACAGGGATATTCTCCAGGCGCAGGTAAGTCCCATTGCAGCTTTCTGCTTGCAGCTCCGAGGTATCAAATTCCTGGATCAGTCCCTTGGCCCCTTGAGCTCAGCCAGGAGAGAGGAAAACATTGCCATAAATCTCCCTGCAAATGCAGGCAGGCAGCTCCAGAGGGCAGGGGAGGCAGTGAGGGCTCTGAACAACCCTCGACGGCTGCTCCATCCCTGCCAGCACATCCCAGAGATGCTGTTATCCAGGCTGAGGAGCATATCCAGCAGGGAAACCACTATAGGGCTGCCCTGGGTTGGCTCAGGGACTGCGGGGACCCTGACTGTCCCAGCATGGACAACCAAGCTCTGACTAATGCACTCACTGTCTCCTGGGTTTCACTGGGGGCTCGTTTCCTGCCTGGTTTAAGTGACTGTAACTCCACTGACCTCTGTGGATCTGACTGGAGACTCCAGAACACCACCAGTTAATGCCAGTTGTGAACTGGGGTCTCTGTCAAGGTCTCTGGGCTCAGTTTTTCTGTTCCTCCTCGTGTATAAAGCATTGTGCATTTTTTCTTTAATATAAGCAATAAAGTAAACCACATTCTCCCTTTCTATGAACAAATCCATTATAAAAGCTGATCTTACGGCTTATCTTATCCGTGGCATATCCATCATACTGATGTGATAAAGATCTTCCCAAAAGAGATCAAGCCTTAGAAGCAACCCCACTTCTATCCCAAAATCCCCCTTTCTGATCAAGATGTTGAACTGAGTCTGCTGGATGGGCAACTGGGACAAACTTCTCTGGATCTCAGATGGACAAACCTGAGCCCTAATGGCACAAAGCAACATCCTGGGTCTGCTCCCAGCAGTAGAGACATTGGTCTGTGACCAGCCTGTGCTCTGCAGATGTCCATCCAGCGCTACATCCCAGTCCTGAAAAGCCCTCCAAAGATGCCAAGGGTCCTGGTTAGGGCTGTTAATCTAGAATTGGCTTAAGTGTTGTTGGGTTTTTTGTAAATTATCATTTCTTTGCCCTTTTTCCTGCCCTCTTCTTCTGTTCCAAGTGTTGACCCAGTGAGTGGTGTGACACCTTTTATATGAGAAGGGAAGCAGGATTCTCTGGTGCGCAGAAAATACAATTTTCTTTGGGTTTTTTTTCCTTAAGCCACTGTTAAAGGAGAAGCAAACTGTTGATCATATTTACTAGGCCAGCAGTCCTCATCTGGAGTTACTCAGCGGAGGGTGGATTGATTTGCTGGTTTTACAGTGGAAGGCTCTTGGCAGGAACCGTCACCCTGCGATGTTAAAACTCCGACTCCCATTGATCTCTTCCTCGGCACAGGGGCCCTTCCAGCCCCGGCCTCTCGTGCTCCCTGGGCCCGCCGCCACTGGCAGCCGGCATTGCCAACACAAACACGAGCCACCCCCTCTCCAGACAGGCTGTGACTCATCGCTGCCGGTGGCACTTTGCTGCCTGCGGCATCCAGACCCTACCGAGGGCTCCCAGCTGGAGCAGGGGTGCCGTGGGTGCCCCAACAGCCACCACAGAGCAAGGCCAGGGGTGAAGGTTGAATGCTGAACCTTCTCTGGCTCTGAGAGCAGCATAAAACAAAGACTCTGGTCCTTGAGGCCGCCCTCCTCCTCCTCTGACAGGACAGCTGGTGACAGCAGGGCCTGGTGCCAACTCCCTGCGCTGCCCACAGCAGTGATCAGCCCCTTCTTCCAAACGGGGCACCCAAACCTGCCCTGCCCACAGAGACCCACGCCATGCGGGCAGCCCCAAGGATAGGCTCTTCTTCAGACCCACCACCATCATTCACCCGCCGTAGGTGGCTCCTTGTCCGTGCACAGCTGAAGATGTGATGCCTGAACAGAAAAGTACTCTAAAAAACCCTGTTTCATTTAGGCAGTAACGACATTCCAGGCTGTATGTAAAGCTTATTGCACTTAAAGCTGATAGCCAGACATTTGAGAGGGAACATCACTGCCAGCTCCCTTTTAGAGCACAGCTGCAAAATGCTTGTCTCAAAAGCAGGACCATTGCTTCCATACTCATGGAGAAATAAAGGTAATTCCTTGGGACCTCGGCTTTGTCTTGCTTTGGACTGCAAAGAGTCAAACCTTCCCTTTCAAGCAGTACCCCAAACACCATCAGGAGCTGCTCAGGGCATGGCCAGGGATCCCAGCTCAGCTGCCTTTCCACAGAAGACCACACGTCTCCTGCTGCCTGGCTGGTTGGCTGAGCCAGGAGGATTTTTGGCAGCGTGAGATGCACCTCTGAACATCAAAGCACAGGCAAAGGCTGCTGTGCTGGCCGCATGCATTTGGGAGCACACACGCACGGGCCAGGCAGATTTGCGCTGAAGGTGTACGATGGGAACGGCCTGCCTGGGTCCTATTTCAGCGCTCTTCATATGCATAATTAGCGGCAGAGGCATATTTCAGTTTTCCCCAAGTTAAGATAGAAACCTCCGTGTAAGCGCCCAGAACTAACAAGGGCTCGTTTTAACTTCTGAAATAACTCATCTGAGCAGATCCCAGAGCGCAGGGGAGGCTCAGGGGGCATATTTGGCACGGTGATTGCTCACCCAAAGGAGCTGCTGCTGATGTGCACGCTGCCTCACGTGCAGCTGCTCGGTAAGCAGGAGTTAATGTGCTTAGACAAAAGGGCTCAGTTTGGGGGGGGAAATCAATAATGTCAGGGAGTTTATTACAGGGTTATGGGCCACCTGCTAGAACGCAGCATTAGGCCTGCTCTGCGTTGTGTTTTGGGGAGAGCTGATGGCGCTGCACTCAGACAGGGTTAGCGCCAGAATTATTATTTTATGCCTCGGCAGATGGCTTCTGCTCGGGGGTTTTATCTTTGAGTGCAGACATACGACTAATCATCATTTGCTTTCTCTTTCTCTGCTAACGTAAGCTGGGCAGGAAGCAATTGCCAGTTTGATGATGGTTCATCATTGTTTGGTTTATTCTGTCTGAAACAGCACAGCAAGAGGCACCAAGGCTACAAAGGAAGATAATCAACCCGTTATCAGTGAGATATGGGGAAAAGCTGAGCTCAGAAGCCTGTCTTTCACCAGCCCATCTCTTTCTGTCTCCGTTTCAGAGACAAAGCCTAAGATATTCCTTAGATAATTCAGGGAGGCCATGTTGGTATCTTTGGATTGTCAAGATTGCAAAGGTGAAATGTTGGAAATGGGTTCATCCGCCCTTAGAGCAGGAGGATCTAAATCATTTCCTAAAGTCCCTTCCAGCTCTGTTCTCTGTCACTCTCAATGCTGGTCGAGACCTGCTCTATCAATTAAGCTTTGAATTAGGGAAATCTGAGGTCTGGAATGCAACCTGGAATGCCAAGAAACAGAAATCACAGCCACAGTGGCATTAGGGCAGGGCCACCATTTTCTGTTAGGCCCTCTCAGCTCCCTGGTGTAAGGCTGGACCAGGTCCTGTCACCTGCTAAGCATGGCAAACACAGACACCACGGACGCATGGCTGCAGCACAGAGGCTTGAGCACCTTGTTTTGTTGCAGGTTTGAGGAATTCATAGTTAGTTTTATGGCAAGCTTGAATAACAGCACATCAGGAAACTGGCACCAAACCCACGGTGTGCAAATGGAGATGTTCCTGTGGCTTGCAGCACTGTTGTGGCTGTGCGAGCCATAGCATAAACCTCTCAGGATTGAACTGGTACATTTGTTGTTGTTCTTTATGACTTTCCGTTGTTCTGCTTGGTCCCAACTCGGTTTGAATCAAAGCTCAGAATAAAAACGAGGTGCAGACCTGGCACAAGCTCAGGCTGAGTGCTCAGCACATCTTTCATCAGAGCCAGTGGTGTTTCTCCAGGAACGTGAGTTAATTTATTTTCCCCGTGTAGAACTAATGAATATTATTGAACCCATTGCACAGATTCACTTCAGCCTGTAAATGACCCTAATTTAACCTCCCTTATTTACTTTTAGGAATTTAAAGCTGGGAGGAAATCACTTGCTGAGTATCACACAGCAACAGCCACAAACGGCTGGAGTCCCGAGATCCTGCTTCCAGCCCCACAGGCACCATTTCCTTCTCAAAAAGCAGGTTCAATATAGAAAAGTCACATCGCTTTTTTTTGTGATGTGATCCAGTTTATAGAAACGGTAAGGTTTTAACCTGCTGTACTAATTTAATTTAACCCCCAGCCTTAATTCTCTGTGACTTCAGCATGAAGGAACCATCTCACCACTACTTGGGGCTGATCTTTTTTTAGAAAGATTATGAACCTTTCAGTGGAGGACAGTTTGTGAACTGCTGCAGATTTGCATGATTTTGTGCTCCATTGTGAGACTTTACCAAACCACTGAATCTGTGGAAGTTTGGAACCCTCATTGTGGCTGGGAGCCTCTCCAGGAGATGCAGAGCAGCTCCCAGTGACTGGACTTTTCATCAGGCCATGAGTGTTGGCTTCTCCAGACAACCTGGAAGTTCCACAGCTCCTCCGAGGGTTTGGTATCCAAAACTTCACTATAAACAAGTTAATTTTCACAAAATGGAACTATTTCCATTTCTGCAGATACCATGAAATCCTTTTAGCGTCAATTCTGTCTTCTTGGAATTTAAATCTAAATTAGGACAAAACTCCTTTTTAACTGAAGAGTTATTGCCCTGGTTTGGCTTTTCTGGCTGTTAGCAGTCCTGGCTGTCACACAGCACATCCTGTGCCCGTGCCCAGAGGGTGACCTCTGCCAGGAGCAGTCCCTGCCTGCTCAGCTGGGCACATCAAGAGTCTTTCCAAGAGGTGAACTATTTTGTTTTAGTGTGCCCTGTGTGCCACCAGATGCAAGGCATCACACGGTCTGCACTGCTCGGAGCCAGACAATGGCCAACAGAAGGAGTTAGAGCAGCTCGTCTGGGCCACCCTTACTGGAAGTGCCCAAAGGAGCCAAAGCGCAGGTCTGGCCTGAGAAGGGCTCCTCTCCTGCCATTCATTCAGCAGCACTTCTGAACATGGGCTGGAGGTGTGAGTGATGTCTGCAAACCACTGGTGACCCACTTCCATTGATCTGTTGAGCAGCAAGCCCATCCTTCCTGCCCTGCTAGGGATGTCTGTCTGCATTTAACGGCTTTTTCTCACTGTTGCTCTTTGTGATTCCAGCTAATTCCACATCCATTCTTATTTTGATCTTTTACAATTTGCAAAGGCCGCCTGCAGCCCACAGCGTGGCAGGGTTTGCTGAGATGCAGCACTTTATTTCCGTGGCAGTTTTGGAGATAACGGGTCCTGCCTGACGCGATGGTGGCCGGCAGAGCGATCGTAGGTAACGTTTAAGAGATTCACGTGTTTTAATCATTGCAATTTCCCTGTGCCTTTAGGGCCAGCACGTTGGGCTCAGCGCTCGGTCTCACCAATTGCTGGGATTGTGTTTAATGACAGACACAGCAGACAGCCTTTGAGCTGGGGGGCACAAAGGAACCGGAGCATCATTAGCGGTGAGTGTTTCAAACTGGCCTGATTTTTCTCCAGCTGAAGTCGATGTAAATATTCTCCTGACTTCAAAGGGGAGCGGGGTGAGGCCAAGTACTCTTGGAAATCCCACCCAGTGCTTGATTTTTCTTGACCTGAACGGCAGTTCAGTCAGCTCTGCTTCCACAAAGGAGCTTTCAGGAGTCCTGGAAAAGCCGCCGGAGTGCTTTTAGCCCTGGGTTCACATGGTAGCAGCATGTGAATTGCGGCAAATCCAGAGGACGATTCAGCCCTCCCAGGTTCTGACTCCACTTCTGCAGATGTCTGGCTGGCATCGCTCTTGCTCTCGCCTCATTGACTGGGGGGGAGTTTAGGGCGATGGGATTCCCACGGAGGCACTTCAGTTTGGTGGGGTGAGCTCCTGCAGTGGGGCAGAGAATTTGGGGTACCCTCACAAGACCTTTGGCTTTGCTGTGCATCAGCCAGGAGAACAAGCTGGTCAATGTGCCTGGAAAATCTTCACATCACGGCATGAGCTGTGGCTTTGTCTCTTCCCAGCACAGAGAAAATGGTCTTGAATTTTTAATTTTTTTTTTTTTTTTTTTGAGGGTGGTGTTTTTTCTTTCATAATTTTACACTATTTACACCATTTCACTATTTAACACTATTATTTGCTTTTGTGTTTCTGTAACACCATACTTTAAAAGCTCTATGCAGAGTGGGAAATCAGACTTTTCTATACATTTCCAAACATCTCCATTAACTAATTTCCTTTTGAAGTCAATCAGATTTGTCAGTTTGGAAATGTTATCTCCACAGGAACCATTCCTGTCTTTGCCACTGACTTTGTGAGCCCAGACCACTCACTCTCTGCTCCACAGCTTCCACCTCCCTGAAGGGGACTATAAAGCCCACAAATGGGTCAAGTAACATCAGTCTATCTTTGAAATCCCAACTTCTTGCCATTCCCACAGAGCCATGGTGTGAATGTGAGGTGTGATTTGCTGCAATTGCAAAACTGTTGGGAAAAAAATGACGAATGCAAAAATTGTATCTCCAGCCACTTGTTCCCATCTCTTAAGCTGCAGTTTAAGCACAGCTCTTTCTAATTCACACACACACACATTTTTTTTTTTTAAACTTTGCCATGGTCAGAAACCCAATACTGTAACTATTTCAGGACATATACTTGTACTTCTCAGCTCTTTTTTGATTTGTCTGAGGAATCTGGCATACCCACGGCCATAAAAAAAACAGGTTAGTGCACAGTAGAAGCTTTCATGGCCACTAATCTTGATGACAAAATTATTCGAACAAACACTTCTTGTGTCACCGATATATATTATGTAAAACCTTGTGACTTTGATTATGTGTCTATAATACAGATTAGTCTGTTTGGGTGTTTGGTGCTGACCTCCAATAAGCTCCTAAAGTATTAGCAAGAATTTGCAAGTGACAGGCAGGCAGAGGTGCTGTTCTGCCTAATCCCATTCTCAAAACTCTGGCTATATATGTCTGAACAGTTTCTGCTGCTTTCCTTGAGGCACCAACCAGGTTCTTTCTTTCTCAGCCCCCTCCCAGCCACCTTTGTCCTTCTTTCCACTGCTGTAATGTGTCACAAATGTTGGAAGATTTCACTAACCTTATGGACTAGAGCCAGGGAAGCAGCGAGAACAAATTTAGAATAGGAGGCAGAGAATGTACCAGCTGGGAGGTGATGCTGTCAATCTCCATGGAGACCTCTTTAGTTACAGCTTTGCTAATTACTCTGATGAATTGTATAGTGCCTGGTTGAAAGCCTGGCCAAGGCAATGGAGAGCTCCAAATTGACTGGCCGTGTCTCGGCGCCATGAGGGATGCACAGGGCACAGCCCCTCGGGGCAACCAGTTATGATCTGCATGGGGGCTTTCTCCTTGGTGGTCAAAACAGCCTAAGGAGAACCCCAACACCTTGATCTGATCTTCTGCATGAGGGCAGCTTCTTCTAAAGAAAAGAGCTCTGGAGAAATAAATGTAGATTTTGTCTTAGCAAAACAATCTTTTTCTCAGGCATGCAAGTGAACCATCTCTGTCATCCTGTAAACTTCCCACAGGAGTCAGCTCCTGCAGGAGAGGAACTGGGACAAGATCCACAGAAGCCTGACTGCAAATGCCTAGGCAGGACATGCCTCTGTGCAGGATTCAGGCAACTACTTACATTTGCCCCTTATCCCCTGGATGAGCCTGTTTCATGGATTAGGAGAGCAAAAGCAGGGACTACAGACATGAGCAGAGAGGAATGCAGCCAAATGTCTGGAGAAAAAGCAAAGGCAGTGCCTTGCCTGCACAGTTTTCTGGGTTAGGATGTCTCTGAGCTCTGAGGGGATTGGGTTGACACCTGGGGACCCTGCCACCACCCCAACACAAGCAACAACCACCCTCAGGGGGAGAAGTTTGGATCCACGGCACTGCAGCTCAGGCTTGTCATACTTGAAGCCAAACTGGCTTTAGACACTAATCCACAGAACAATTTCCAGTTGTTATCCAAATCTATTGGGCTTCTTAACCAAGAGTGCCTGAGCTGATGTACCATCCTCCTCAGGTTCCAGCTCCCTGACTTGTTTGTTCAGAAATTATTTATTTGTTCTACAAATAGAAACAATGTTAAATTAACAACTAGAAAAAAAAAAAAAAATCAGCCGCACACCATGCCTGATTTCTAAAGGGATTTGGCTGCCTAAGCAGATCTTTCCCTTGCAGATCACCACTCCCCCAAATATCAGTGCCATTTTCCAAACCCCTTCTGCCAAATTTCACTCCATGCTGCAGGTGTGTGCAGCTGTGTGCATGAGTGTGTGCTCACACCTCCTAAAATATCCCTCTTTAGACACTCAGCTCCCCTTGAGCCCCTGCAGGATGCTCAGCAGGGCTGAAAATCCATGAGATAGCTGGCTGCACTGTAATTCAGGGATGCTCCAGGGGGCTAAGACCTGTCCTGAATCCCAGTCCTCTGCACAGTCACTATCAGTATTGCAATTCCTGCCTGATGCTTTGGTATAAAAGATGTCATTTATGGTCAAAAGAAAGATGATGGGTGAGTTCCCTGCAATTCTGGAATTCACTGGAAGGATTTTTTTTATCTCATCAAAAATAGCAGAACTATTCTTGAGTAGAGCCCCATCCACCCTGCCTCAGTTGCTCATTTTGCCTGGCAGTAGACAGCTGGAAATTTTTGGGTTCAAAGTTCGTTCCCTTTGGATCCTTTGGCAGTGGGTAGGACACAAGGGGCGTCTCCAGAGGATGATTTGGCTGTGCTATTTTAGCCCCTTGCCCTGGGAGGAGATGAATCAGCCTCTGTGCTGCATGTTCCCTCCCATGGACATGAAGTGAGTGTTGGGAGACATAGGCTCAGACTTGATAATGTGGAACTTTGAATTCAACCCAATCCACCTATAAACTCTCACATGGGGTCAGCACAAAAGCTGCTCTAACATAAACTGCTTCTCCCATGTGACTTTGACTTCCTCCTTTGAAATTGTCTCCTCTGCCTTCAAACTCTTATTGAAAGGCCCAAAGTGAGCAGCACAGATTAGTTTAAATCTAAGTGAATATAGGGCTTGACTTTTAATTCCATCTTTCTTCTCCACCAGTCCTTCCATTTTCCTGAGCCTTAATCCCATAACAGCTTTAAATTTGTGTTTGTGCATTAAGTATCACATTTAAGATTTCTGGCTATCCCTAAATCTTATTTCTAACAAGTTCTCAAGTGCAGTGTTGGTTTAATTTGCAAGATACCTTATTTTGGTGGTTTGGGTGGGGACTGAGTGCTTCAAATAAGATTGTACAGCCGTCTGTATCACTGTGTAACTGGGAATTAAGCCTTTAAAAAGATGTTTAATTATAACTTTCAGTGGCTGAGAAGTTGGTTCAATGGGGAAGAATGGAGTTACTTGGGGAATGCAACCTGAAATGCAAGGGGAATGAAAAATTTCATAAGCCTTAAAAAAAGCAATCAGCAATCAGCAAACAGACAGACCACGGTTTCTCCAAAAAAGGAGAAAAGAACCAATTTGGAGGTTGGATTCAGGCAGAGTTGGAAGCTTGCATAAAGACAGATATTAACACTTAACCAATAAAATCTGGAAAACTTGCTGTGGGGACAAAGAATGGCCCAATCCTCCCTGTGGTTACTCAAAGGCTGTGACGGCGAGGTGCTGGCTCTGTCAGGCAATGCCGCGGGCTCACGGCTGCACCCAGGGCTGGTGAACAGGGAGCACTGAGCACCTGGAAATCACAAAGGGAACAGAACATCACCAGTCTGGGCTCCACACACGGGCTCAGAACTCAGCCTGTTCCCACTGAAGGCCAAAGGCATTTAACATTTGGGAGGCAAAGTGGCTGCTCCAGCCATGAGCACCGGGTGCAATTCCCAGCAGCTTCCAAAGGCCATGGCCAGCGCTCAGCCGGCACCTGCCCCGTGCATCCAGATCCTGCAGGCCCTGCTGCTCTCGGCAGGGAGGTGTGGGTGTGTGTGCCCTGCACAGGTACAGGCACAAACCCAGCTGCCAGATGGGAAAGGAGCAGGGAAAGGACAAGTTCTTGGCTCTGCTGGGAGCTGCTGTGTGTGACACCAGTGCCAATAAACTGGGAAGGGGCACAGGCGTGTGAGGGGGGTCTGAGGCTCCACGCATGGGGCACGAGCAGCAGGGCTCATGGCGGTGGTGGGGAGGTTCGAGTCAAGAGAACTCGCTGCTAATCCTCTTCCACACAGCCTTCCTTGAGGGAGGAGACCTCATGACTCCAGGGAGAAGTACATTGTGTAACTAAGCAGTGGTGAACCCGAGCTCCATTTAACAGGGCTTGGCACAGGCGCGCCAGAGTAGGATACTCATCCCAAGAGAGCGTGAGAGAGAGCATCTCAGTGCATCACCCGCTGGCTTTCAGTCCTTAAAAGCCCTGTGTGGCTTTGGGAGAGGAGCTCAAGTAGAGGGGGGGGGAAAAAAAAGAAAGGAAAAAGCCCATAACTCCCCAGAAAGCAGCTCCCTGCAACGCGCTTCCCTGTGCTTGTGTGGAAATGTTGCATAATGTCCCTTTGCACCACACGGAGCTTTGAAATCCGCAGGATCAAAGCTGTATGGAGACACTACGGATGGGCCGGGACAAATTTAAAGGCGTTTTACAATTATAGCAAGAAGCACAAAGCCACACTCCGGGCTCCTCTTGCTGTTCCACCATGACATCTAGTGGCAGCGGCACTGGAGAACGAGGAATAGTGTTGCTGGTTTTAGGCCTAGCCCTGCACTCACCTCCTGAGTAGCTTTTCCCCATCCATCTGAGCAAGATCTATCTTGGATGATTTAGGAAAAAGGTCTTTTGCCACTAATCCTACTGGATCTTTATAGATGTAAAAAATTGGGATTTAAAGCTTTCACAGTGTGCAAGAGAGCATCCTTCTTCCTAGAACGTATCATCAGGTCTCCACTTGTGTGTGCCCTGTCTTTGT
Organism: Dasyornis broadbenti; assembly: GCA_013397935.1. NCBI lineage: Eukaryota > Metazoa > Chordata > Aves > Passeriformes > Dasyornithidae > Dasyornis > Dasyornis broadbenti. The sequence goes on along the minus strand of VZRN01006271.1, from coordinate 1,918,259 downwards.
TTTACAGCTTTATGGCACAGATGCTGAAAATAGACAAAAGGGATTGGTGGATTAAAGAGTGATCATTTAAGATGTTTTTACTGAAAAAGCAAGTGAGTTAAAATGAAAATATTCAGGTCACAGCGGTGTCCCATTGAAGGCTGGTCTTCCGGGTCTCTGAGGTTTGAATTTGCAGTTGTCACCAGGTAAATCTTGTTTGCAAAGCGTTCTCCAAATCCAGCTGTTTCTCATACGGTTTGATGAGTCTTTTGGTAGCAGCTGGGCAAAATTTTTGCTCAGCCTGTTGCATGGGATCAAAAGCATGTGATCTGGTGTGAAAAACTTGCCACTGAGTCACTGTGTAACCTTTGCCACAGTAGTTAAAAATGTCACTGCTTGCTTGTCCCTCCTGCCTCCATGAGGGTGGTTTGCAGGGCTGCTTCTCTCTTGCAGAAACAGAAATGTCTGGCCTGTGGGCCTCTGCCTCTCCTGGCTGATTAAAAGGAATATGACTGTTTGTGCTTTGAAGCTTCATTTATATGGATAGATATTCAGGAACTGTTTGGATGGTAATGCTGCAGGCACCGTCTTCACCTAATTGCCACAACTGCCTGAGCAGGAACAGCAGAGCAAAGCAACAGCAACCCAAGTTCTAAATTAAATGGTAGGTTAAAAATAATGTTGCTAATAAGAAAAGTAAGCAATAAAAGAGAGGCAATGAAATAAAAAAATAGCTTAGTGCAAATTTCTCCTTGGTGGCAGACACTGATGCCAAAACAGAAAGCCTGGAGTTAAACGAGCTCCCCAACACATGCCGCAGCGATTTAATTAAGAGTGTGAGCAACAGACTGGAGAGGGAAGAGCTGAGAACTGGGGTGCCAAGGCTGGAAGTGTCTGGGGAAACCCATGGTGGGTTTCACTCCCAGCCCATGGATTTGAACCCATCCTTGTGGTACTTTCCCAGCCCATGGCAGCCTCACAGCTCGAAGGCAGGAGCCACACTGCTGGTTAGAAACACCTTGAAACAGGCAAGGCCACTGTGATGAAGGATTGGACTTGATGACGCTGGAGGTCTTTTCCAACCAAAACAATTCTATGATATGCCTTTGCCAGCCAGGCAGTTTTTACCTGCAACTTTTCCCCTCTTCCCAGGAGCCATCTCCCCTCAAGCCCCCACACAGGGCTCAGGATGCCAGGTGAGAGTGGGATGAACGCGTCAGAGGAAATGCTTCACTTCTGGGGTTTTCACCCTGTCCAGACCCCCAGGCCAGTGCCTGGGAGGAGGTCCCACAGAATCACAGAATCATTGGGGTTGGAAGGGACCTCTGGAGAGCACCCAGTCCAACCCCCTGCCAAGGCAGGGTCACCTGGAGCAGGTGGCACAGGAACGTGTCCAGGTGGGTTTGGAATGTCCCCAGAGCGGGAGACTCCACACCCTCCCTGGGCAGCTGTTCCAGTGCTCTGTCACCCTCAATGTAAAGGAATTCTTCCTAACGCTAAGGTGGAACTTTTTGTGTTTTAGTTTATGGTCATTGTCTCTCATCCTGTCACTGTGCACCACTGAAAAAAGTCTGATACCATCCTCTGACACCCCCTGCATATAATTTATATGCATTGATGAGATCCCCTCTTAAGTCTTCTCTGGCCCAAACAGGCCCAGCTCCCGCAGTGTCTGTGCATCAAAGAGATGCTCCAGACCCCTCATCATCTTTGTGGCCTTTGCTGGACTCCCGCCCGCAGCCCCTCGNCCCCGGGCAGCGGCCGCGCCCCGGAACCGGCTATCGGGGCCGGGTTGTCACCGGCAATAACGTCCCCCGTGCCGCAGCCCCGCGGGGGTGGCGGCGGAGGCGCGGTGCGGGCGCGGGGGGCGATGCGGGAAGGGATGCGGGAGGCGATGCGGGAGGCGGGCGGCGGCTGCGGGGACATGGCGGAGCGGGAGCTGGAGGAGCGGCTGCGGGAGGCGGCGGCGCTGGGGGATGTGGCGGAGGTGCGGCGGCTGCTGGGCGCGGGGGCGGACATCGACTCCCGCAACGAGATCAACGGCTGGTGAGGAGCGGTGGCGCCGCGCGGGGTCCCGCCGCTGCGGAGGACGCGGGCGGGCCGGGGCGGCTACGAGACCCGGCTCTTTCCCCGCTGCCCTTCCCTGCGGCG
>VZRN01006271.1:1888948-1916122 GCA_013397935.1 Dasyornis broadbenti | reverse complement strand
CTTGGGGCTCCCCCTTGCCCATCATCAGGCGCGTGGTGGGGGAGCTGCTCCGGGCACGCAGCTCTTTGGTTTCTTAGTTTCTCCATTTACAAAAACGGAAAAGCTAATCTCGGGAGGCTCGGAGATTTACTGCTAAAGAGGATCACGGTAAAAACAGCTCCCGCCTTCCACCTGTCACTGCGTGTTTGCTCAAGGTCCTCGTCCAGTTGCTTGTGTGGGACAGCAGTGGGAGTCACTCTGCAAGGCACAGGAGGGCCCTGCCCTGCATAACTTACAGATTCAGAGTTTTAAAAAGTGCCTCAGTGAAGGAAAGTTTATTATCACTTTACATGTAAATCGGGTGAAGTAGGACGGGGCTGGTGAGGAGCTGGGGTGCTGGATCCGAAGCTTTCTGCTTCCTTCCCGCAGGACCTGCCTGCACTGGGCCTGTAAGCGGAACCATGCCCAGGTGGTGTCCTGCCTGCTGGAGGCTGGTGCAGATAAGCAGATCCTCACCGCTAAGGGAGAGCTGGCGGTACAGCTAACGTCGAAACCAGACATCCGCAAGATTTTGGGAGGTACTGTTCCCATCTTAAAAGTCATCTAGAATGGTCTAAACACTAAAGCATTTTTCATGCTTTTATCTGAGGCAGTAATTGGCAAAACCTTGGTTAGGACCATTGTATCTCATGAGATAGCTCTGATGTATAACTGGAATCCATACTTGGGCAAATAGACGTGGGGATTCCCCGTAGGAAGGCCTTGTGTTTTGAGCTGTGTCACCAAGAGGCTGAAGAGCTGTATGCTTTGGGAAGTGTGCTGCTGCACTCCTGTTGGCTGTCATTAAGCTAAAGCTGGGATGCAGGCTGCAAATGGGGGCTTCACACTTGTACAATTTGCTGTGGTCTGACCATGATCAACATTACAAATCCTCTCAAAGCAACTGTATCATTCAAGAAGTTACAGCTTCTGAGCACCTTGTTATACTGTGACTTGCCAGTATGGTTATTTTTTGCCCTGTAATTCTGCCATCTTACACTTTTCATGAGCACAGCAAACTCAGATGTGACACTCCTGAACACAAGTGCCATCAGCATCTAGGTACTGTGCTCCAAATTAAAATTTTTAAGTGCTTTATCATTGGAAATGTTGATGTGCTGTCTTCTGCTAATTGCGCTTAAATTGCTCTCTACAATGATCTGCTCTTACATCAACAGTGCAGGGTTATCCTTAACAAGGTTGCAGCTAAATCATGACTCAGGTTCCAACAGTCACCCCTGAAGGAAAGGCATGTTCTTGCATGATACTTTTTTCTTTTGGGCAAGGTGCTCATCTCTTGGGCTTAGTTTGTAGCAAACGACTCACCTGTTTTTAACACCTAAACTGTCAAGCACATGGGGATGAACCCTGTTCATAGTTGCCTTATTTTTCTGTCTGTCAAGCCTTCATGTGTTTCCTGGGGAATAAACACATACCACTTACCTTCTCTCGTAGTTTTTATTCTGGGAGTGTGGTGCCATTGAGCAGATCTTTCTGAACAGCTTTGACATCAGTATTAAATGTTCTGTAATCCTCAGTCAGGCAGGAATGACACTTACTGCAGTGCTTTTATGCAAGAGAAGAGTTTGTTTGGGTATTACAAATGCAAGTAGTCATTTGCCTGAAGAAATACTGGGCTGAATTTGCTGGCCTGGGTCATAATAAACTATTTACAGCAGTGCTATTAAAAGCATCTTAAAATGAGATTTAATAAAGGACTACTGGTCATCCGATTAATTTGAAAGCACTGCAGTAACACTGCTAGAAATGATGTGTTTTTCAAAGGTTGTTTTTTCCCCTACTTTGTTTTTAAAAACCAGAATACACTGAAGACATTTCCAGGTTTTTCTTTCACTTTACAGCTCCTGGCCTCCAGGTGTTACATGCTTGTAGAACATTAGTGTCATTCTTTGATGACCCTAGAATGATGTAGTTCCAATACACAACAGGAAAGCTAACTATATTCAAAATGAGAAAGATCTATCCAATAACATGATGGTTTGTTTTCTCTCTCCATCCTATATCTCTCATTTTTGAACTTCATCAATAGAGGAAGAAACTGAATGTCAAGGAGTGAAGGATTTAAATTTGCCAGTTGTTGCCAACTACTTGGCCAACCCACCATTCCCTTACATTTACACCGAGGAAAGCATTCCAGGCAGCTTGGCAGAATCCCAGAATGAAAGTGCTTCCATCTCTTCTGCTTCCCAGAGTGAAACCAGCCCTTGTCCATCAGCAACTCAGCCCGAAAGCATCTGCACACCCACATCATGCAGCAGCGATGAGGCTTTGCCAGCACCAGATGCCGTGGCCGTGCCACCCCCGGTGCCCACTGTCCCTGCAGCCCCGGCGCGTGCCAGCCCAGGGGTGCCCAATGGCCCCGTGTGCCCCCCAGCTGTGCCCCCCGGCTCGGGGCTCTGCTCCCCAGGAGTATCCTGCCAGGCTGTGCCTCTGCAGCCTGACACCTCCCCCAACGGCCCCATGCCTGCCTTCCAGCCCTTCTTCTTCACTGGAACATTCCCGTATAACGTGCAAGGTAAAGAGGTGCCCTGTCCTGTCCTATTATAGTTACTGGGTGAACAATGAAGTTAAATAATCCTTCCACTTCAGACTCAAGTAGAACAGAGGCAGAGATGTTCTCTGATCTCTCAATTCTGTGGCCAAAACTGCCCTGAACTTTTTCCTGCTCAGTTAAGCAAAATATCTGTTACACCGTATTTTAACCATGGTAATACTTTGCCAAACAATGGAAAGATCAGTCCAAGTAACATGAAAATTTAAATTTTGCAATATATTTGCATCAAATGCAGCTCTGGTAGTTTCGTAACAACTTGACTTTGATCCATCCAGTCACAGAGTTCCAACAGCATTAACATGGCTTCCTTCTATTTTTGCTGGAAGCTTCTGTTAACTGCACAGTATTTGTCAGTAAGATCATAGGGATTGTATTATAAAACCTGAATTCAGAAGATAATGGTAAAAACTGTACTGTTAGGTTTGGGTTGGTTGTCTTTTGTGTTGTTAACCTTTTAATCCTTTCTCTCAGAACTTGTGCTTAAGGTGAGAGTCCAGAACCTCAGAGACAATGACTTCATTGAGATTGAACTGGACAGACAAGAACTGACCTATCAAGATCTGCTCAGAGTGAGCTGCTGTGAACTGGGTGTTAATCCAGAGCAAGTAGAGAAGATCAGGAAACTGCCCAATACACTAGTGAGGAAGGTAAGAATAGAAACCAGAGATTAACTTGACTGCACTTTACAGACACCAGAAAAGGTATTTTTGTAAAAAGATTGGGACAATGTCACCTTTGTTTAAAAACAAAAACTGACTTAAGCTGGCAAATTGAAAAGGATGTCGGACTTCACTTAAAACTTCATTGTAACTTGGCTAAAAATGTCAAAAGAGGCAGAGTATTTCAGCTCCTAATGTGTATGGAACTATTACAGCTTGACTTCTTTAAAACGTATCAGAAACCGTGCATTAGGGTGCTTTTAACAGAACTGCCAAGTAGTACTTCACTGTCTGCTTGCCTAAAAAGAACAAACAGTAAGGGGGAAAAACCTCCACAAATTGGCATATGAATAATTTAAAGATACGCTGTTAACAAATGAACCTGCTCTTCTGTTCCAAAAAGATCTATTCTGGAGGTCTGTAAATGAAAGTGGTCACAGCTCTTGGTTGAGTGACGTGCACAAATACAGCCAAATAATAATGAGATTTGAGGAGAAGAGAAAGTTTGAGGAGAAAAACGAAACAAGCAAAGCTGCTACACTTTTAATGAGTATATACTGGTAGGATTTCTTTTTTCATTATTTATTGTTCTCATTGGGTGTGATGTCCCTGGAATTTTAGTTTTTGCTTCCTTTAGCTATTTTATAAATAACAGCAACACCCAGCCATGTTTAGGAGTAATGTGTCATGTGTCTGCTCCTTACAAGGACAAGGATGTTGCCAGACTCCAGGACTTCCAAGAGCTGGAGTTGGTCCTTGTGAGAAGTGACAGCTCTCCTTTCTGGAACGCTGCAGCCACGCTGACAGAGCGGCCGTGCTACAACAGCAGAGCATCCAAGCTGACCTACTGACTCTGGGAGCTGCAGCTGCAATGTGGACACCTGCCAGGGATGGGGGCTGCCTTTGGAAGGCAGTGAGTTAAGTGAGTGTAAAACCTTAAGTTATTGTTAGGGTTACTATTTTAACTAATAGTTTATATTTTATATTTAATATCCCCTTTGCTTTTATTTTTTTACTTGATACTGTATTCAGCCAAGGGATACCTCATTTGTCTACTAAAATCACATGCTTCCAATGTATTTCAAGGAAGTTTATTGGTTGTATTTGGCAGTAGGGGGCACAAAAGACATAATTATTTATATGAAAATTATGTTAAGTACACCCACTCTGACCAAGTAAGACTTGTGGAAAGATTCACGAAATTGTGTGTCTCTCTGTGTATATATGTATTTTAGACGTCCTCATTAAGTTAAATGAAAGAGGCACACAATGAAAAGCTGCGCTCTAAAAATGTAAATGTGCACGTCCTTAATCTTTTGCCCCTCACAAACACCCACCATGATGGGTTGTCTACAGATACTTAATGCTCAGAAGTGGCAGGAGAAACCCTTCTTACTGGGCTGAAAATAAGTGGAATAAGCATATCCACATTTAAATATTTATTTCCCATGTGAGAATATTGTACCTTAAGTGACAGCATCCCTCCACCTCCACCAAAAAATACAAAAGCCCCTCTTAAATGTTCCTTAACTAAGTCCCAATCAAGCTGAAGTGCCCTTTCAAGAGAAAGCCCTTGTTGCAGGAGATGGGGAGGGGATCCCCAATCCATGTCAGTGGTTTTATTTATTTACTTTCTGTCCAATGTGAGCCTACGCATTATTCACAGCAGGTGTCAGTGGCAGGAAAAGCTCTTTGTGGCCCACCCTCATACACAGTTACAGGGGGTATGGTGGTCCCTGCTGTGTGAGGAGAAGCACAGCAGTGTCCTTGTGAGGGGTCACAGCTGGAAGTAACATGCTTTTGTGAGTCACTAGATGGGAAAGACCACTAACCTGTAACTCTACACGATGCAGTGTACTGTCACATAGCATTGTTTTAGCCAGGTCAGTACTGAAAGGGCTCAATGCCTCTAGGTGCTTTCAGTTTGTTTTGTTTGGGTTTTTTTTTGGGTTTTTTTTGGTGGTGGGGTGAAAAATACCAACTCTGATTAAGGTACAAACTGTTTAACTTGCATTTAAGCCAGTCAGTAATGAAAACATCCACCTGTGGGTTGAAGTATTTAAGTCACAACATTGCTGGAGTATAAACAGCCTGAAGCCTTTCCTGATAACTTCAAAGCTACACTTTTGGAGGCTTTTTGTTTTCTTTTGTACCAAAAAAAAATATGATGACCTTTGCACCAAGAACCTTAACTGGGTCCTAAGGCAGGTGGAGGGGTGAGTGATTTTCTGCATGAGCTGCTTTTTTCTTCCCCCCTCCCAAATTGTATTGATTTTCCTTCCCTCTCTGCTTTATGAAGCTGCACTAGAGCACAGGTTCTGCACAGCTGGTGCTGTGTTTGTTGCTGAGCTGGACTGCCATGTTGACAGTGAGACTATAAATAGTACAGCACCATGTTTTGGTAGGAGCAGCATGGCTGCCACCCTCCCTATGTCCTGCTTTACCTTGGAAGACTCGCTCAAGCTGCCGCATGCCAAGAGAACACAGAAACCCCTTCTGCCAGCAGAGGAGACGCTTGACTCTGGGCTCAGGACTTCACAAGTTACTTAGGTTTAAAATTCTTGCTTACTGCAGTCAAAATAATTATCATCCCTTTCCCCCATGTCCCATACACCTCTTGTATCACCTCAACCTTGCTAACTCCCCATTCACAATCCTGGCTTTTCTCCAGCCAGGAGCTGAGCTACTTTAATACCAGATGCAACTCCAGGGAAGCTCAAGACTGTGACACAGTATGAAGTAAAATTTCTTAACTAAGGTTCCTGCTTTGTTTTTCTTGTAGGACAGGAAAGGAGGTTTTATTTTAACAATTGTGTATTTATCTTTCCAGCATAGCTTGGAGGCTAGCTCAGATTATGTGCAATAACTGTTTGAAAAACAGTAGTGGTTAAATGGTTCAAATTAATGAGTATCTAATTTCTTTCCTGTTCCTTTGTTTAGGAAGTCAGTGTAAGGACCGTCTCCACTAATAACTGAACATTCTGCTATAGGGCAGCTGGTTTAAAAAGCTTTATTTGCTCTAGTTTTCAACAAGAATAACTGTTAATGTGTTAAGACTTAACCTTTACTCATGATCTGACTGTATTAACAGTAAGTCTATGCATTCAGAGAAATATTTTTGTATGTTTTATGCAGTTTGATAAACTCTAAGGCACACTAGTTACGTTAACTGTCTCTTGTTGGGTTTTTTCTTTGAACAATTAACTGTTGGAATGATAACTGAGACTAAGTTTACAAAACTTACTGTTCTTCCAAGGACAACTTTTGTTTGCACTACAAACTTGTACTGAACCAACATTGCTACTCTTCACTTATATTAAAGTATCAGTTGTTTCAAGTACCTCGATCTCTTCCTTTTTCAGGGTGGAGGTAAGATGTGGGGGAATCACTCTGGAGTGGACAAGACACTTAAAATTTTAATGCAACTTTGAAAAATCGTAGGCCAGTACATTTTTAACATCTAATAAAAGACTGTCAGGCTGTCAAAACCAGTATGGAAAAGGCATGTAAGAGGTGCTCACTGAAATCAGCTACCTGCCTTTGCCTAGCATTCCTAGAAAATCTGGGATGGTGTTTATCCTGGACTCAAGCTCTGCAGATGATACTTGTCACAAAGATGAATCTCTGTGGAGATGTTCATACAGTCAAATCTGGATGTAGTTACTAGAAAGGCACAGTGTTTCTTATGCTCTGCAAAACAGAATTTTCCTTCATCTTCAAAGCAATAAAGACTCTTCTATGAGACATGTCAGAATCTGAATCCCAGCCTCATCTACTACAAGGCACCTCATTTTATCATTTTTACTTTTGTAGAGTAAGGAGAAATGCAAATCCTGTAACAAATATGTGCAGTGGAAGTTGCAAGACAAACATTTTCACTGCTGAAAGAAGTAACACACCCAGGAAGAGGCTGAGTCCTGTCTCACAGCTTTCAAAAGGAGAGATGTTTATCCAATGTCTGCAATTAGAATTTAGCTTAATTTCACTGGCTCCCACTTTTTTTACAAAAACAACACCACACCCACTCTCAATCCCTGTGCCCCTGCACACAGACCTATTGCTTTAGAACAATAAAAGTCAAAAAGAACATGGCTGGCTGCATGTGGTATCAAACCCCAGCACTAAGCACCAGAAGGACCACGGTGCAGATTCCTCCTGAGTGCACTTCCACACACACACCACGCACAGGCCACACAAATCAGCACAAGTTACAATGGTGCTCTGTCCATGTCTGACTTTGGTTACATGTACAGTCAAGGCCTGAATACTAATGGGAAGGATAATGCTCTTTTTAAAGAATGTACATTCGCTGCCTTACAGCCACAGCACTAACTCGCACACACTGCAGTTCTTTTCCAACGAGAACTACTCCTGATGGCACTACAGCTTCACAGAGAAGCATGAGGCACAATCCCCTGCCTGTGTGTCTGTTCTGACGAACTGCATAGAGTTGTTAATCAACATCCCAAACCCATACTGCAATGCACATATGAGGCAGTCTGCCAGTCTCAGCACTGGCATCTCTGATAATGCTGTCAAAGATGAGCTGTTTTATAAATACTTAATACCTACATTTTTATTGCAAGATTTCTGTAATTTCTTAACCAAGGGCAGCAAAAGCCACTTTCTGGGGGATGTGAATCCAAGAGCATCTAACTGCTGAAAGTGAACTTGAAATTAAATCCTGATGGCACCAAAAAAACCCAAACCCACAAACAGCACAGAATAACTGAGCATCCAAATTAATGGACTAAGCTTGAAGACATGAGTAATTTATTAGGAAAGAAACTTATTTAATATTAAACGTTCAATGACAGAGACAATCAAATTCGTAACAGAAATTCAAAGATACTTTATTTCCATTTCTCGTATATCAAGAAGCTAGGAATAGCTTAGTTGTAAAAATGGGATTCATTTTAGTTCGATTCACACAAATACTAAACATTTATTCTTGTGTTTTAAAGTCCAAGAATGAAAACTTGCAATTAAACACTGAGCAAGCCATGTGTTCAAGGTTATGTTGGTTTCTTATCTTAAAAAGTCTTAAAGAAAAAAAAAGGATACAGGACTTATATTCTCAGTAGCATATGTGCTATTATCAACACATCTTTCTGAACTCTGGGAGGAAACACCAGTCCTGAATTAAATTTTATAAAAAAAAAATTCTAACTCAACTTTATATTTTTCTACGCCACTACAGCTTTCTTTCACCTCATTTTAAAGCAGATCTTCAGTTTAAGCTGTCTTCCGCTGTCTTCGCAGACTCTTCACGTAGTAGTCCTATAATGCAAAATTTTGGGAGAACAGACGATTAGACAGCATTAGGAGCATTTTGTTTACCATTCCTATACATTGGCCCAGTTGTTAGCTGTCATCTTAACTCTACAAAAACATCACCATTGAACATGACTGGCTTTAGAAGCAATGATGTAGCATTAATGGTTTAATATCAACATTAAATGTTTTAAGAGTTCCTAGCATACATAATGCAACTACAGTAATAAATTATGTTGCAAGAAGCTCATTTATCAGCTGTCCTCTCCACTGTTAGTTCCTTATTTCAAGAATACAACTAAAGACCTTCTGTAAGAAAGCTATGTCAAGAGTGGGGAAAAAACTTCAAGTTTTCCTTTCAATACAATATTGTACTGCCTATTGTTTAGCTGCTTCATTTCCCAGTTTCCAGCACACATTCCTGCCATCAACACTGCCATCATTTGGTGGCATCTGTCTCTGCATTTACATCTGCCTTACAAGCCTGTTACCAGCCATTCCACTGCTCTGTGCTATGGCTGACTGCAAAGTCTCCTACACAGTAGGAAATATTAAGCACATACCTCTTAAAGACTTGAATTGCATTGAAAGTAACAAGGCGAATATTATGTAGTGTTTATTGCATTTTAAACTCTTTAAAGATATCTAATTCTGGGCAGCACTGCATCCCTACACACAGTTGAAAGAAAATTCCATTCTGTTAACATCAGATTTACAGTATTCACACAATACACAAAAAGTCCTTTTCACTAGCTTCAAAATCAAAAACACAACAGTAAGCTTAAAGATTACAGGCAACAGCATTCAAACATGGATGTGGGTAGAGAAAGGAGTACCTGGCATGAGTACCTGCTTAGTTTGACTGAATCCTTGATTTTTAATTTGGCTTTTCATGGGCCGCTCACAACACCAACGCTGTGTGAGGTATGGTAGTCAGCTGCAATAATTCATAAACCCTACACTTCCATCAATCCAATGCTACTGGCTCTCGAGTTACAGAACAAACTGCATTAGAATGCAAGGCAATAAAGCAAAAAAACTAGAAACATCCTTGACAAAGAAATACTAGCAGTTTATATGAAAACAAAGTAGTCCAACATGTGCCTCAAATATTAAGTATTTAAGCAAAAGTTTCTGCTGATGTACCAACACAATATGGACTTAAATACAAAAACAGTTCAACTTTTTTAAAAAAACGATAACAAAATCCCTAAAAATAAAAAAAGGATAATAAATTTTGCTATGGTGACTATATTACAAATATGTCCCAAAGAGGCACACTAATGGGGGCACGAGTCTGCTACAAAATAGCTGAGACAAAACAATGTACCTCAAAATGTTTTGCAGGACTACACTGTCATTTCCTTCAGAAGGTGCTTTAGTTTGTCTTCTTACTTGACTTAGTTCCATCTTCATCTGTGCATACTTACGCTGCACTGTTAAACAGTAACAAAAAGCCCTAATCAAAGTTTGAAATAATGCACTTACCTCTGTCTGATCTGAGGTCATATCAGATCAGTTTTAATTGGACTGAGTGTCACCTTCAGATTTAATGTCTTCATTGGTCCCATTGACCTCATTCTTAGTCTCACTCTCCTTCGAGTCTGTATTTGTGTCTTCACTCTGTTTTTCTCGACTACTGGACTTCATACTACTTTTTTTATCATCAGATCCCCTCTTTTCTGCCATGAAAGAAGACATTGACCATGGATTTCAAAGTAAAAACAAACATTGCACATGTGAGATATATATTGCATACAACATGGGATAATTACTTTCTATAGCAATAACAGTAATACTCAAAAAGTTACAGAAATAGGCTTCAGACTACCATGCTGGAATGGAGAGGGGACAAAATAAAGGTAAATGGGGACAGTACAGGGTGGGGGAAGAGGAGAAAGGTCAGACCTCCTAAAAGAGGCAGCTCTCTGTTAAAATATACAAATTGGGGGTAAAGAGGTTAAGCAAATGTGCAATTATGGTGCATGGCTTCCTTACTTATTGTGGGACTCTTTTGGTCGCCACGTTTTGATTTCTGATGTGTATGGCCTGCTTTAGTTTACAACTCTCATTAATTATGGTTCTTGAAAGACAATCAGAAGAGTGGTGGGACAATGCTTGACTGCATTATCCAAGAAATTGATACTTGCCAGTTAAAAACTAGCAATCCCAAAATATCAAATACTTGGGGAAACAATATTAAGTACTGACAGCTTTGAAGGTGGGGATCACAGTGACAATCAAAATTGAATTTGAAGGCTGCACATTTGTCAGCACTGTTAATTCTCAATTTTATATAAACAGCAGTCATTTATAAACAACTCATGAGAAGGGCTTGGGGAGACAGCTTGGAATATATAAAAAGCACTTTTTTCAAAGGCAAATAAACAGCAAGGTGTGGGGGAAGGAGCCCACAATTTTGTCATGAATTGGGAAGCTCACTGAAGCATTTGCTACACTAAAAACTCAATAATCTTCAAAGAAGGAAGGAAGCCAGAAGTAAAAATATTTCCATGGAAAGAAAAACATCCAGTATTAGAGCTGCGTGCCTCATCTGTAAATTCAGTATTTGCAAATTTAATAAAAATACCAATTCTTGCTGCATTATTTCATACCATAATATTCAACCCTTGATCAGTAAAGACACTTTGGAGAGAAAAAAAAATCCGAAAAACCAACCTCTCAGATGTCATCATACAGAACAACATTCATGCTCTTTTTTCTGATTATTCCCTGCTATCCGGGCAATCAAAATAAATAATATAAATAGACAGATATATCCCCAACACAGCAGCACACAGATCGAACACTCTGAAAAAGCTATTTTAAATAACGTTATCACCTAGACTGGCATAACACACTTTTATATTCCAGGAGACAAAGCAAGGAATTAAGCTTTAAAAGAGCAGCAACATCCCAACTTCTTTGTTTTAAAACACACTACCAAAGGATGGGGTAAAGCCCCCACACAGAGAAATGAGGGCAACTGCCTAATGACCACCAATAGTGAGGATTCACCTGCAGCAGCACATCCAGTGCAGGGTGCCTGGAGAAAGCACACAGCGTCACCCAGCTCACTGAAGGACTAAGTCAGTCTGGGTCTGTCTGCCCTCGGTTTGGCAACTCCGCAGGTAGATTGCACTCTAACTAACCTTGTTAAAAAGTCTTCTTTTTGTGTCTTAAAGGTATCTCCGGTGCACACGTGGATCCACTGAGGAATAGTAGTCTTGTTTCCCCGCAGAGGACTAGTAGTCAGTCCAATAATCTTATCTTCTGTCCTATGTAGATATGGTAGATCTTAATAGCCCTATGGATGTGCAGTGTGCAGGGTTTTGTTCTGTCTTGTTTGTGTCGTGAATGTGGTCAGGAAGAATAATTTTGTTTAAGGTTAAAAAAACTACTATTAAACTGTAGTATGAAAGGTCAAACTCTCCTAAAAATTTTAGTAATAAAATAGGTTTACCATAGCAAACCTCCAGTTTGCCAAGCAGAACTGAAAAAGTGTATTCAACACATAGTCCAATAACTGAACTTTTCAACCCCTGGAGTATCTGCAAGAAATTATGTACCTCCACTATATTTTTAAATCAGTAAGAGTTCTCTCTTTAAAAGCACATAGAATCAGTTTGCTGTTGAAACTGGGTGTATTATTTCAGCTGTGATCTATTAGGTATAATCACATAATATTGACTTTGCTTCCTGATTAAACACATGCACATTTTTCTGATTGAGTTTGTGTGGGCAACTGAGACGTATTTTGTGAAAATTCTTACCATGACAAAGTGAATTGTTTTACTGTTCAGAAAATGCAAAATCAGTCAAACATAATATCCAGTATTACTGATGTGTTCTGGCAGTATTTGCTGAGGTTTAATCACTAACATTAAAACATGATAATTATTTTAATGTAAATATCAGAATCCAGATTAGGGAAGGTAGAGAGCCAAGCTAAAGTGGTCTAAAAGCCCACTCCAGTACTAACCCTTCATTAAATGAAGGTACTTGGAGAACAATTTTCCTTTTATTAAAACCCCCTATTTATTCCATCTGCTCTGAAGTTTGTTTACTTGAACAGTAATGCGTTCTACTGGTTTGTATTATATTATATTTATAATGCTCAGCTGGTGTTTATGGCTGGTGGCTCCTTCCTTTAGCAAAGGTATCCCTGTCCCTGAAACTTGAGTCACAAATTAAGTGTCCCCATTTCTACACATACTTTTTTCTTACAACCTTGGTTGCTGTCTTCTACAGGATTTTAGTGAACAAGAAGCTAGGACTTCTGAATTTTCAGTGTGGCACTAATTTATCATGTAAGTGTATGCAAGTCTTGGGCAACTGTGCCTTGGGGGTTTTTTGGGGATTAATATTCATGTTTATAAAGCAGTCTGAGATTTCCAGATGAAAGGCACTACCAGGAGCAGTTACAGTCAGGCCTTTGCTGCTTACTTTTACAACTGCAGATCAGTGGTGGCTATAAAGAGAAGTAGATTCTGAAGCCAAGATTCCCAAGGCAATAAGTAAAGATTTAACTTCTAAGTTACTACAGTGCAACAGCCACACACTTCAAATAATATGAATCTCTAAAGCTCTCTACTGAACTACCTACCTATAGTGCCACATTGCAAATACGAGGATGCAACGATGCTTACAGCTTCAGCACAGAAATTCAATGTTTGCTTATTAACTACTACTGGGTTTATTTTTTTCCTGTCCACCCTTCTCTTTTATATTCTTTTCTGTTAAAGATTTTCCCAACAAAGGGAAAACCACTAACTTCTTCAGCATTACAGTCCTGCTCTAAGGCCTATTTGTGTTTTTACAAACATTAGGATGGCACAGTAAAAAAAAGTAATTGATTTTCCCAGGTGGGATTTTCATCGCAGCTCATAGCATCACCTCACTGTTCTCATTTCTGGTGGAAGAAAGTAGCAAGTAGCAAATAAAACAGCCAGCAAGGAAATCAGTCAAGTTAAAACTAAAAATACTTGAGATGCTGAAGAAAGTTCACTAGCTCCTCTGTTTATGGAAGATTAAGGAAAGAACTGAAAAGCTCAAAACCAGACCGAATTTGAATAAATAAGAAAACAGTTATTTATATGCATAGATACACACATTCAGAAGAACAGGACATTCTTGACCAAGTACCAGAAATCTGTTCATAAAGCAGGCAAAAAAGGCACAGTATCAGGTAGGAATAGTAACAAATGGACAGATATAGGCTACAACACTGAATCTGAGTTTAAAGCCTGCACATCAGTTCCACTGCCAACGAGCAAGCAGCAAAACCCACTCTCTTACACGGCAAAGGAAAACGAGAGAAGAATCAATACTAAAGGTGCCCCACAGTATAAACCAGAATAATTGAAACGGTCCAAGGAAGTCAGGGAGGAGAAATACATGAAGCATTACCTACATTTTGGCAATCTGCTGGATAAATACAGAGAAGGGTCAAGCAGACAGGCCTATGCAACCCAGAAACATGCAGAGCACCTTTCATTCCAGACAACCTCAAAAGTACCTTAGAAACACAATTGTTTCATCCATTACTGATGATCAGCCCATGAAGTGGGGTGGCTGTTTCGGACTGGACATTAGTCAGCTCCCCACCAGATACAGAAGTATTACGTTCCTCCAGAAGTTTCAAAAGACTTTTAAAGGGGGAAATTTAGCAATAACAGTGAATTAGTATCTTCTCATAAAATGTGAATCTGCAGTGTTCTCACTGTAGCTCTTTGTAATCCTACTTAAAGTAAAGCTCCTGAGCTCCAGCCTCTGGTGAAGCAGTGAGTCACCATCAGTGCTGTGCTACATGGCATGTACGGCTATAAAAGCATTCCAAGGACTAACACAGCCTTATGTTGAGACTCACCTGAATCCTGATAAAGCAAAACTTACTTCATTTAAACAACAAACAAAAAAAAAAACCAAACCAAAAAATGAGGGAGAAAGGTGGGGGGAAGAGCAGGAGATTGGGGAGAAGGCATGAATTGTCATTTAGAGCACTACAGAGATTCTGCAACATTTATCTTGGACTGTATTTACAGACTGGGGAAAAAAAACTTAAAAGCACTGTTAAAAGGATAATAAAGGAAACATGATAGTGTTGAGAAGTAATAGATGGTACAGGTGAGAATCCAGGTACCAACCTCCCACAAAACATGTACCTGCAAAGGGTAATTGCAAATATCCACTAATGGTAGGAATGTAAGACATTCACTCTTAAGAAATGATGATTACTGGCTTATGTTTTTCTAAAGGTCTTTATATAAAAATCCTTGCCCACTTCACCTGCAGACAAAGTGCAACAGGTAAGAGAAGGACACTGGGTGTATGTGTGCACACACGTGTAGTAACTGGAAAGAATAAAACGCTTCATTGGTTACAGCAACACACACAGCTCATAAAACCAGGCCTGATTTGGTACTAAGAACTTTGCAGTCACTCACTGAAAGGCTAAGAGCTTTTGAGACTCTAAGGAAAGATTGTTTCAGAAGTTGCTAAGAACTCAGTCTTTACACAAACATACCTTTTTCTTTTGACTTCCTGTCTTGTTCTCTCTCTCTGCTTTTGCTTCTGTGCTTGTAGGATTTCCGATCCCGGCTTTTTGACCGTCTCCTGTCCCTACTGCGAGACCTGTGTTTCCTTTCTGATCTATCGTGGCTTCTGCTTCTTCTCCGGTCACGACTCCTTAACATTCAGAGAAAATTTCAAAAATTTACATCTCAGCTGCTATTTTCTAACTCAGAATACAGAACAGTAAAGCAGTAGCCCTTTCTAATACACTGATAATCTGCAGAAAACAAATCTTAACATATTGTATATAAATATTTACCAGTACATAAGATCTGGCTTCATACTGCTCTCTTCATTTATTCAAACATTTAACACGCAGCTTAAAAATCTCTACCACCATGAAATAAAGACCACCTGAAGGAAGAAACAAGACCCTATTCTTTGGGAGCATTTGTCTGCTGAAAGTTCCCTCATAAAGCCACTTCCACCACAATGGTGTCATCTTCCAAGAATGGAGAGAAGACAGTGAACACTCAGCAAAAACTTGCTTATCCTTAGAACCAATAAAGTGTCTTTGCTTAAGGGATAAGATCTAAGTGAAGCTAACAAATCAGTGATGTGACTCAGGCTGACGGATCAAGTCCCCACAAGATTTTTACCTTTCGGAAAGTTACATGAAAATACTTGGAAGACACACTCAGGTAGACACACATGTACCTGCTTCGCCTTCTTTCTCTGCTTCTTGACCTTTTGTGGTCTCGTGACCTCCTGTCAGATGTCCTGCTCGAGTGCCTGCTCCGTGAGCGGCTCCTTTTACGCCTCTCTCTGTCACGAGCCCTCTCTTTTTCCTTTTCTTCCTCTTCGCGCCGTCTCTTCCTTTCCCGCTCTTCTCTTTCCCGTTCCCTCTCTTTCTCTCTCTCTTCCCGTTCTAGCTTCTCTTTTTTCAACCTTTCATCACGGTCAGGCTCTTCTGTTCTTTTTCGTAATTTTTCCTGAAAAAATAAGTTCATAGGAAGAAAAGAAGATTACTCAGGAGAAATCATTAAATATACTTATGTTTATAGATTCTGAGGATGTAGAAGCCTGAGCTTTTAAAATATTTCAGTGTTATTTTCCAAACAAAGGACAACGCTTCCTAAAACCCCCAAAATGAGAATCCTTTGTCTTGCAGAACATTTTGCTTGTCACTCTCACAAGAACAGAGGCCACACTACAGTTCTTTATAAAGGCCATAAAACTTCCCACCTGAATTGACAGCTTTACTTGTATCTAATGTAATCACAACAAAGCACATCAGTGAAAGCACAGTGCTCAATGTGCAGTGCAGGATTCCATTCTTTGGAGTGTTTCACCCTCTTGAGAAAAATCCACTGGACAGCCTTTTATGTACCATAGGAAGCCTCCAAGCAATTTAATCATGTTCAATAACTGGAGGAAGTACTTACTTTTAAATCTTCTACAGTAGCTTTTATTTTGGCATAACCCATGTGCTGCTTTCCCATCAAGTGGTCATCTACCCTGGACTGTGCATCTCCTACAATTAAAAAGGCTCCACAAACTTCACAAACTTCCATTTGCTTTTCTTGGGCTGCAAAGCTCTCAATTGTCTGAAAAATGAAAAATATTTGATAAGGCAAAAGAAAACTTTTAGCCAGAAACCAGCGAAGAGGTTTAGAACTCTACATTACTGTTGTCAAATCCCAGGCACTACTGAAAGCTGAGATCACATCTGCCTGCTTTGTCTCTGGAGCATTGCACCCACCAGGGTAAACAGAGAGAAGAGAGGTCATGTACGCCCATTCCCACAAGGAAGGAATCCATGAAAAACCACAGAATCATTCCTCACTGCATTAACATGTACACAATCATATTTACAGCTTCCTTGCACTATCAGAAAAATTGGTTTTAAGCTTTTCCTTTTCAAGTTTTCTTCTTCAGTTTTAAGACGATTTCTTTGGCATCAACTGAAATGCCAGGAGCTGCAGAACAACCATGGAATATATCTCAAGGAATCAAAAGGCTAGAATATCCCACAAAGAAAAACAGAAAGAAATGCTGGCTTCTATTTAAAAGTATGGTGGTCAAATTAAACCAATGTTTCAACAGACATATGAGAAATGCACTGAAATTTCAACATAAACCCAGGTGATTACTGCTGTGCAATGTCCATGAATGGACATATGCATATGGACATAAGCATACTGCCTGCAACATTTAAGAGCTCTTAAAAAGTAAAACAAGAATCTCAATTTGAGCATTTCATTAAACACCAAAATTAAAATATTTAAACTTAAGCTCCTTTTTTATTGGGAGGAACTTGCTACTTAACACATTCCCTCTGGCTTCTGCAGCTCTCAGAGTCAGAGAGATGCCTGTCTCTAGTCACAGCCCTGACTCAGGCTCTCTGTAAGAGTCACACTGGTAATTCAGTAAAAGTATATTGCAGAGGCTACAGGGCAAAGTTTAACTGAGACCTGAACTAGAGTAAGGTGCAAGCTCTCCTCTAGGACTGCTGGGTAAATAATTTCGCAATTTGTGTGCAGGAAGCCCACTCTCAAGGCACAATGTTGAATCCACACACTGGATTAACACATTCCAATGTCCAGTTACTATCTAACAAATTCTGCACAGACCTTGTATGCCTTCAGTGGAAGGACAAGGTTATACAGAACATACAGTGCACCAAATTTTGGTATGTCTCACAGAACTACAAACACATTACTTACTGAAGTTGTAGACCTCAGCAATTCTCTCTCTTCCTTTAACTGTTCAACAAGTTTCATCATTCCTTGTGCCTCTTCCACCTTTCCTTCTGAACCTAGTTCTTCAATCTAAAAGGCAATAAAATTGAAGTTTAATTTTTGATCAAGTAACAAGAGTGAGATCTCTCTTATGGGGGTAAGAACCCTCACCTGTTGCAGGAGTACATCAATTTTGTCAGTTAACACCTGAATCTTCTCTTCATTTTTTCCGGTAGGTCCTGCTCCCTGCAAACAGTACAAGAGTGAGTTGTGGTTTTTTTCTTTGCTTGTTTCTTTTCTCTTCTTTTGTTAAAATAGCTTAAGCACACGAAGGTATGTCTTCTTATATTCCACAGACACTTTGGGAATAACCTCCCCCTGCTTCTTCTCCCATGAGAAGCTACTAATAATAGTCTAGGTCTAACATAAAACACTTAACACAATTTACTCCACCCTTGCTTAGTCTAGTCACACTAATTCTTCCCAAATCAACAAAAATGTTCAAGGTCTTGGCCCATGAAAGGTAAGGAAACTGAATTCAAAGTCCTAAACTTAAACTCTGACACTCCCATGAAGCTATTACATATCTTTGCAGACATTCAAGTATGACTTAGAAGTTCTGTGGGCTTTGAAATTCAACTTCTGAGCGTAAAATCCAAAAAGAAACTCAGTTCAAAAATGTATTTGTTAGCAGTGTCCTCTCTGCAGGCTGCCAGATTGCTTCCCTCCCACCTTTGCTCTGCTCCACAAGTGATCTCTCTCTCGTGACTGGATACTGTCCCTAGCTCCTTCCGAAGCAACTGGACTTTGCACAGAACAGTGAGGTGGGGCAGCAGAAAGGAGCAAGGCTGTCCTAGCAGTCACAAAACTCACAGAGCACAGGCCACAGTCACTGCTCCAAATCCATCAGGGGACAAGATACAGCTTGCTAGTGCAGGGAGGGAGGAATATGCAACTAATGGAGAGAAGGTAAACTGAGGTTGTCAGGGTAAAGATAACGCTTGACAGGCAGAGAACAGATACTCATTCTGAGGAAACAGAGATGGTGAGAACAGAGAGGGCTCTGGCTGACTGTGGAGTCACTTGGCTTGTCCTTTAGGGCCAGATGCAATCTGCTGGCTAACACATGAAAAATCTTATTTAACAGGAATCTTCTGGATAACAGTGAAGTTTTACCTGAACAGATAAGGTCAAAAGCCCCTGAAGATGCTGTCTACAGGAAAAGCTGCCTCAATGACTCTTGCACTCACCCCAGAAGACTGTTGGTTCTGTGACAGTGCCAAACGAGCATGGCCCCGCCGGATCCTGCGCTCCACCTCTGCAAGCAAGCTCTGCAAATAGCGCAGGAAGTCTCTCTCATAGCCCACCTTCATAAACCGAGAGCTCTTCTCATACCTGAGAAAAGATTTTAAAAATGAAAGTTCATATCAATCCATAATAGATGAAAAGTAAGTAACAAAACAGTATTATAAATTCTTGCTTACAATATTATGCATCTAAGTAAGTGTTCACATAAATAAAACAACAATTAATTTGTAGTGTTTGGGTTGCTATTAACAAATTTCAAAGATACCAGAAACTCTATTTGCTTTAACATATCAAACAACAAACTTACTGTTTGCGTAGGTTTTCATCATGGATTTTTTCACAAGGACCTAAGAAGACAACACAAATAGTTTAAGTTTGAATTCCCAAATGTTGCATTCGTATTCCACCAGCATTTGTCTGTGCACCATGAGAGAACAGGGCTATAAACATTTTACAAGGACTTTTATGCTTCTGCCTTTCTGCTTCCTTTGCTTGGAGCTTGAAAGACACATTAAAGGAAAAGAATGCCAATATCATTTAGTAATTATAAAACCAAAAGAGACTCTACATACGAAGTCTTCATACAAAATAGAATTTCCAGATCAAGTTTTACATTAGTAAATCTAAACAAAATGTAATCTCTTAAACACCTGGGGCCTTGGGGAAAAAAAAATGAAAAAAGAGGAAAAAAAAGGAAAAAAAAAAAAGAAAGAAAAAAAATTATATATAAAGGGTAATTTCATCAGGCACTTTAAGTTCCAATGTTCTTTGCAATACACTGGCTACTTAAAACACTGATCTTCAGAGTAAAATTAGCAGGTACATGCCCTGAGTTCATAAAGGTGGCTGTGTTAAAACTCCCCACCTTCCGCAGATTCTCAAACTCTTCAGACTTAGAAATTAACACTAAGACAAAAAGTCTGGTTTTACTAAGTTACCATCTCCAAACTACTATCCCTTGAAAGATACCAGTAATTTAGAGCTTCAGAATAACTATTACAGTAACCGAGTCTCTAAAGTAAAGCAGCTCAATAATGTATACTCACACAAAAATAGATTAAAACCCTGCCCAGGTAGAATAACCCAAACTAGAAACCAACACTTGAGCAGGAAAATGCACCCCACACCCAATAATTCAGCTTACGCTGTAAGAAAAGAATTTTAAGAAGCTTTTTCACTTAAGACAAAATAGGAACTGGAATAAGTATTACTCTTACCATACTGTATCACTGGCAACACTTGAATTGAAAAAATAAAAATATTGCGAAGTGTTTTGACAGAGTAATTAACAATAAAAATGTAGTTTGCAAACAGAAACTCAACTGTAATTACTTAAAAGTGAATAAAAATGTCAAGACTTATAAACTTACCTAAATCAGAACGGGTATTTGTAAATAATTCAGCTGGGCAAAAGCCACAAAGGTAGTATTTGCAAACCTGACCAAGAAAAAAGAAACAGGCATCATTTTTTGTCTCTTGAACTGAAAACTTTATGTTATTGCTTCTGTTTCTAAAATACAGTGATAAAATTTCCTTTGAACATGGTAAAACTTCTAAAAACACACCCTCTATACATTTCTTGGCAGCAGTACATGCTTCAAGGTCCATCTTGATGACAAAACACTAAAAATCTTACTTTTCATTGCAATAGTAATATTTCTTAATTTTACCACTAAATATTTAGATTCCAATACAGCATCACCACTTTATAAATATCTGATACTCCCAAATGAATTAAATCAGATTGGGCTATTTAATAAGTTTCACTGTAATTCTTTAACTGTGAAAAGCTACAAGAGGTGAGAACAACTGCCATGGAAGTGAGGAAGGAGTTCCTCTGCTTGCCTGGAACAGCTCTGTGCTCACCCTTCGCTTCCTCAGAGCTACTGGCCCAGAGCACAGGAGTCACCTGCACTCAAACATCAGGTTCTGCCCCAAGGATTTTGATGGCAATTAAAAGACTGAGAACTATCCAGAAGCTTTCCCACTCCAGTGTTTTTAAAACTCCCTACTTTTAGAATGACAGGCAAAGAGACATTATATTGTTCTTCGGGTGGAGAAGACATTAATTTTAACCCGGTTTCCTGCCAACTGAAGAGTTTGGTTTGTTTCTGCACAGCCTGGTTTTACATTATCGAGTCAGGTTCTTCTTCTGATAACAGAAAAAGACCTCCAGAAAGTTCAAAAAAACACCAGCCTGTTACTCCAATCAGTAAATACTTAACATATGATGGGATAAAAGCAGCTTTTGTTAAAAAGATTATGCACCCTCACCCATGAGCATGGGCTTAGCTAGTCAAGTTGGTCAGTTCCTGAAGTTTGTAATACAAAAATGTCTCCTGTCTATCCATCAGAACAGCCAACGGGATAAAATCAGAAATACTTTCACCCCTAGCTTCATAAACAATCTTAAATAATTAACTTTTCACTAGACCCTTCCCACAGATGTGGCTGCCATTAATTACGGTGTAAATCCAAAACTAGCCTGGACATTCTTCCAGCAATTCCTTTATGTTACACCAGTCTCTAATTTTTGGCAAATCTAACAACTGTGACTGCATTACAGCTTGGTTCTAACCCTCTCACATATCCTGTGGACAAAGACTTGCAGTATCTTATCTCCCAAGACACAACCTGAAACATTTTAACAAACGGGGGTGAGGAGAGAGACCCCAAACACCACCACCTCACTGAACTGCCTGTGACAGCCGTTGATCAAATTAGATCAGCCTGATTTATTTTTCCCAGCTAACTGCCAGACTGCAAAGCAGGCTGTGGAAGTTAAAACTCTGACTGCTTTACAGATTACTCAGAAAAACAACCAGGCTTTCTATTAACAAGCCACGGACAAGAAACACAAACAAACAAATCTCTTATTATGTAATTGGGAAACTTCTCCCATGATCCACGTTTGGACACTGGCACCTATCTGAAGCAATGTATCACGAATAGTGAAGCAAACATGTGAAATGAAATTTTTTTTTTTTCTTCTCAGAAGCAAGGAGAAAGTTACTGGACAAAATCTGGTTTCAGAATCTGCTCATCTCTGAAAGCTGCAAT
Source organism: Dasyornis broadbenti (assembly GCA_013397935.1). Classification (NCBI taxonomy): domain Eukaryota; kingdom Metazoa; phylum Chordata; class Aves; order Passeriformes; family Dasyornithidae; genus Dasyornis; species Dasyornis broadbenti. The sequence continues at coordinate 1,893,974 of VZRN01006271.1, read as the reverse complement.
ATCCCTTGTTTTTCTATGAAGTTGTTTCAAAGGAGCAGTTTCTGGGATGGACTACTGTTCATAGAAATGTAATTTCTCTATACATTCTCTTTTTCTTCCATTTTCTCATACTCATATCCAGGTATTAGGATTAGTGAAAAGGCCCTTCCCAAAAAACTCAGAGATGAATTAGACAATTTCCTAAAACACAGAGAGTACAATAATAACAGTCTGACCATATTATACTGTTAAAAGAGTCGTAGAGTATCATCTATCATGCAGAAAATTAAGCAAACTGGCCTACAACAGTTTAGAAAGTAGCAGCAACAAAAGAGGCAAAGGAAAAGTAATTAGAAGCATGATGAACAAAACAAAACAAAAAAGCACAGCCTCATGGAAAACCAGAAAGAATTACAATTATTATGAAACACCACTACTAGGAAAATCCTCTTCTTATGAACTAATGGTTACAGCCAAAAGTTGCAGTAACCAGTACTAAAATATGAGGTTTAAACATATTACACACCGTATTATTTATAAATTAAAACCCCCAAACAAACACACGCCCAATCAATCAAATAAATAAACCAAAAGAATGACAAAATTCCCACACACCAAAAAGCTGCTATAATTTTCTCCTGCCAGCTCTAGATGCTGCCAGTCTGGCACTAGGATGGCACCCAGTGCCATCATTCACCTGACATTCACCTGATATGCACCTGACATCCTCTCCCAGGAAGCAGCCTGCAGAGAAATACTCACTTCAGAGGGATTCAGACCAATGTGGCTAAAGGAATTTTCTTCCCCTCTCATACCTATTTCATTATGCTCTTCAACAGGAAAACACAACTTTCTGGAATCCTGCAGAATCTTGCAGGTATCATTCCAGCTCAGCATCAGAGTGCAACATCTGCCCTCCCAGGCTGAACATCAACCACACTTCCAGTCAATCTGAAGTAATCAATGGTGAGTGAGAACAGAAATGGCCAAGGAATGGCTGAAGCATCAAGGAGCCATTAAAGGACTGAAACACAGGTGACTGCTAAGCTTCAACCGGCATCACTCACCCATGGTTTATCAGGCTGCTGCACTAATCACAAATAATACGGAAACACATTCCATACGTGCAGGAACAGACCAACAGGCAGTTTGGTAGGGATAACTCCCCAGGCAGGTAACGAGCATTTATCCCTTTTTGCAGAATTATTATGACAACTCTGCAACCGAGAAGGTGCAACAGAGAGATGTCACTGCCAAACTGCTGTTGCAGGATCAGCCACAGCTTGCATCTCAAAGCCCCTGACGTCTCAGTTTGATAAGACACTAGAACAAACAGATGCTTGGAACTTCCCACTTCATCACAAATTCACTAATCCTTGAAATCTCATGGAGGTGGGAAAGTGCAATCCTTTACATCCAAGTCCACTAAGTTAACAGCAACAATTGCAAGCTCTTCTGAAGTTTGAGAAGCAGCTCAAAGCCTTCCCATATAAATAAGCCATTGACAGCTCTATATTGTTAATGCTTCTACATTAACATATTTCTCTTCGGTAAAAAATGTATTTATTGATGGAGAAGTATCTAACAGTAATAAACAACTACGTAGACAAATTCCTTTAGGCAGACAATTCCTAGTGAAAAGGCTGAATAAAATCCTGCAGACTGTGCCTTACACATTAAAAACTTGTTATAGTTGAGTTCTTTGAATCCATTAAAGCTCACATGCAGCAGACATTTTATGAGCAATGCCCGCCCACCCAAACCCAAACAAACATCAGCCCTTCTCCCAGACTCACTCTTAAAGATAAATGTTATTTGTTTTGGAAGAGTATTAATAATGGAAGGTTAAGTCCTCTCCCAATGTCCCCTGGAGGATTAAGTCCTTAAATTCTACCTAGATGCAAAGCAATTTAGGTCGCTGGCATTATAAAAATAAAAGTGTAACACATCATAAATAGCTCAAACCATCATATCATACTCTGAATACAGAGCCTGCATTTTGAGAAACTGCATTATCAGAGACGACTGCTCACAGTCATTTGTCTCTATAGCTCTTCACCCCTCTCCGCATTCTGAAAACCCTGATTTTGCCTTGAAGAAGCATCACAGTCTCAAATCTTTCAGGAGCACTGGCAGTCCATGCTGGGCTGTCTTATGCTACACAACAGCCTCAGAACTCTTATGCAATCACTGTTTCCGTAAGAACTTGCTTTGTGCAGGTGGCATATTAAAGCAGGAAGGTGTGAATCAATAAAGGGACTGTTCCAGAAATACACTTTGTCTGCAGATATGACAGTAAGCAGAAAGACTAAAATATATGATACTAATAATTTCCTCCTGCACACAAAACAAAGCCTTTATGCCAAAACCAGGACTGATCACCTAAGGACGTGCTGTAATTCTGTAATATACAGCAAGTGGGATTCCAGTTTCTAAAGATTAAAGACTTTAATCATGTCAAGGTTTTCAAGTAAGAATTTAGGCTCTACAAAAGGTTTTACAATATATGATCAACATGTTTCATTGGCACTGCAAATAAATGACACACTGAGCTATCACACACTCTGCTTCCACACCTTCTACTCCCATTCTGTATTTCACTGCACCTTCCAGTTTCTGATAGCCACATGGATGCAATTTCCAGACGACGAAACAGATATGCTTCTTGTGATAACCTTCCATGTCCAAAACTGATGAAATATGACACAAAATCCTAAACTTTGAGATCTATACAACATGCTGAAATGGAACAGGCTGTGTGTTGATCTGTCTAATCTCAGAAGAAATTACATTACCACATGTATTTCACCTGAAAAACAGGACAGCAGCCAGGCAGAGGAATGAATGTGGCTGTCTGCATCTTATCTGCATTTCCTGTCTTTTAAAACATGTCAGCATTGCAAATTTGATCTTTAGGTGACGAAGAAAGTCAAACTGAAACACGTGTTTAACAACAGTAATTGTTGGGGTTTATGAACTCATGGGTTCACTACAGGAACCTAGGAAAACATTCCTTGCAGAAAGGTTGTATTTAATCATAAATAAAGGCAGAAGCAAACAGCAGCAGTTCCTGCAGGACTGAAGGCTCAACCCTAAGCATGTAATTTTCCCACTGCTCTCAAACACAAGACAGCTCTCACTTTCTGAACTGTCACAGGACTGGGAAGGAGAGACACGGCCCTGTTTCTAAAACAACAAAACTGAACACCTTAGAGACAGAGTCCTCCAGTCACAGTCAAACTCCTCAGCCTAAAATTGTAAGTGAAAAAAAAAATTGAAAATATTCTGTGATTTGCTCATCTGAAGATGAAGAAGGTAATCTGAACTTAAAAGTGAATTCATTAATTCATTAAAAGTGAATGATGGGGGAAAAAAGCAACAAAAAAAAAAAAAGCCTTTCTCACTTTAATGAATATGGCAAACCAATCCTGTTATCTGTTCTACCTGGACCAACACGGCCCAAACCATTCACTTTGTATTTCATATATTTCATGTAACTCCTCCTTATTATGAGTTCACAATCAAAGGACAATATCAAATTGAATACCTAATTGAATAACGATATTTTCTTAATAAATCTAGAAATACATGAAGAAGGTAATGAAAACTTCCTGAACTCACAACTTCGTCCTGACAAGCACTGCTTACCTATAGAGCAGCATTTTTCATGGGAGGGAATTGCTCCTCACACTTATAAAATCTAAGGCAAGACAGGTACTGGTTCTTATCTCATGCAAATTCAACCAATTCAAACACATATTATCCTCCTTTACAATAACCTAACTCCCAAATAAAAATATGAAATCACCTCTTTGACTAAGATGCAATGTAGAACAGCCAAACCCCAAGCATTTCCCCCTCCTCCCTATTTAACATCCCAAGTAAATGCTAAAGGCGGAGGAGCTAAATACTTTGTGCAGCTTAAACCACAAAACTTCCTACCACACAGGTGTTATATTATTATAACTGTGACACTTTAACACATACCTTAACTCAAACTCATGAACAGGGAGAAAATAAAATAAAAAAATTCATCAGTATTCATCTCTCCCAAAGCAGCAACTATAGGAACTTCGTAGCCACCACTGTTTTCCTGAAATAAGTTACACTTCGACTATGATGGCCAAAACTAAGTCATCATAAAGCTCAACCAGTGGAGAACACCCACTTCAAAATAATAATAATAAAAAATAATAACAATAATAACAATAATAATTTAGAAGTCTCGTTTAGGTTACTTATTGCAGAAAATGAATGAACACTACATTAACAAAAGTACGTAGGTACTCCTAAACAACAGTCTTATTTAGGTTAGCATCCTCCCCCGTGCCAGGAGATTCCTCTGACTGAGGAAATACGGAAATAATCAAGCTTTTCTTAACCAAATCCTCACTTTCAAAAGTCTTACGGTTTTACCCTTGCAGTAAAACCTCGAGACATTAAAGTCGGTACGCGCGTGTCTTTCTGTTTCCTCTCCCAACACTACCCTCAGGAAGAGATCCAGAGACATTTATCTTCCCAACTAAAACATCTGTCTTTTCTCCCTTCGTGCAAACCAGCAGCTTCTACTCAGAAGTGCTGAATTCCTTTAACAACATTCCCCTCCGCCTTATTTCTGTGTTTCCCTGCGGCAGATCTCCGCCACCACCGGCCCTCTGGAAAGCCCCGCTCCGGTTAACGGCGGCCCCGGCGGGCACAGCCTGCTCCCGCCGACACCCAAACAGCGGGGCTGTCCCTCCTGCAGCCCAACAACAACCCGGCTGTGCCAGGATCCTCCTCCTCCTCATCGGTGAGGGCCCGGCGCAGTTCCCGCGCACGGCCGGGCCCGGCCCGCCCCAGGCCGCCATGCAGGGCCCAGCGCGGAGGGCCCGACTCGCACCCGACAAACCACGCGGAACCCCCCGCCCTGACTGGCGCCTCACCCCTTCCCCTCTCCCCCTTCCCCACGGCTGTTCCCGGCCTAGAGAAGCCGCCCACGTCGCTCCGACGAATCCCGGCCCCGCGCAGTGTGGAATAGCAGCGAAGGAGGGAGGAGAGAGGCGGCCCT
>VZRN01006271.1:1875139-1888798 GCA_013397935.1 Dasyornis broadbenti | reverse complement strand
GCGCGGGCCGGGCCCGCCGCGCTCCGCTCCCTCACGGCCCCGCCGCGCGGCCCAGCCCGGGCAGCAGCGGGGCCCGCGGGCACGACCGGCGACTCCCGGCAAATACCTGAAAGGGGAACGGCCACAGCCGTGTGTGGCTGCGTGTGAAGGGCGGCGAGTGCCACACAGACGGTGTCCTGCTTAGGGAGGTGTCATGGCAAACCATGTCCAGCCCAGCGAGGTGTTATGAGAGACAATGTCCAGCTCACTGTGGTGTCATGGCAGACGGTGATCTGTCACGACAGACACTGTCCAGCCCAGCGGGCTTCCCTCCCGCCCCACAAGCCCAGACACACAGTGCTGGTGGCCTTGCTGGTCATGGCTGGAGGCTGAGGACCCAGGCCTGGGCACAGCTGCAGGGCTGTCATGGTCCCCTCTGTGCCATGGCAGGGAGAATGTCACCCGAACCACTCTGAGTGCACAGCTACTGAATCCCGGTCCTGAGTGCCTCCAGCTGTGGGTATTCCATTAGGAATTCATGGAATTGTGGGATTGTTATGGTTGGAAATGTCCTCTAAGATCATTCAGTCCAACCATCATCACACTCACCACTAAAGCATGTACTCAAGTGCCATATCCAAACATTTTTTGTACACTTCCAGGGATGATGACTCCACCACTTCCCTGAAAAGCCTGTCCCCATGCTTGACACACTGAGAATAGAAGTCCTTCATATGTAACATAAATCTTTGACCTTGGAACCAGCCCATTTTGTTTTCCTTTCTAGATGTGACTTTGTACCCTATATACACTGAATTTCACATAGCAATTGTCAACTATTTCCCAGTTTCTCAATATTGTTTTGAACGTCTTAAATCCATACAATTAATTAAAATTTTAATCATATTTTTTGAAAATCTTGAAGCCGATATTCATCCTGATCCTGTAAAACCCCCTTGGACTCACAGCAACTTTGTTCAGCATCACTGATGGCTTCATGCAAGCACCGATTGCTACCTGAGAAGTTTCCTTTTGGAAATCTCTCCCTTATGCAGCACTACGAGGCACCAGGAACTTCTTTCAAGCTTTGCAATTTTGTAATGATATAAAAACCCACTGCAACTGTTAGAAGAGCATCATTGAAATCAACGTAACGTAAGTGGTATGAATTTTCAGTCAATATCCTGCAGTCTGGGCTTGGGGGCGGGCGGGAAGGCAGGTGTCAGTGTTGAGAATTGGGGCAGAACTGGGCTGTTTCAGTTTTTTTGTAATGCTCTGATTGCATTGAGGAAGAAAACGGGTATGCTGGAGCCCAACTGCTGCAGAATCCCTGAGCATGCTGCTGTGGCTGCACAGAGCAATCTGGAATACAAAAGTCTGACTGGAGTTTGAAATTATTATTTTGATTTTTTACAGTGGTAAAATTTTTACTGACCTGTAACTTGGTTTGGGACAAATCCACAACAATCAAAACCAGCTTTTCAAGTCAAACCATGCAAATGGCAGGAATTACCTGCCAATCTTTCCAACTGATTTCCAGACAGATATTGATCTTTATATTATATATGTTATTTTCTTAGGGATTATTTGATTCTGTTGAGAATGCACAAAGATGACGAGAGTTTCCTAGGCAAAACTATTGGATGCTCCATCCCTGGAAGTGTCCAAAGCTAGGTTGGATGGGGCTTGGTACAACCCGGTCTAGTGGAAGGTGCCCCTGGAACTGGATGATCTTTATGGTCCCTCCCAACACAAATCATCATAATGTTAAAAATCTCTTCACTACCTCCTTTCATGCAGTCACCAGGCAAACCCAATTTTTCTGAAGCCTCTTTAGCAGCAGGTTATTGCAGAACAGTGGTTATCATAAAGTTCTTCCTTCCTTAACCTGAGTAAACCCACTGATTAATTAAATTTTAATTAAACTACCAAAGACGCTCAGTGAGCTAGAAATATGTCCCATCCCTGGAAGTGTCCAATGCCAGGCTGGACAGGGCTTGGAGCAGCCTGGGATAGTGGAAGGTGTCCCTGCCCATGGCAGGGGCGTGTAACGAGATGATCTTTACGGTCCCTCCGAACCCTTAGCATAATTCCGTAACTCACTCTATGATAAATCGAGAGCCCGCAAAAACAATCAGCAGAGCAGAAGACAGCGCGTATTACACATTTTTATATCCATTAAACAACATCTGCCCGGGACTGCCGCGTCCCTCCCCTCCCCGGGCAGCGGCCGCGCCCCGGAACCGGCTATCGGGGCCGGGTTGTCACCGGCAATAACGTCCCCCGTGCCGCAGCCCCGCGGGGGTGGCGGCGGAGGCGCGGTGCGGGCGCGGGGGGCGATGCGGGAAGGGATGCGGGAGGCGATGCGGGAGGCGGGCGGCGGCTGCGGGGACATGGCGGAGCGGGAGCGGCAGGAGCGGCTGCGGGAGGCGGCGGCGCTCGGCGACGCGGAGGAGGTGCGGCGGCTCGTGGAGCTGGGGGTCGGCCTCAACTCCCAGAACGAAGTCAACGGATGGTAAGGGCCCCCCGCCCCGAACCCCGCGGCTCTCGGCAGCTCTGCCCGGCCGCTCCCGTGCGGGGGCTGCCGCCTGCTCGCTCCGCACGTGAAAGGCGACGCGGGGTGAGTGGAGGGGGAAGGAAAAGGTCGATCCGTCGCCGAATACTCCGCTATGGAGCTTTTTCTGTTCCAGAGAGGAAAACCGGGGTCACAGACAGGCATCCCCATCCCACCTCCTGTCCTGTTTGCCTCTTCTCCAGGTCACTGTGTGCTTACTTTATACTGTTTGAATTTTTTTTTTTTTTTTAATCTGAGACGGCATGGTCTGTCAGAACACAAACCTCAGCTTTACATGTCCTTGCCTAACCAGAAATATTTATTATTAACTCAAGTTTGAAAATGTCTTTCTCTTTCAAGCAGGGATCGTGTTCCAGCAATGTACAAACACTTGAGATTTGGCCTCTCATTCAGATTCACCTGAGGACATTAAAGTCAAGGCTGTTCTGTAACAGATACTTGTACAAGTAACACTCTGTACATGAACACACACACACGGAATGTTATTTGAAGGAGGAGTTACTGGCAATGCTCAGGCATCTTCTGCAAGTTCATTTGAGCGTGTATTTACTGTTTTGTGTTTTACTGTGAGCGTGTTTTGTGCTTGAAATTATAAAGAGGAGGGAGAATAACTTTTTACACAGGCAGATAGTGATAAGACAAGGGGGAACAGTTTTAAGTTAAAAGAGGAGAGACTTGGATTAGATATAAGGAAGAAATTCTTCCCTGTGAGGGTGGTGAGGCCCTGGCACTTCACGGGGTGCCCAGAGAAGCTATGGCTGCCCCTTGATCCCTGGACGTGTCCAAGGCCAGGTTGGACTGGGCTTGGAGCAACCTGGGATAGTGGAAGGTGTCCCTGCCCATGGCAAGGGGTGGAACGAGATAAGCTTTAAAATTCCTTCCAACCCAAACCATCCTGGGATTCTATGACATTATAATTAAAAATAGGAAAGATAAAATTAGGAAAGGAACAAGACTTTCAAAGATGAAAGTTCAATCAGCAATTTTGAGAAGCGTGGAACACTTAACAATTTGAGCTTTAAATTGTGATTAAAATTAAAGCTTGTAAAAATTTAAAATATCTGATTTGTAGAATATTGAATTATCTTAGTGAGTGAGATAAACAGCAGCCTGTCATCAAAATGAGCCTGTGTCTAAAACTGGAATTAATGAAATAAGGCTTGTCATAAAACATAATTATTTTTAAAAATAATGATCTGGTAATTATTAACCATGGCAATAAATGGATCATCACTGTTATTTAAGTTTGTTTGTACAATTAAAATTTTGTCAATGAGCTTCCTCATGTGTCTGATGCTTAGAGGTGCTGAGTACTTACATTTTTGATGCGTGTCAGGTCTGTGGGCAGATGGTACCTCCCTGCACAGTCTGTGTGGAATGGCCAGGATGAATCCGAAAATGAGGCTGTGCTATGGATATGCTTACATATCTTCTCTATAAACTAAACCAGCAAATTGTGTGCTCAAAGCAAATACCACCTTGTCTGTCTGACTTTGCAGTCTCTTTCTGTAAAAAAACCACAACCAAACCAAACCAAACCAAACCAAACCAAACCAAACCAAACCAAACCAAACCAAACCAAACCAAACCAAACCAAACCAAACCAAACCAAAAAACCCAAAGTGGAAAAAGCTTTTTGGAGCTGGACTTTCAACTGAAGGTTTTTTATCTTCTAAGTTTATTTATCTCTGCTTTATTTTATATAATTCTTAAAAAATAAATAAACTAGAAGGTGTGAGCATGTTCATTTTTCTGTAGATTCCTTCAGCTGGAGCTAGAGAATTAAAATATAAAAGCTAGAGAAGGGTCAAACACCTTAGAACCTGGGATAGGAAAGATTGGTACAAATGTATAGGAAGTTACATATGTGAGTCTTAACACACACACTAAATAAGATCTAAGCACTAAGCAGCTTTTAGGATGTTTCCTTAATATGTCTCTCCAGTCAGCAACTGCAGATAATAATTTAAAAACACAGAAAAGTGATTAGTTCTGTTCATCACTTAGAGATTGCAGAAAATTAGTTGTCTGCAGATCAAAGCTGGGAAATTACTGATGCAGCAAATGGCAACTGGGCAAAGAATTGTGCTTAGAAACTATACTTACAATATTTTAAACATAATTTACTTGCCGAAAAGTGCAAGTACTTGTGCTGGCAGCATTAATTAAAGAGTACAAATAGCATCCTAGGGAGATATCAGTAATAGATCACAGATATACATACACACACACACACACACAAGTATTTCAAGTACAGCTGATTCTTTCAAAGATGAAAATATCATACACAAACCTTCTTTTCATACTTATTTTTCCAGAAGAGACTATAGCCTAAGAAGTGATAAATTGAAAAGATCCTGAACTTTAAAAATGCTACTGTGGTAAAGAGCATTACAGCGAAGCAACAATGACATCAGCAGATGCCATTGCAGGCTCCAAATCCAGGGTGAATTTCCAAGGAAGTTTGCATCTCAAACCTATTTCACACTTGCATAGAATGTTCTTCTCATAGGCAGCAAGAAGGAGTGGAAATGAATCCGCCACAACTCAGGATTTGACACAGAGTTCATGTTTTCCCTGTGCAGGACCTGTTTGCACTGGGCCTGCAAGCGGAACCACGCGGCGGTCGTGGCTTATCTGCTGCACGCCGGGGCTGACAAGGACATCCTGACCAAGAAAGGGGAGAGGCCAGCCCAGTTAACATCCAAGAGAGAGATCAGGAAGATGTTGGGAGGTAACCTATAGTGACTGTGCCATATGATCATCAAAGATTGGAAAAAGGGCGTTCAAAACGTGTGCTCTGCTCTTTGTTTTGCATGTGAAGATCCTGTGTTTGGATTTTAGTATTAGGACTTGATTTCTAGAGTGTTTACTTGGTAAGAAAACAAAGTTTAAGTAAAGGGGATTACCAATAAATTCCACACCCAGCTAGCCAAACGTTTTTCTAAACACTGAAAATTTAGAAAAACTGTACTTTGAGGAATGCCATGTGCCAGGAAGATGCAGCTTCCAGTTTTCAGAAGGACAGCAGGAGAGAAATCTCTCGAATTTGTAGGAAGCTCTTGTATGAGCAACACCTAATTTTCCTGATGTTCTGTGTTGGCTAAATAGAAAATTAGCAGCCCAGATAAACAGCTCGTTAAAGGACACTGGTAGAGCATCTCTGTCATGCTTTGTAACTGCTGGAGCAGAGCAGGCTTTGCTGCTGGAGGTGATAAGTAATTTGAAATGCAGTCGATTAACAACCTCTTGTCTCCCCTTTGTACTCCCAAGTCTGGTTTTGTTTTCATTGTTGTCTCTCCCAGCTGTTGAATGGGTAATGCTGCAGCTCCCCCAGTACTGCATGTTCTCTTCCCTTTATCCCCTGCCTTAATATCAAACAATATATGAGCCTTTGTTTTTCTGTCCTGATACATTATGAAGATGACAGCATTATTCCACCAGAGACCGTGTTATAACGTGCTGCTACAGATTAAAACAAACCTAAACAGAAGTACTGCAGTGTTTAGAAGGAATTAGCACCCCCGGAATTGTTAGAATCAGACTCAGCTTTTGTGTTCGTATGGCAACACCTGAGTGTTCTTTATTGTAGGAAAAAAGGACATGGTGCTTCTTGATTCATCTTTTAACCTCTGTTGCTTTTAACATCATTCCCTCTGTGTACAAAATAGGAAAAAAAAAGAGAAAGAAACCCAAAATCAGCCTTGGAGAATGTTGTTTTGTTTGTTTTACAGTGGAAGATGATGAGCTCCCAGACTTAAAGCAAGATTCAGATCTGCCCATCATCCCCAATTACCTGGCTAACCCACCTTTCCCGTATGTTTACAACACCTCGAGTAGCAGTATCCCAGATCCCGCCCTGAATGGGAATCTCTCTCACTTGGAACCACAAGGCACCAACTCTCCACCTGTACCTGACTCAGACACTGGCAGACGAGCACTGTTACAGCCCGGGAACGCTGCTCCCGAGGCAGCTCCCAACGGGGACATCCCAGCCCTGCTCCGAGGCTCTGCTGGGCCACCACACCCAAATCCTGTCCTCCAGAGAGCTCCTGTTTACCAGGGGTCGATGTCATGGGGCAGAAACCCCTCTTCACCAGCGGGATCCAACCAGGCCCTGCCCCAGCAAGGGAGCGGCTCCTGCATGGGGCCTGTGCCAGCCTTTCAGCCTGTTTTCTTCACAGGAGCTTTTCCACTCAACATGCAAGGTAACACCAAAAATCTCCTCTGGCTTTGTATTGATCTTCTGTCACCTTGGGCAGCGCAGACTAATCACGTTTCCAGAGACTTTCTGGTTCGCGTGCTTAGGCATTCAGGAAACAGTTGAAGGGAATGAAGTCGGCAGATATCCTGTTTCTGATGGAACTGTTATTAAAATATTGATGTAAACATTTGCTGTTGTCTCAATTGCTATAGAAGCATACAGACACCAGGGTAATTTAATTCTCTAAACAGCATAGTCCAGGCTGCAAGTACAGATCATGAGCAAGCAGCCAGTGAGTTCAAGAGAACCTCATATGGCTCAGTCTGCACTGAGCTGTTCGAGGATCTGCCAGTTTTGCAGGGAAATTTTGCCTACCCATTGCAGGAAACCTGGAATTCCAGTTTCCATTCAGAATTTCATTCTTGAAATAAAAGGCATTCTGATACCATGGGCTAGCAATGAGAAGTGAACTGATGAGAGTCAGAAATACCAATAAAAGCAATCTTGGACTGCTCAGGAAACTGGTAACCGGTATAAGCTGCTGTTAAATCAGCTTAAATCAATTAAAGTGAGTATTTATGCAATGGTTCAGACATGCACACATATATTGCATTACATTTGCTATGATTTTTTCATATAGGTTGATGAAAATCAACCTAGCGAAGACTGTGGTCATACAATTCCAGGTTTTGCTTTCTGAGGATTCAAGTATTATTACCAGTGACACAAACAAGGTTAATAGAACATAGAAATATTTGGAAGTTGTTACAGAGATATCATTACCACTTGCTTTATACCTCTGCCTATTAATGTGCCTTTTTATTTCTAATAGAACTGGTGCTTAAAGTGAGAATACAAAACCCTAATCTTAGAGAAAATGACTTCATTGAAATTGAACTGGACAGACAAGAACTGACCTACAAGGAGCTGCTCCGAGTGAGTTGCCGTGAGCTGGGTGTGAACCCCGAGCATGTCCAGAAGATCAGAAAATTACCAAATACAATGTTAAGAAAGGTAAGAACTCTACATTTTGAAGTGCAGTATGAGATTTTTAGGTTACTGTTACAAAGGAATAATTTGCTGGTCACCTGCAGAGGCCCATGTTGGGAAAAAAAAACCCAAAAACAACCAAAAAACCAGAAGTGAAAAACCTCCCTTCAACTTTCAACACTCAGCAGTTGTTTGGGATTTCTTAAGTGAAAATGGTCCTCACATTTCTTGATCACCTCCTTTCATAACTATTTGGTTCTGAACCCAGTTAGTATCTGATTTTATGACTACATTGTAAAATCTAGTGCAACACAACACCACTGTGAGCTGCCATCAGCATTTAAAAAGCCTGTAGAGCTCAAGCTCTGGGAGTTCAGCAAGGCCTGGCTGCAGTCCTTGCACAAACAGAGGTGCTTCAGGGTTTCTCTGAATGCAGGACTGAGCATAACTGTCCTTCCTTCAGGGACATTTGCCCTGCAGCCAGCAGAGAAGGGACCTGCTGACCTATTTTACCAACTCACCACTGACCTTTCTTTCACTCTCAAATCCTTGTAGAGCATTGTTGGCGTCAGTCGTGGGGCAAATCTGATTAGGAATAGATTAATAGACTTCACTCTGCGGCATCTTCACTGACTGCAGGATGACTGACTCTGTGTTAGTCAAGAAGTAGAGGAAAAGAAAAAGATATAAGAAATTCTGTCGCTTTCCAACTTTGGTCATGGTTAAAAGGACTTCTTATTTTCATCTCTAACCACTTCAGGCTCTCTGGTAGGACTGCAGGACCCCTGCTGTTCCTGCAGTGACACAAACCTGATTCTGTGTACTGCTGTTGGCAGCAGAGCGCTGCTGCAGGGGCTCAGAGCTGGCCTTGCTGGGTCACTCTGGAGGAAGCCACATGCACAACCTTCTTGGGTAGGTGCAAGGATCAATTAATCAGCTTCCAAGAATTAGCAAGGGGGGAAAAAAAGAGGATTTGGGTGGCATGCAGTAGATCTTGACAAGTGTAATTCCACTAATCACTTGCACTCACTGTCAATGTTGCATTCCTTCTAAAAATAGGCTTAAGGGAGTAGCTGAATAAGATCCCAGAATAAATACAAGATGCAACCGGATATCTGCTTTCCAGTTCACTGTAAAGAGCTGTCATATTTATGAGCAGATACATACCTTGTGTTAGCATGAGCTTACTATTTTAACCTCTGCAAAATTATCAGACACTATCACCTAACTCCTTATTGTATTCGTTTAAAGGACAAGGATGTTGCAAGGCTACAGGATTTCCAAGAACTGGAGCTTGTTCTGACAGTAAGCGACAAAAACTTACTCTTCAGAGTCCCGGCGCTTTCTGAACAAAGTGGATATAACAAGAAGGCATCAGAACTTACATACTAATTAAGGAATAAAACAAAAGATTTGTATCTCTGGTTATACAATTACATTTGAAATACAGTATCTATAAGGGCTAATGATGTGAAAAAATCTATTTTGTTAACCTTGAAATAAACTGAAGTGGTTATGCACAGTTATAGCTTCTAGTTAATTGAAGAATAGTGAGTTTGGTATGAAAGTAGCTCAATGCACAGGAAGTATTGGTAGAACTATCTGTTAATGCAACACTTCCTTATAAAAAGATAATCTTGAAATACTGCAGAGTTAGCAGCTCTCAGGGAAAGGCTTACCTTAAGCTGTTCTAATAATTTGTTTGCTATAAAATAGCAGAGGTACTCAAGCTAAAGAACCTGCCATGAAGCCCATTTAATATTTGTACTAAGTCCATTACCATTAATGTTCTCTTTTTAGATCATGTTTATTAAGCCCTATCTTAGTTAGAAAGAAAAAAACCAGAAGGGTTTAAATCTGTGGAAGCACAAAACTATGTCAAGTTTAAATCCTATCAAGTGACTTATTACCTGTGAGTTCTTAATCCCTGTTTACACTTTTCCCTATTTCTCAGGTTGAAAATAAAAGTGATAGTAATTATCCAAATAATAAATATGCTCTCAACCAAAACCCCTTTTATTGTTGTCTGTCAGTATATACATGTGCAGTTGACATGTATTGACATGTGCAATTTAAAATAACTATTTTTATTACTGTATTGACATTTCTTCAATGCTGCTTTAATTTCCCCTTTTAAAAGCACAAAAAGTGTAACTTTATTTTCCTTTGACCTCTACATCCCTGAGAAAAATTGCTTCTTGAACATATAAAGTTGCCTGTGTAAAAAGAAACTAGTGAAGTGCCCAGGGTTTTCTGGGCTGATACCCAATCTTGATGTTCCTATGCAATGTATTTTCTTACTTTCCCTGTGACTTGTGTTTACTCATGTTGTTTACTGAAAAAATAATCGCATTTACTTAAAATTCAGAATTTGACTACTTTGCTGTGAAATTCTGGAATAAAGAAACTAAAAGTATTTAAGAGATGGATTTTACCTGATTTTTTTTTTTTTTTTGATTTTAGTATTTAGTCACTTGCATTTGAGGAAGAGTTCTACTGTGGTCGCCCAAGTGAAAAGCAGGTGCCGTGGGTTAGATGAACTAAAGTATAAGATGTAACAGACAAACAGAAGGTACCAAACCAGGCTGAATTTTCCTGTTTCATCTTCCTCTTCCTTCTCTGCAGTTTCTCTGGAAACTGCAGCTGCCAAAGGAGTTTGTCTTTGCAAGAGTTCAGAGCCTGAGCAGGGTGTGCAGTGTCCGTGGGGCTGCTGGGGCAGTCCTGTGCTGGAGCCGGGGACCAAGCACAGCCTCCACCTGTGCCGGGGGCTGCAGCAGGTGAGGGACAGCAGCCACCTGTGTCCCTGCCTGTGTCCCTGCCTGTGTCACCGCCAATCCACAGGGAACTGTCCCCAGAGCGCCCCGGGCTCGCTGCTCTCAGCCCCTGGAAGCGCTTGGAGCACAGGGACTGAGCACACCAGAGGGAGCTCCCAACCCGCCGTCAGTCGCAGGGCTGGGGCTCAGCTGCCGGCACAGATCCCTGCAAACACGTGAATTTCTCTGGGCCGAGTCACCACTGAGGCTCAGTCTCCTCAGGTGAGTACAGAAGGTTCTGTCACACCCAAAGAGCCGCTTCTGCAAACTGCCGGAGGTCAAAGATAGTCCCACTCATTGGCAGTATCTGGTTTTTATAGCAGATTGCTGGTGGAATATTAAGTTCTGTGTAATGGAATAATAAAATCGTGGCTCCTCACATCACCCTGGCTGCTGCCTTCACCCCAGCACACACACAGGATGTGTCAGGCATTGGCTGAGTGCAGGAGGATTCAGGGTTGACCAGTCAGGCCCCCTAGAGAAAAGCGCAGCTGTTGGGGCAGCAGCCTTGCACATATGCTGATCCTTATCTGTGTATTCCCAGGAATATTTTTATACCGTGTGCAGTTTCTACCAGGAAGATACTATTAACACTCCCCAATCCCATCAGTGTATAACCACTGCATTCTGTGTGTGATAAATAATTCATTACTTTGTGCTCTGCCACATGAAATGTTAATGCCTAATAAATGCTTGGCTGGAGATTCGTGTTTCTATTTAAGAAGTATAATTTGTAAGAATTAATAAATGATTATTTTTGTCTTCTCAAAGTTTTTCTGCGCTTTCCTTCTGGTAAAACATAGGAACTTTTTCTTGCTGGGTGGTTTTCTGGAGTGCTTAGTGTAAGAAGCAAAAAACTAAAGCAAAAGAGTTTCTAGCAGATTCCAGCAGCAAATGCTGTTTGAAAACTCCTTTTATCTGAGGAGGCCTGGTTATCAGTAACAGACTAGACAGTTATTTCTGCAAAACAAATCACCCATTATTTCAGGTGATGAAGTGTTGGACAAGATAAACTAAATACACACCTGCTCAGCATGCATGTTCAGCTTGAGCGGAGATTTACTCAGAGTGACTTCCTACCCAAAGACATTCAGCAAAATTGTGACACTTCTGTGCCAGTCATGTCCCTGTGGGCTTGTGTGGTGTCTGCTGAACTGGAAAAAACCTGTGTAGCTGTTTTATATGAAGCCTTTGTAGGTTTAGCTTTAAATATATGTTATTTCTTATGCCGAAGAGGAATTTTATAATGCCAAAGTTGCAGGGATCCCAAAGATCCTGGGACTCCCTTGTCTTGGGGGAAATACTGAAAGGAACAGATTGGAACCCCTCAAAGATTACAGAGTGAGTGTTTCACTGTTATTCAGCTGAGTCACAGCTTAGCTGGGCCTGTCTTTCCACTTCAAATCCTACGAATCCTTATGGAGAAAACACACAAACCAGGTGTATTTTGTACCATTAATATAATTTACTAATTACAAACCTGAATGCAGTACATAATTGCCCTGTAGTACATACATTTTCTTGGCAGAATATTTGTCATTCTTAGGGAAAGAAAGCATATAATAAAATACTTTATGTATATAGAAAATATTTAAAAATATAAAATTCACTTTCTGGTCCTTGTATTTGCAAAATACTTTGTTCACATATCACAAGTTGAGTTTACTACAAAAACTGTTTTGTAAATTACAGTACATTCACAAGTCACTTTTGTGGCAAGTCAGTAACATTAAAAAAACACCAAACCAAAACCCCGAGGGGTCTTCTCTTCACGCCAGTCCAGCATCTTTGGCCATACTGTAGAAAATACCTTTTGCTGCTATAAGGTTTGCAGGTGTGTCAAATTCAGCTATGGTCCCGTTGTCTAGAACAAGAACCCTGTGCAAAACAAAAGATGGTGGCGGGGGGAAGATCTGTCAGAGAATTCCTTGCAAGGAACACGGTACCTGTTTGTGTCACAAAGCAAACTGCTCTCATCTTTTGCCTTGCCTTTGTTTTCCTCAGTTATTTTCGCTTGTTAAAACACAACAGATGATAAACATTCTCCCTGAGCTGCTGCTTGACTGAAAAAAGGTACAGGGCAGTCACTGCCTCCCAGGGGCAAAAAGAGGGGAAAAAAGCATCTGGAATTGAAACTATAGTTCCAGAAAGCCAAGGAGATAAAAGCTGATGAAGAATACTAATATATTTTCAAGTAATTAATATGACATGCTGTTTGTGAAGAAGTTACAGCAGCTGCTGGTTTGACTAGGCTCCATGAGCTTCCTGACAGTGCCAGGAGTGCCCTGGGCAGTGTCCCCTGCACAGCTCTCGCTACTGAATACAGAACCTGTTTCTTATGCCAGCAGAGGCAAAGTCAGGGCTGGATATTCTGGGATTATATGGTTTAAACATCATTGCTTACACAGTGCCCCACAGGAGCATCAGTGTTCATGCCCAGAGACAAACCAGACCCCTCCAGGTGCTGCTTCACATCCCCAGCAAACCCACTGAGCCCCCCAGGCACCGCTCAGAGATTTTACCTGGTGTAATCCATGATTGTGTTGAGCCTGTGTGCGATGGTCAGCACCGTGCAGTCCTCGAACTGTGTCCGAATGGTCATCTGGATCAGATCGTCCGTCTCCAGGTCGATGGCAGCCGTGGCCTCGTCCAGGATCAGGATCCTGCTCTTGCGCAGGAGAGCTCTGGCCAGGCACACAAGCTGCCTCTGGCCAACGCTGCAAGCACAGACAACTTTTCACTGCCCCCAGCTCCCCACTGCTCACAGCCACTCCTGCTCAGCTGGAGTTTCCCAAAAAATCCCCGGAATATTCTGCAAACAGCCTGTTCTGTCAGCCCAGGAGCTCACACACACACAGGCTGCAGCATGCCAACACTAACAGTGACAGCATCACTCGCTGCCTGACCCTGTGTTGGCAGAGCCACCAAAAGTGCCTTTTACCACTGTGACAAATGCCAGGGCAGCTAATGGCGACAACATTTCTGTCCCAGCTTCAAGAAACACTCACAGCTCTGACAGCGCTGAGCATATGCAAACTTAGGGAAAAAAGAAATAAAGAGATAAAAAGATGTTATGAGGCTGCAAGTCTTTTCTACCA
>VZRN01006271.1:1830341-1875117 GCA_013397935.1 Dasyornis broadbenti | reverse complement strand
ATATACACAGCTATCTGGACAACCCAGACTTCCTCCCCTGCCACAGGCACAGCCCAGACTCAGTCTCAGAGTGTCTGCAGGATGAGGAAACAGCTGAACATTCATCACAAACATAATCTGGTGACACCACAGCCTCAGAAGCCAATGAAGCATATCAAAACATGGCATTTTATCATCCCCAGTCATGTCTTTATGGGTCTTCCAAATAAAAATGGTAAATAAACATTGCTAAAGTGTCTGTTAGGCAGAGGACTCTTACTCAGCACAGAAGTTATGTTATCATGGCATTTCCCTTCCTACCAAAATGTGTTTAAAGGGATTGCCTGTCCCTAATACCCTGTCATCCTGAAACTTCTTTCTGACAAGATGGGATTTAGGTTTGGGAGAAGAATCAGATCATTTGTGGCAGAGGCAGAACAGGAGGCAAGTGTTTGAACCTTGGTGGCTCTCTTGGAACAGAAATAGGTGGCTGAATCATTTCAGACATGACAGACCAGGGTCAGCCTGTGCTCGGCTGTCACCCACTGCCACAGCTGAATGACAGCTCCGTGGATGTTCCAGTGCAAGCATTCCTTACCTGAGATTCTCTCCACCCTCGGAGCACTCATAGTCCAACATGGATGGCTGACTGCTGACAAACCTCTTCAAATGAGACAGTTCAAGAGCTTTCCATATTTCTTCATCTGAATACTTATTAAATGGATCCAGGTTCATCCTCAGCGTTCCAGAAAAGAGAACAGGATCCTGGATATAAACCCAATTTTCATTAGACAAGTGCTTGAGCTGTTTTAAGTACAGATACTATGAGCTGCTGCTTTGAGGTCTCCATTGCACTACAGGTAGGCCACCTGCCAGTTCCATCCTCTCTGAAAACACGTTGCATTATACACAGTTCAAACTCAACTTCCAGCTCTAAAGATGGTTTATCCTAAATCCTGTTTCATCACCCAGCTTATAACGTGGCAGGATGGGACCAGTTAAAGTACAAATAGTTTGTTTTTCTGAAACAGTTTTCTCAGTGTAACAAAACATTTTCCTCTTTGGATAAAGCATTATTTATGGTTTGTTAAGCTGCTAGAAAACATTCCTTCCTTGTGACACACAGAAACAGTACCTGAGGAATAATTGTTAGCCTTGATCGAAGGTCATGGAGACCAATTTCTGAAATTTTCACGCCATCAATTTTAATTTCTCCTTTTACAGCTTCCAGGATCCTAAAGAGACAGAGCGTCATGGAGGATTTCCCTGCTCCGGTTCTGCCAACAATTCCAATCTACAACAAATTGCAGGTTTAACAACAAAGCGTATAGTTAGGAAGAAAACAAAACCCAACAAAAATCTTCACAAGCAACCCTCCCAGATTCCTCCAAGAGGTTTGACACAAGATGTGAATCTAAGAAAGAATTTACCACCCTTCCCTAGAAACCCTGGTTCAGTAATGTACTTACTGCCATTCCTGTAACTGGAATGATATTCCATATAAATATCACGTCATAAATATCATAAATAACACAAGTCTAGAGCCATCCTACATAACTTTGGGTGATTTGAAAAAACCCATGGTAGGTTCAGTCACTCAAGGACCAAGAAATAAAGGCTCTTTAAGGGCAATTCCTACTTCAAGGTAAGGACATGTATCTCCATGCCAGAAGGATACTCTCATCTTGTGTGCTCAGAATAAGGGTAACTCTCTTTTTTAGCAACAGCCTGTTCAGGGAAGGACTTTCCCATGCTATTTGTTCTGTCACCAGCAGGCAAACCCCAGAACTTTCCATCGAAGCATGAAGAAATGAACTTCCCGGAATAAAGACAATTTCCCAATTAAGGAAGCAAAGAATGTAATTTCCTTCCACGCCAAAAATTTCACAGGGAAAGTCAGAAAGCAGAAAAAGCTGGAATTCCTTCTCCCATCTGCACTGCTTCAGAAAAGCATTCTTGTCACTGAATTTTTGTCACTTGTGCTGGTGCCTCCTACGCGGTGTATGGGAGCCTGTTGCCAAATGAACTGGGGAAGTCCAGAAAGTCCCATGCAATTCACCCTTACTGCTTCCAGCCAGGAGGATGCTGGCACATGGACAGCCCAGCTGTCACTGCTGGCTCCTGCACTGGGGTCAGTGTCCCTGTTGGACTCCCTCCTCTACTCCACAGCTGGCCCAGGGCAAAGTTCTAGCCGAGACATTCAGCTGGCAACTCACCTTTTCCCCACCGTGCACTTGGAGGTTTAGACCCTTCAGCACCAGATCCAGGCCCTTCCTGTACCTCACGGAGTAATTCACAAACTCCAGCTCTCCCTTGGATGGCCAGTCTTCTGGGGGACTCTTGCCCTCAATGGTCCAGGGAGCCTGAGGAAAACACAAGTTAGAAAAGCCTCACAGAGGTTTGAGAAAAAATACTTCTAACTCAGATAAAAACATTTTGTCTGATAAACCAAATCTCCATGATCAAATAAATTTATAGTAATGGGGGAAAACCATGGGTTCCTAAGTATCCACCCATTTGTCTTTGTTGTGAAGTTTACAGGGAAAAAAACTGAACACAGAGAGACAAACCCTCAATAAATATAAATATTTTTCCATCAACTTTAATAGAACACTGCCAATTTCCTGCCAGCTCAAGCTCTGGTTTATAACACATATCGCACATCTTGTCTAGGCTTTTTCCTTCCAGGTTAAATATTTGATCTCCAGAACCGTTCACTGCAGCTCTCCTCCATTTCCTAATTCTTAGTATGTACACAGGGCTAACAAAGCAGAGTGTCCAGAGAGCAGCAGCTTTCCTGGCACAGCTCCACCTGCCACCTTCAAAAGTCTTTGGCAGCAAAGGTAGGCAACTGGATGATTTTCCTGGATTAGCAGTACAGTGTTCCTAGAGATGTTCTCTCACGGGAGGTGAGGACTGATTAAGCTGATTAAACAGAAATACTATTGAAAACATGTGCAAGGCCTGATAATTGTACTGCAGCTCTGCTCACCAGCAGGACCACGGCACCATGGCCATGCAGGTACGACTGTGCCTCAAACACTTCAAACCCAAAGGGACCAATATTCTGATGTGAAACTCATCTCCTGTGCTACAGCCACTCGCAGCAGCAGACAATGAGATGCTAAGCACAGGCTGCATGATGGCAATAATAATTTGGAGCTGTGATAGCATAAATTACAGTTCAGAGCGTGACATTTGTTCAGGTTAAACGATAACTCTCAGAGCAGGAACCATCTCTCAAGAGCCTGAAGAAAGACCACGTAAATGTGTGCATTAAAATTTTCAGCTTGTTGCTGGACTCATGGCAGCTGACCTCTGTTTCAGTTTCTGAATACTCTTTTATTCTTTCCACAGCCACAATGTTGGTTTCCAGTTCGGAAGTCATTCGGACCATCCAATTCAGAGACAAGGTCACCTTGGGGAAGACAAGGAACAAAATGTCACCTCCAGAGGAACAACAGTTACAATAAAAATAATAACAACAACAGCAGACGCTTCATGTGAGCTTGCTTATGGTTTCAGTACTCAGTGTAAATCGCTATTTTCCAGACATCCCACAACTCATTCTAATTATGTCCTTATTAACTCCAGCTTTAGCAAGCACTTAAATTATTGCTAGTATATTCACATCATCTACAAAAATACAAACCCACCAATAAAGCCGTAACGTGTACCTGTAACGCGTAGGACACTGACAGTCCCACCAGGCCAGCATTCAGGCTGTTCCTCCCAATCACAGCGAAAAGGGCAGCGAAAAGGACAATGCAGTTCCCCACAAACTCAACTCGGATGCCCAGCCACCTGGGAAGCAGGCAGGTGTAAGCGGAGTGGGAAAAGGTTGCTTGGGACCGATTTTGCAGACAGGGTTATCTACGTGGAAACGAGAAATGATGCTTTACCTGTTTGACACTATGCCAGGGTAGTAACTCTTCTGATTTTCATCCACCTTCAGATCACTGATGTCCACGAAGGCCTTCACCCTCCTGTAGGCTCTGATGACACTGGCCCCTGACACGGTCTCTGAGAAGTGGGAGTAGATGGGGGATCTGCTCACGGACTCCAGGCGCTTCAGCTGGCGGGACGTCGCGACGTAGAACCGCTGCCATTTTTCACAGAAAATTGGAAGGTTCATGAAATACTTTCACTTTTAATTAACAGTGAAGACTTTCTTAGGCTAAGTATTTAAAGGAAGTTGCTACTAATGCACTTCAACCCTCTGAAATATTATCTATAATTAAGAAGAATGTAATTGAAAGTTATCTTTATATCATTCCACAAAAGAACATTGGGTAACTGAAATTTCTATAGACTGTAAGTTGAATTTACGTATGTCCCTTTAAATTTAGTTAATATAACCTAGCAGAATGGATCCATTTTTAGGAGCTTAATTTTCCAAGAAAATAAAATATTCATTTGCACCTCCATTATCAGGGGTCTATTTACAGTCTGTAAAATAAGCTTCACTGTTGCTCAGAAATCAATAAAATTGATGCTTTGTATTTGCAACATTTTAACTCACCACTACCTTAAAAACTTATCAGTATGTCAAATATATGCACCATTTAATATATTGACATGCACTGCAGCTCTGACCTTAGCAGTAGACTTATTCTTTATTTAAAAGCTGAAAAAGGTTATGTCTATTTATTTCATGGCCACATCTCACAGGACATTTCTGAGAAAAGTAAATAATGTTTTATTTACATAAACACATAGCTACTTCATATATCCCCATTTCCCCCCCCCAAAATTAATGCTGTTTCTCCTAAAAAGAAAAGGAATGCAATAATTGCAACAGCAGTCAGATATTTTTCCAGTTACCTGAACAAAGAAGTAGAGGATTGCCAGCGGGACTATCACCACGGCGAAGAGCGGGGTGCTGGCTATGATGACGATCATGGTGGACAAGGAGGTGAAGAACGTCCCCAGGAACATGAGGATGGTGGGCGGGATGACCTCGTCGATGACGTAGATGTCCTTGGAGAAGCGGTTGATGATGCGGCCGGTGGGGGTGGTGTCGTAGAAGGACTGTGGGGTGTGGAATTTGTTCTCCAGCAGCGCCGTGTGCAGCGTGCGGGCGGCGTTGATGCCCCCCATGGCCAGGGTGAAGGAGCAGATGAGCACGATGAGCCCTGGCAGGGGAGGAGCAGATGTGTTATCCCGTGATGGCCACCACCCACAGCTCCCTGACCCTTGGCAGTTTTCCTGGTGTGCTCCAAGTTTTGCTTCCCTTTATTCCCTGCCCACCCTTCTCGTCCTGTGCATGCCAGCGTTGCATCCACTCCTGCCTCAGGCACAGGAACATCTGCAGGATTCACCATGCTGTCCATGGAAAACACACACACAACCATCTTCCCTCTGTTTTCTGCAACTCCTAATGCTTACAACTTCACGCCAACCCTTCCTCCCCTTCTACACTGAAGTTTTCATGTTTTCTTCCCAACTCGCCTCTCTCAAGCTTCCATGTCACACTTTCAACGCCCTCCAAGGGCTTCACAACAAAATTAAAAGTGTTGGGCTGAGCTCAGACTTTCCAGCTCCAGGTTACGTGTGTTCCTGTGCTTAGGATAGGAGCTGGGGGGCAATTTTCACAGAATGACGGAATGGTTTGGGTTAGAAGGGACCTTAAAGACCACCCAGTTCCACTGGGTTGGAACTCCATCCAGTTGCTCAAAGCTCCATCCAACCTGGCCTTGGACACTTCCACGGATCCAAGGGCAGCCACAGCTTCTCTGGGCACCCCATGCCAGGGCCTCCCCACCAGCACGGTAAAGAATTCCTTTCTAATATATAATCTAACCCTACCATCCTTTTGGACCACTGGCAACTGGTGCCACGGCTTTCTGACCTAATACCTCTTCCCTAAACAGTTGGACATGATGATTTTATCTGCCCTCACCTTGCAAGAGGCCCAGGGCAGCATAGACCCCGATCCTCATGGCTGTGTTGTGCTGAGTCCCATTCACCACCGGCTCGTTGGTCCAGTCACTGAGCCACACATTGGCCCCGATGGCAGCAGCGTTTTGGCAGCAATACAGGAAACAGATCACCAGAGAAATGACAGGGCTGACAGCCTTCACGTACTGCCAGAACACCGTGAGCTTTACCTGCAAAATCACACAGCAAAGCTGCTTTGTGCAACTCACACAAGCAGGAGTTTAGAGAGAATTAACGGGAAGAAAAATTCTTTGTCAGAGGAACTGCTGACAGAACTTTAACACCTTCTGACTGCACTCTAACTCAAAACTGCCCAAACTCTAACACACCATCGAGAAAGGTTCATCTGCCCGAGCTGCCTGTCAGGGTGACAGCTTTCAAAACAAGTCAGAAACTTCTCTGAAATACTCCTCTCCTCCATGCTGAGGATCTGTATTTCATTAGTTTTGTGGGGTTTTAGTTTTTAAGACGATCCCAGAGGGGATAAAAAAAAAAAAAAAGGGAAAGAAAGGAGGCCGATCAAATAGCAGCAGAAGATGGGTAACCAAGAATAGGAGCCAAGATTTTCAGGCAGTAGAAGCAACTTGGCAGGCGTATCATACTCAAGACTACTTTAAATGGCCTATTTAAGGAAAAGTGTTGAATATGCCTCCGTTCTGTGTCTTCACAGCAACTTAAATGAGGTACCAAATGCTAATGCACCCCAACAGGAACATAAACAGATGATGTTTATGGCAATAAGTAAAGGTGCTGCCTCTAACATAGTGCAAAAAGGCAGAGAAGCAAAAGGAAACAAGAGTCTCAGGACAAAACTTAGTCCTTAGGAAAAAAGCATAAGAAGGAATAATGAAAAGAACAAGTGTTGTTGATTAGGGACTTTGAAGGCTAAAATAATCCAGAGAAAAAGTTAACTGCATGTCTGTGCCATGGACCATGTACATCAGACTAAACAGGACACCCTCTGAAGTGGAGGAAAGAGGCTTTTTTAAATCAAACCTCCCCGATCCTCTTCCATCTGCTGCTCCTTTCTGTCCCTTTCTTTTCATTCTGTGTTCCCTTTTTCCCTGTTCCCATTTCTCTCTCTGGCCCAGCTCAGGAGGAATGCAGCCCCTCTGTACCCAGCAAGGACACAACGCTCTGGAGCTGGGGTGGCAGGTATTGAGGCAGAGCAGCCCCACTGGCACCCAGAGGCAGCTGGCTCGTGGAACCCAGAGCTGCAGCTGGACTCAGCAGCAGCCAAACAGTTTTAAAACCAACAGTGCTGAAAGCTCTGTGAGGCAAAGGCAGGGCTGATGGAGTGCAGGGCTCTGCAGTATCGGGTGACTGTGGAGGGAGCTGGAAGAGAATTTCTCTTTCTTCTTTTTCTTCTCTCCCCCCTAAGTATATAGCTCTAGCTCTACAGCCAAAACCTCTGCCAAAGTCCCTAATCTGAATGATCAGTGGCCACCAGATCGATGCCTAAAGCCTGCAGTTGTGATTTATACAACACATTTAACAGAACTGGATCAAATGTTAAAATAAAAATGACTTCTTTTCAAACAGGAAAAAAAAAAGGTAGAAAAGAGGAGGGGGGAATCAAACCATACCGTGCCTGTTTCAGTGGTTTCAGCCTGAGTAAGTTTCTCGTTAGCATTTTTTTTTGGCAGAGGAGGCTCTGCTGGCTTCTTCTCACAGACTTTTCGTTTCGTTGACATTTTGTTGGGACATTCTCCTCCCTCAGAAGACACCACACTAAGTTGCCTAGTTAAAACAAAAGAGTCATTAGGAGAAAAAGGGCATATTGTGGCAGTGCTGAGGCAAGGCTGGGATGCAGTGAATTGGATTTATTCCCAGCTCTTCCACAGAGTTTCCATGCCAGCCTCACTCGCAGCTGTGGGTGCTTTTACCACCCCTCTGCATGTTCAGTGATGCCAGAAATACAGGATCTGAGAAAGGTTGTGGCAGAGCCTGAGCTCTTTGGGAAAGGCCTTTTGAGGCTTCATGGCAAGGCAGACATTTTAAATGAAACCCTGAGCTTCTCTGTTTCCATATCAGCAGTGGTGGACAGCACCCATGGGCATGGTTATAAAAACCTTCAAAGATTCCCAAGGTTCCCAATGGAAATTTATCACACATCTGGCAGCAGTTCAGTGTTGAGTGGGTAAATACATACAGTGGTGCCACCTGAGAACCAAAGAGTTGCTTTAAGAAATGGACTCTGTCCAGATTAAAAAGAGGATTGCAGGAACTGATATTTGATCAGATAAATGATCTTCTTTGTGGGTTCTTTCATATTTATTTTTGAAAGGACAGCAAACCAATTTATTTATAAGAGGAAATTGAGGAAACTAAAGCCCAGATGGAGAAGCAGCATGTGACTGACATCTGAAAGCTGATTTTCACCCCAGACACAGACTAGAAACACATGGACCTCGTGTTTACCTAAGAAACTGTTTGCGGACCTCGTTGGTCACAGGCTCGTTATCGGCCAGGTCTGTGTGGATGCTGAGGGTGTCTTCAGCCAGCAGCACTTCTTCCTCCTCCAGCACTGCAAGAAAAGATCACACCTCAGATTTTCTGCCACAGAAAAACACAGAGAGCACAGGGAAAGGTGGGTGTACAAAGCAAGAGTCATGAAAAACAAAACCCCAGCAGGAAAATCACAGTGCATAAACTCCCCCCAGGTTTTCCTTATATCCCTTCTGTGCACCACTTCTCCCAATGAAATTGCAAAGATCTTGTGAGGCAGATTGGCTGCCAAATGCATTTTTATCACATCCCTTTAGCCCATCAGAATGCCAGGCAATAATGCCAGAGTTGGTTCTAGCCAAATTCACTGATAGGGCAGGTTTTAGGGGTGATCTTGGGCTGCGGGAGTCATGTCAGGAGCCCTGAGAGCTGGAAGGTGCCGTGCATGTTCCTCTGTGCCTGGCTGGAGAGCAGCAGTGCTGCAATCACAGAGCGTGGGAACCCTGTCACACAGGGGAAACATCTACCAGAACGCCTTAATCTTGCATCATTTTGTCTGAATCAAACCAAGCTGAAAAGCAATCCGAGATTAAAATGCCATTTGAACTTTGCTGCGTGGAAAAAAACCCAACCACATCTAAGGAGAAAACACACCAGACTCTGGGTAGCCCCTTTGATAGCAAGCCCAGTGCGTTCTTGGCTACTCTGTCTTCCTGCTAAGCTTGACCTTACTAATTTTAAAATAAATTCCCAAGTTTAAAATAATTTCTAAGTCAAGAATTCAATTTTTTCTAGGACAAACCACATGAAAATTTGAAAGAAATTTGTGAAAACATTTCTCAATAATACAGATCTGGCCAAAGACAGTAATTTTCACGGTAGTACAGAAAGGCAAATGCCAGGTTGCCAGGAAGAACCAAGGGACACTTTACAGAGAAAATACCTGTAATCTTGTTGACAGAAAGAGACATGTTTTAAGAAAAAGCAATACTGTACTTGTCGGTTCGTCCTCTTCGATGTCTTCATCCAGCGCATAATTCCGCAGGAATTCTGCAAAGGCCTTGTTTTGTTTCAGAAGGTCTTGGTAAGATCCCATTTCAGAGATTCTGCCGTCCACCAGGACAATTATATGGTCTACCTGAGGTAGGAAACTGATGCCATGGGTCACCAGAATTCGGGTCTGGATAGGGAAAAGGAAAAAAACCACGAATCCCTGAGTTGCACTGTGGGGACTGACAGCACTCAGCAAGCCAAATACTACCACATTTTTGAGACAGGGAGTGAATTAATGTGTCAGGGTGACATGCCCAGTGAAATAACCCTGTCCTCGTTAGCTAAATGAGCTTGGAAATGTGTACACGAACTCGCTGTGCTCCTGCTGCTGATAACAATGTAGAGGAACCGAACCCCACTGAATTATCATTCCCTCTTATGCCAATCTTCTTTGCAGCCCTTCCCCTTTGAGCTCTGAGCTGCTCTGAGAAGATGCAGCAGGAGTGGAAGGTGCAGCAAAGCCACTGCAGCTTGGTTGTTGCTGCCAAAGGCCTCTGTAGCATCTGTAGCTGCTGCAGCTTCCTGGCTGCGCTGCCTTGAGTAACAGCAATTAACGCCACCAGCCTGTGCAAGTTCCAGCACATGCCTCGCTTCTGGGAGATCTCACAGCAGGGATTTTAAAAGACAGAGCAAGTTTCTGCCCCTACACGTTCTGACCAGACCACAGCGATACTGGGAGCAGCGTTTCGCCGCAGCCTGGGCCATGCCAGCTCCACATGGAAATTTAGGAACGAGTTGGAACTCAGGCCCGGGTTGTTGCCTTTTGAGTGGTCTTAGAATTATGAGGCAGACATGGTTAAAGGAATATAAAGGTTTTACCTCGGTATTTTAACAGGATCTGAGGTGCACAGCTCATCAAAGGTGGAACACGCGGAGATGCGCGTCCCGTATAACGCGTATACAATTTTATGGACCTTGCAAATTAGCATAACCGTCTCAGATCCCCCAATAAAAAACTTAAGAAATGAAGTAATGTCTTTCTGTTCTAAAGAAACGCCCCCCAAATGAGGCTAGAGCCCAGTTTACAAAATATGTTCCTGCGAGGAGATTCCAATCAAGGTTAAAACCTCAAGTTTTGAGATAGCATAGGCCTCTATGGCCTCCTGCTGTGAATGTTTGGTCTTTCTGCCTTGCAGAAACACAAAACTAAGCTGGAATATCAGACTACAAAGATTACAGGCATGCAGGCTAAGGGTACAAAGAATGTATAAAGCCTACAGAAAATATAAAAAGGGTACAGAAAATATATAAAAGGGTATATAAAAAAGAAAAGGCAAAAATCATCAGGCATCAGGGTGATTAAACAGCTTCAGTGCTCCAGAGGTTGTATGTGTTTTCACAAGGATCTAAACCTCATCTTACTTTTCCCTTGAGGACCCCGTCGGGGCCGATGACATTGTCGAAGATGTGCTTGGCCACGTGTGAGTCCACGGCGGACAGGGGATCGTCCAGCAGGAAAATGTCCGAGCTGCTGTACACGGCCCGGGCCAGGCTCACACGCTGCCGCTGCCCCCCCGACAGGTTGATGCCCTGGAGGGGGACAGGAGGGGACAAAACGTGTCACACACCAGCCCTGACTCCTCCTGGCTCTCACCCAGCCCAGCACTCGGGTGCCAAATTGAAACATGAGATGCCGGAGGGAATAACCCACCCAGAGACAGGCAGAGAACGCCTCTAGGTCTGCCTGTTCGCTGCCAAGCTTTCCCCTCACCCAGCAATCTGGAGATGGAGCGAGGCTCTTTTTAATAAGCTCCTGAAGGGAGCTGTTAAAACACAAAACTATAAAAAGCGGAACTGTCAACCGGGATGTAAAAATGCAAATTTCAAAGCAGGGTTGCGGCACCTGGAACATCTTCCACATCTTTCATCTTACACACAAATCCACATCCCCACCCCATTCCATAAAATCTAGCTCAAACTTAGTGGCCTATGAGAAAAGAATATATTTGTTGGTAATCACAGATGTAAATGTTTCTCATTAAAATGTGTTAAGGAATATAATCTAAGTTTTTTTTCACTTGAAGCACAACCATATGTTCCCTCCCTTTTTATCCCTACAGGAAAATGAAGGCCTTCACTGATTCTGGACAGATGCACCTTTACAATTCATGACAAACAGAGGGTGCTCTGATCTTCCAGGGCTGGATGTGCAATATTGCATCACAATATACACACAACCTTAAAGTTAGGAGGAAGTTTAAGCACAACTGCCTTCCACAGAACTGTCCTGCATGTTTTGGGGTTGACAGTAGCACGGATGCCATTGGGAGGATCAAATCAAATCAAGTGCTGACTTTACAGTATTCTCTCTTTAGCTAGGGCAGGAATCACCAGGCAGGTCTGACTTGGAAAAAAAAAAAAACTACCTAAAAAAATTACCTTCTCTCCTATCTCAGTTTGATCGCCTCCTGGCAGCACTTCCAGGTCAGTTTTTAGAGCACAGGCCTCCAGGGCATTTTGGTATTTTTCCTCGTTAGGAGCTTGGCCAAACAAAATGTTATCTTTCAGTGTGGCATTCTGGATCCAGGCTTGTTGAGGCACATAAGCAACAGAACCCTAGAAAAAGGAGGGAGGGAGAAAACCTCTGGCTTGAAACAAGCAGCAATTCATGCTCACAGCTCTGAGCAAGATCTTCAGCACATGCACAGCTCCTGGTTCCTGTACATTCACACCACACACATGTGTGCTCATTGCTAATGTTTCGTTGATCGAATCAGGAAAGTAATTTCATGTAAAAGTGGGCAAAACTCAAACACGCAGACAAGCTGCCAGAGGAGCAGCCAGAACTCCCTTTGGAGCCTGAGGTGCATTCTAAGCAAGGGCAGGCATAAGCAGCACATTTCCCTACTGTTGTTAAATGGTTTCATAAACAACACCAACCTTCACAGCCACTTCTCCTTCCAGCTTTTCCATCTCACCCAGGAGAGCAGACACCAGAGAAGATTTTCCACAGCCAACGTGGCCAACAATGGCAACCAAAGAACCACTGGGGACCAACATATTTATACTGTGGAGGAAACAGGCTGGAAATTAATTAAACATTAGTTTACTAAAGACATCAGGGGTCTTTAAACCAGGGCTGAAATTCACAGTCACAGCCTGACCGGATAGAGTAAGCAAAGCTTGGTCACTGGTTTTCTCACTGGTTTTCTCCTCACTTTCTTGCATACAATCAGCTGTAACCAGAACTTGAGCAAATGGAAACTCAGCATTAAATTATCTTGGTGGTTGCTAAAGCGGTAGGATTGGTAAGAAGCCTTCTAAGACTCTTTGCTGTGTTGTATCAATCCAATCAGCAAGTCAGACTGGGTTAATAAGCATTTTGAAAGCAGACAATCTTCCAGAAGCATTTTGGGGTTTTGATTCTAAAACCAAGAGCAATTGTACCGAAGTAGCGAGTGAATACATCCCATCTAAAAATGATCAAACCACTTTAGCTCTGTATTTCCAGTGCTGGTAAATAGGGCTCGCAATGGCACAAGAAAATAAAGACTTCACCAATTAAAATCCTTTAGTGTTTTCCCCACTAAGTTCTCAAAGGTGCTGCTTTAGGTCCTGAAGGTGAACTGATACAGAAACGACTGAAAGGCACAGCCTCTTTGCCATCACAGCGCCTTTCACTAATGGAATCAAGCCAAAAATCTGTTTACACAGATCCTGATGCATAACAGAAGGAATATATGCCTCCAGGCAAATTTTGTTTGTATTCATTCAAATAGGCAAATGAGCAAAACATTCACCCCCACAGTCTGGAGACAGCCCTTCCACTGCCACAGGGATGAGCCACAAGACTCTTCAGAGAACAGCCCACTGCTGGCACACCCAGGCCCAAACCCAGACCTCTCAACTGTCCTCAAAATCCATCAGATCAATTTGATTTGTCCAATCCTTCAGTTGAGAAAATGTCTATTTAAGGAGTTTATGTAGCTTTTCTATCTTTCAATAGGTAACTATTTTATGCTGGTTTTATTTTTTATTTTATGCTGTGGAGGTAAAGCCTTACAGCCCTGTTTTATAAAGCCTCAATACCACAAGGCACGAGGATTAGCTCCATCCAAGAGATGCAGACATGTGATACCAGACACCTTCCAAACAGACCTCCCAGGAGCCAGAAACCAGGTAGAGCAACTGCACAGAGAGCTCTTACTCTTTCAACGTTGGCTTGAGCTCCTTTCCCCAGCTGAACGTGGCGTTTCTTACGCTGATGGCATTGCCTGTGTGGTAAAAACACAACAAGAGAGAGGCAGGAAATGTGTTACACACAACAGCACAACTGAGAACGGGCTGACAGAGAGATCTTTATTTACACACACACTGCACTTCCCTTTTCTGCTGGCACGGGAAGCACAGGCTCATGCCTGTGGGTCACAAGACAGGCTTGTTCAGAGTGAAAATAACTGATCGCAGCTTAAGCTATAAACTGTGAGCTGACAGAGCTGGGGAGCTGAAAAGCTGCCCTGCTTCACCTTGCCCTGGTGGGGCTGCTGCCAAGTTGCGCTGCTCAGCATCAGCACAACTTTACTTCAGAAACCCCTTTCAAGCCAGCAGCAGATCACTGCATGCTGCTGAGTTTGATGTATCAGATTAAATTTGACTCTCTGCAGCTTTTTGCTTGCCACACTTAACAAGTTAGAGATCCCCAGGTTTTCTTTGCCTCCTGGTGGGGTGGGGCAGCACAGAAATTGCCTGACAGCCACGCAGCCATCCCTCCTCCTCTGACTACAGCATCACACACAACACAACTTTCAAACCACAGTCACTCGATAAAACACTTTTTTTTTGAGGCTGGCTTTTGGGATATTGTTTTGGACAGAAGAAATCAAAACTGGTCACAAAGTTCCTGAGCCTCTGTGCAGTGTGAAAGGTTTGAACAAACCCTGCAGTCCGTAGTCAGTGGATGCACTCCACGCTCAGTGCTGTTAGCATCCAGCACACTGCAGATGCAAACTCAGGCCCAGCAAGTTCAAAAATATTGCCAGAAACTTTTCTGATTTCCGCACAGCCTGAACACCAAACACATACTTTTCAGAGCAGCAGCTTCTTCCTTTTTTCTAACCCAAGATTACCACTGTTATTTTTGTTTTCCCTTTTTTTCCTAAGTCAACCAGTCCAAAACAGCTATGTCTGTTGCATTAGCATAGTTTAGACAAATATGAACGTCTTTACCTGGTGCAATCACTTTTGTTTCCACACAATTTGGATCAAGTTCATCGTGACTCAGGAACTGCTGAATTCTCTTTAGGGAAACGCTTGTCTAAGAAAAGAATGTGGCATTATTTCATCATTCTTTTAATGAGGACTTAGTGCTCTTACTACTGAAAAAGCAAAGCATGCACAATTGCCTTGAGCTCTCCCCCATGGGCTTCCTGAGCAGTGAGTCATTCTTTCCCTGCAATGAGTCTTATGCTGAAATTCAAGCTTTTAACTGTGAAATTTCTCACACCAAGCTGAGTTTGTCTGAGTGAAGCAAAATTCACACAGACATGCTCACCGAGATGTCGTCAGGCTTTCCAGTGCAGGGCAGCAGGAAAGAAAGGACATTAAAAGGAAAAGCAGCTAACAAGCAGATGCAAGGGATCTCTGCATTCCAGAAATCAAGGATAAGTTCTTTCTGTTCGAGTTTTTCAGAACAACCGGTGCTCCAGGCCCTCCTTACCTGTGCAATGTTGCTAATGACTTGAGGAAGCATATTGAGGGGAAACTTCAAGATATTGAACAAGGAGAGGGAGACAAAAGCCTTTTCTGCATCCAGGATATTCTTCTCATCCACAGAGACATAGACAGCAAATGTTGTCAGTGCTACCTGAAAGCCAGAAACAGAGTTTACTGCGAGCTGTGTGTTATATTCTGACATTTTAAAAAGCACTCAGGCCTGATAGGTATCTTGGAAAGAAAAGTATCAACCCCAAAACAGGGAAAATTCCTTGTTTCTGACCTTTTCAACATGCTTCAAGAATGACAAGTCCTGTGGGCACGTTGGTACAAAAAAAAAGGGCACACAGAATAAAATAACTTTCAGGTTCCTAATGGCTACATTCAGTTGAACTAAGAGGTTGAAGAGGTGAACTACAGGACGTGGGTAAATAAAAAGCAAAAGCAGTTATCGGGCTGCGGTTTCTTCCAGCTCCACCCAAGCAAATTTTCCCTTTGTAAACTGCAGGCTAAGCAAACAAGATTCACTAATCAATAGAAAAGGGAGTGAAATCCAAGGTATTTGCTGGCTTGCTGTAGGACAGCGGCCATCCACTGTGCAAGGACCATCCTGTGCAGCAAACTCCGTGCACTGAAGGAAGTGCAGAGACTTTAAGGAACCAGGAAAGGGGCAGGACCTTGAGGCTGTTCAGATCATTCCTGCAGGGCTGGGCCTTTGATCTCGAGAAAAGCTGGCTGGGAATAGTTTTGACCAAGGACTTATCTGAATGGTTTTATTCACCGAAACCCTTTCTGCAAACGGGATCACAGTCCAATGAAGTGGAAAACAGAGGAAAAGACAAAATTGAAGAAAAAGCATTTCAGAGTTGGCAATGTATCATTTGGGCTTTAGTTTTCACATTAAATCAATCTCTTTTTTAGGTTGTAGAATAATTTAACAACTCCTTCTCTCACTGAAACAAGCAGAGCACTGTAACACGAAGGTAGAAATGAGAGCTAAAGACAGACGTTGTCCTGACTGACTCAAAGTTTCTTTTGCTATTTCTGCTATTCACAGATCTCTCTGAGGTTTCAAATTCTAGTTTCAATTTGTTATGGGAAGTACTTTGAAGTGGTTGGAAATTCTCCTGTGACAGCTATTCCCAGCTTCCACTGGCAGGTTTTATCACAAAATACTTTAATACCGATTAACAAAAGGGCTCTCGAGAACAGGGAACTCTGATTCAAAGCATGAGAATAATTTCTTCAAAAAGTATTTACATTTTATTCCTATGTACGTTAGCAAGCAGAAAGCCTCAGACTTATCCTTCAAGGGGCCACTTGCACAGCTTAGAGAGCCATGCAAATTCAATTTACCAGGAACGGGGCGCTGATCCAGGCAAAGGTGGACAAGGAGTTGAGATAGGCAGATTTTTTCAAAACTCTCAGCTCGTTCTTGCGTATCTCCAGGACCTTTTCTGAAAAGGAGGGCTCCCAAGCGTAGAGCTTCAGCACCTTGATGCCACCCAGGATCTCGTTCATTAATTTGATGCGGGAGTCTTTGTACCGCATTTGCTCCACCTGGGTTGTTGGTAAACACAGGAGACAGAGAGTCACAGCCAGGACTAGAGGAGAGCTTTCAACACATCTCACAGCTGTGCTGGCCCTCGGGCTGTTTCTGAAGAGGATGCACAAGGTAATTACAGAAAGCCAGACTGTTATCAGCTTATTGTGCAAGGCAATACCTCCAAAGGCAGCGGGAATCAAAAGAAATGCCTGGAAAGCGGAGCACAAAAGCTTTCCACTCATCTTCACTCTTACGGGATACATTTTTAAACCGTCTTAAAGAAAGATCCAGGCACTTCACAAAAATACCACCCTACCGCTTCCTTTGATTTCTTCAGGTTTTCTTTTTTTTTTTTTTTTTCCTTGTTTGCACAGCTGTATTTCTTATCCCTTGAAAATTGTGGCTGCTCCTAGGGGTGTTTTTTTCCTATGTATTAGAACACAGTGCTTCATTCGGTTATTAAAATAAAAACATCCCTGCTCAAATCTATAGACAAAACTCACACACACATGCACAGCAAGTTCTGCAGCTCCGAGCATCTCAAAATGGGCAAGGGAAAAAAAGGAAAGTTACTACTAACGTGTCGGCATCCAAGAGATTTAAAGGAAAGCCTGTGTGTCTCTTTAAGGCATATAATAATAGCACTCTGTTACTAAGGCTCTGCTTAAATGTCATAATTTATATTCATTTTCCAACTCTTACCTTTTTTTTTAACACCAACAGATTGACTTTTAAATTTTTTTTTAAATTTAAATCTTCCAAACAGTCTGATAGGCTGCATAGCACAAGCCATTTATTAGATTTTTTTCTTGCACAAAGCCAGAGGGCACTGTTATATTGGTATTTTTTCAGCTTTCCCTGACTACAGACAACTAAGGCTACAAAAAAAGGAATAAAGGATCATTTTACCTTAAGATAATAAATGAAATTTGGCCCAGTAGAAGTGAACATCAACACTTGCTATTAGAATAAAACTCAAACTGTCAGGTTTTAGCTGCCACCTCTGAAAACATTCATTTGCAGCTTAAAGAACAGCATTTATTTGCCTCTTGATACTCCTAGAGGAAGATCCCAGGTGAAGGGATATGGAGAGAAAGAAACCTCTTGCTAATCCCAAAAGCTGCTCCAGAGGTATGAAGAAGCCGCTGGCTCAATGCCACACCTTTCCCTTAAATAGCATCCAATTCCCTATGGAAAAACTACCTAAGAGGATACAGTTATTAAATAGATCAGTACATTCTTACTCATAAGTAAATTGTTGCAAATGGCATCTTATTAACAACCCCTGATGTCTTCATTTCTCACAGCACAGCTGCCAATTCAAATAACACAACCTCCTCTGCTGGTGCCTTACCTGGAATGCTCTGGTTTTTATCGCTATTGCAGAGTTAAATGGGATAAGTAAGACCATCACGGCAACTCCAGCCAGCACAGAAGGCCCTAAAGCCTTGATTTAAAAAGAAAAGAGTAAGTTGTTGTACCAGAGTGTTTCCTACAGTCAAAATTAAAACAACAGTAGGGGATAGAAACAGAAATCAATGTTGACAAATTGAGCTTCTCCCGGTGAAGTGCTGTGAGTGCACAAAAAACTGTGAAGAGCAGACAGGAAAACAGGACAGGAACCACTTGGAATTATTATTATTACTGGTGATTTTTCTCTGACCAGGGGAACTGTAATTACTGAATTAACCCAGTACCTTCGGTGTGAATACAAGCATACAAAGTGCTGGCTGCCAGAGCTCAGCTTCCAGCAGAGCAGTAACTCAAAGCTGCTGCAATTTAATGGCTTTTGATTCTAAATCAATATGGTTAAGTTGGTGCCACTGTTTCATGCAGCAAAAGACATTAATTACACAGAAACATTTTAAGTCTGAAAGCCAGTGCTCAAACTGAACCTGGAATAAACCTGAAACAATGTCACTGTAGCAAAGGAAAAATTATGGTTATTGCAGGTGAGATTTGTTTCACACTGACTCGCACAAAACTTCTTTATATAACAGGATAGAATCTCTTCACGTGACATTTCCCATGTCCAGGGTTTTGTTTGGTTCGGTCTCTAAACCATTTCCCTCAAGCTCTCATTTGTATCAAACACTGGGAACAAGAGTCCAAGACTGAGCCCATCAAAGTATAGTAAGGACAGGGGAAACACAAAGGAAATACTCTGTTTCAAATGCCCACCTTGCCTATCAGCTGAACCGAATAATTAAGACACTAACTGAGGGTGTACAGCAGTAAAAGCTATTTTACTACAGCACAGGACACTTGAAGTTTGTACAAAAAACACCGTGGAGGGTCAAACTGACAAATAAAAAAAGAACATGGAAAAAGAAAAAGCTTGCACGTGATTTAGATGAATTGTGAAAAAAAAATATGACAATGTCTGTACCTGCCAGAGGAAATACAAAGCCAGAAATATCTGGAGTGGTGCAGACCACAACATGTTCAGGAAAGTCATCAGGTCCATGAAACGCTGGGCATCCACCGACATCAGGTTGACAATTTCTCCAACAGTAGATGAGCGCTTG
The DNA here is from genome assembly GCA_013397935.1 of Dasyornis broadbenti. Classification (NCBI taxonomy): domain Eukaryota; kingdom Metazoa; phylum Chordata; class Aves; order Passeriformes; family Dasyornithidae; genus Dasyornis; species Dasyornis broadbenti. The sequence goes on along the minus strand of VZRN01006271.1, from coordinate 1,855,971 downwards.
GCCGAGTTTGTGATGGCTAAGGACTGACAAAGGACAGAGCTTCAGTGCCTTCACAATCTTGAGACACATGGAGAACAAACCCTCAATTATTAGCAAAACCACGCTCTCCAAGACTGTGCTTCTCCAAGAAGAATAAAAGAACTCACCTACACCAGTTCCTAATCTTCAAATAACAAGACCTCATGAGATGGTTTTGCTCATGAGCATCTCCAGCTCAAGCAGTGTGCAGTAGCACTCTGAAGAAAACCTTGCTGGGCCTAATCCACTCATGGCATAAACCAGCTCTTCTCCTGGATCCCTCTTCCAAATCATGGAATGGTTTGGGTTGGGAGGAACCTTACAGATCATCCAGCTCCACCCCCTTCTCTTGGGTAGAGACACCTTCCACTGTCCCAGGTTGCTCCAAACCCCATCCAACCTGGCCTTGGACACTACCAGGGATCCACAGCTTCCCTGAGCGACCTGTGCCAGGGCCTCCCCACCCTCACAGGGATGAATTTCTTCCTTACATCACATCTAAATCTCTCCTCTTTCAGCATTTAAAGCGAACCAGTATTTGCCTATGGTACATCTGGTAACCTAACAGTACACCCACATCAAGGCACTGATCACTGGGAAATTCTGGGAAATATGACAGAGGTACTCCTAAAAACTCACCAAAACCCCAATCTTTTATATTCCAGGGGCTACTACTCTCCAAAATGCTTTATGTCCCTTAAATGTGAGAACTGATGCCATTTGCCTGGCTGTACGCTGCAGTTCCAGCCCACAAAACGCTTCCAGCCTTACCTTTCTGTAGATCACCCCAGTGATCCCAGTCCTCAGCCTCATCCCAGTAACAAAGCAGTACTGGAAGTGCTGGTGAAGGATGAGTGTCTGCAGCACAGCACAGACAAACATCAGAGCCGCAATCAGAAACCCCCACCAGGCTGGGGCGTCTTTGCTCTTAATGAAGCCGATTAATACACTGTTTGTTGGTAGATTAGGGAAGGAAAAGGGAAAAAGAAACAAAAATTAAAAAAAAACCATCCAGCAAATTTAATGGGACATAACACAGCTTCTCCCAGCTACAGCATCCTGCCACATCCTCTCCCTAACCACAAAAAGCAAACAGCTCTCCAGGACACAGGCTGAGTTACGATTTCAGTCGAACAACATTGCAAAGATCCAACAGCAAAACCTTCAGCTCTGCCAGTGAGAAAGCCCAGTTGTAAATGAGCCTGAAAATGAAATATGAAGAGAAACTCTTGGTTTCCCCTGAGATTGAGGGTTTAAACACACGGCTCACTGTCTGAGCTCTGTCAGGCAGCCCCCCAGGGCAGGAGGTGAATGATAGGACAGAGTAGGGCAGTGCAGTGGAGCAGGCAAAACCAGCTTCTTACCCAAATCCTCTTCAAGCAGCCCGAGTGCTTCCGCCTGGGGTGCTTTCCCACAAAAAAAAAAGCTAAATTAAAAGACATCCTCCTGGAAGGATGCATAAAGAGTTCTTCACTCCTACTTTTTGTTGTGAAATGGTGCCATTAAGCTGGCTATAGCATATTTTATTGCTAAGCCCTTTCTTCCTCCTCACAGCTGCTCTCGCTGCCAGAGCTGCACAGCGACACAGCAAACAAGCAGAGTGACACATGGCAGCACCCAGTGCTCTCAAAAATTACATTTGTGATCTCAGCCTACCGACCAGAGTACTGAATTTTCAAAATATGGGAGGCACAGAGATTTGGTTCCATAGTTCAACCAACCAGCAGGAGAAAAATGCACCTGGAAACTACAAATCAGGCAAACAAAGCCTTGTGGTAGAAGCATGAGGTTGCTACATCTTTCTTCCTCCAGTCCAGAGAGATCTTATTTCTGCCCTGCTCCCTTCATTCATGCTGCAAGTGAACAGTTTCAGGAAAACCTCTTCCTCATAGTCCCAGGGATTCACCAACCTTTTTAGAAACACAAAACTATCTTACATGCAGCCTGCCAGACACCCATGGCTTTTTCATCCTCCCCTTACCATTAGAAGGGCATTTTCCCAGCCTGCAGGAATTCAGACTTGAGAAGAAACTCCCCATAATACGCCTTGAGATATCACTGACAACATACTCAGGAATTTATGCAAATTTGAGAAATTCCCAGAATAGGTTACAGTTAATGTGTTCTCAGGAGGCAGCCAGCAGCCTCCTCTTCACCAGGGGCTCCGGGAGAAGACAGACTGTCAGCTATTAAATGTCACCATACTGGGTCAGACCCTCTTTTTAGCAAATTTCTGGGTATGTCACAAACCACCCACACAACAACATGATCTCAGAACTCTGGTTATTTTAAGAGACACTCAAACAGGAGCAGAGCCTTCTCTTCTCCCTTTCCCCACATCCACCTGTGGCCTCCATCCGAGCTCCATTCTTCTCTCGTGCATTAACAGGACTGTGTGCTTTTCCATCAATAATTGTTTGACAGAAATGCTGGTAATTCCACTGTTGCTTTCTTCCTAGTCAATGATTATCTGGCAAATTCCTCGCCTTAAGAATAATAGTGATAGAGAAAAAAATGTGGGGCTCGTGCAAATTCCTTCATGGATCAGGCTGAGCAACGGGCCCCCCTGGGGATGGGAGGTAGAGGTGCTCCTCATACAAAGAGAATTTGAGGACAGCACCACTTCTGTCATGACCTCTTTCTCTGTTTTGGGGTATTTTAAAAGAACCATAATTTTCTTTCACACGGAAATTCACTGCAACTGCGCCTCTGCCATTCTCATTGCTGAGCACAACTCACAGCACACGGACTCATCTGAGTGGTCCAAAACCTTTCCCAGATGACAGCAGCGTGGCCAGAGCACCACATACTCGAGCATCACACATCATCTGCACCTAGCTGTGACCACCATCCACACACGAGGGGTATTATCACATATCCAGAGACCCCTGGATGCAGCCAGCAGTGCTTTGCTTGGATTTCACAGCTAATCCTTTAGAAATGGGGAGAAATTGCTTCGGACTGCAGCGCCGAGCAACAGGTCATTTGTAATTGAAGGCGATTCGCAAATGGTGCATTTCAGTGAAGCCTGTCCAATTTACAGCTGAGTCCACAACAAAGAGCTCCTGTCTCCCGGCATTGCAGGGGGAAGGTGAGGGAGCACACATGTGGCACTGTGAGGGAAATTAGCTCTGCATTTCAAAAACAAACACCCCGTGCCAAAGCCAAGCCTCGGCAGGGATTGCACATAGAAACTACTCACAGAGTGAACCAACCTTAGCAGCTGAGGGTTGACGAAAGACAGCAGGTCTTGTATCAGCTTGAAGAAGGAGCCAATTAAGAAATATGGCCCAAAGGTCCTCAACAAAGCCTTGAGAAAGGAAGGTTTCCTGTTGTGCTTTTTGTCTCTGATCAGAACTTCTGCTTCCTCCGGGCCGTCACCAACATGATTCAGCACATGGTTCGATTTCTTCATGTATGACACATCCTCTTTCCTAGGGAAACGAAACACGTGACTGGAGACGAGCGACAACGAGGATGGCACTGCCCTGTGTGAGCAGCACTGCAGCAACACCCCAAAGCCTGCTCCCTCCTCTGCTCTGCTACTGACCAACAGCAACACTGTCAGCACCACCAAGGTGTGCTCAGGATCAGCCACTCTTGTGAAATTGAGTCTTGTTTTCTTTTTTTCTGCAGCACTCATGGGGTGCACTCCGCAGGCCAGAAAATCAGTCACCATGGGAGGAGAACGTGGCCCAAAGGAGGAGAAGGGGAAGGCTCGACTTCCTCAGAGGACAGAGGTGACCCTGGATCTCCAGTTTCTTGTACAGGAATCCTCTAACAGCTCCTATGGACATCCCACACAAGGCACCCTCACCTCCTCCTTCTGAGCCTGCGCTGGTTGTTCAGTCGGGGGCTGCGCTAAACCTTTACCCTTACTGATCACACAGCTGCTTCCAGAGAAGCAGAATGAACCCCTCTGGGAAGAGAGGCACTGGAACAGGCACAGCCCTCTCAAAATACAAAGCCTTGCATTCCTGGAGACTTGAAATCGAGTACAAACCACAGCACCTCCAAAGCTAGGCCGTGTCCATGATCGGGACCACAGCTGTCTGAGATTCTTCCAGAACAGAAACCTTGGGTTTAGGTGCCTAAATTTCACTCAGCTGACAATTTAAGCATTTAAACCCTGTTTGTCTGCATGCATCTCTTTAACCATTGGACTCAGTAATTGTAGGGGGTTTTTTTCAGCCTTAATGATTCCAGGACCCCATGATTCCTTTCGTACTTTTTGCCTCTCTCCCTCTGCCAAATAAGCTTACAAAAGTGATTCTTACACATACTGTTCTAGACTGTCTGATGAAAAATGGGCCCAACATGCCCAAACTGCTCTCTGGGGCTCCAGGTGGGTTTTGCAGAAGCCCCTTCGGGGTTTAGGTGCCTGACTTCTATTGCCCATCAACAAAGGGTGTGCTCTGGGAAATCATTTCCTCCATGAATTGCTTTCAAACATCAGCCTGGCAACTCTTCCACCATCAAGTATCAAATTGCTGTTGTTTCCTGGGGGCTATGGGACTAGAGAACAATTTCCTGAATGTCAGACAGGAAAGTTAAGTCCAGGTGGAGCAGGGAGAAGGAAATTAGTCTGGGGCACATAAGCTTTACAAGAAAAAACAGATGGAAAAGACACCCTAGAAAGAGTGAAGACTTACCAGAAGGCATTTGAAAAATAACTTGTAAGCACTACCAAGCGAGGTTGAATTTATGATTTTTCATAAAGACTGTGCAGATTTTTTGGAGTTGGCTGGCTGCAGAATCAAATAATTCCAACAGCCTGCGAGCATTCACTGAGATCACTGTGGCTAACAGTCCACATGTAGAAACTTGTTCACATCCTTTCAGAAAAAGCCATTTGCAAATCCCAATGTCTTTGCAATAAAGTCTGAGGGCAGGGGGAGAACCTAAACCAGACAATTTATTTCTTTCCCCCCAGACAAGAGCAAACAGCGTTGTCTTTGTCTTCCAGATCAAACCTGGAGAGTTTATGAGCAAAGCCTTGTTTTTCTGGCAACCAGACTGTTAAACTCATTGAAGAATTTGAAGAAACAAGACTACTTGCCCCTGGCTTTGTGCTATTAAAAATGTTTATTACACTGAGCTAACAGCAAAGCAATGGTTCTCTTGCAGCTAAGAGTCCCAAAGGGAGAAAACGCACTTTTAGTGTTTACTACTCGTAGTTAGGTGAGGTCAGGTTTTCGGCAGTGTGTGGGACTGCTCACACCCAGCTTTTTATCAAAGCAAAGAGCATGGGTCTGGTTGCCATTGTTTATAGCAGGGCAGATAACAGGCACTGATTTATCTCATGGGAAAACACTCAGATTCTCCACGGTGCTGACGAGGCCCTGCATCTTCAATTTGTCTTCATAAGGACAGTCTCTAAAATCAGAAGCTAACTCAAAATGAGGGAAAATGCATTCCAGCTCTCTCCTCTCCATCCAGCACAGTAACTCTCTCAGAAAAAACTTATCAGTAAGGTGAGTGAGTAGAAATTTCAGCCATACAAGCAAGGAGAGGAAAAGAAAGGAAAATACTCTTTGCGTGCTTTATTATCTGTAATAACAGTTTAAATCTATGCTGGTCTCTCCTGTAACTCATTAGAAACAAATTTATTTTTAGCAATTATTTAACAGTAACTCACAAGACAGCTGTGAAGCAAAAAAAGGTTTGGGAACAACAGAAATGTGATAATCATTACCACAAAACAAGTGTAAAGCTTTAGCTGTGTCAGAGCTGCAACTGATTAGGTTTTTAAAAATAAATTACTACTATGTACACTGCAAATAGTTTTCATGACACTTTCAATATGTGCACAACTTGACACAGCATTTGTAAGGTCACAAAAGCTTGTTCAGAGCAGATTTAATGAGAGTTAAAAGGGAAAAAAAAGTATGAATAGCTCACAAGCAACTACCACTAATGTTATTTGACATGAAGTAATAGAGAATACCCACTTATAACTGAAGAATAAGCAGAGCTTTTAGAGTTCTGTGAAACCCAGCAATCCAGAGTACAGTGATTTGCTTTGTTTTTGCTCTTTTCCCCATCTTAGAATCATTAACACAGTTGCCACAGAGTTTCACCTGAGCTAAATACGAGTCATAATTTATGGCTAAACTCATTGCCAACTGGCCCCGGTTTGTACGAGTAATTTCCAAAATGCAATGAATCCCCTGACAAAACTCCAGGCACGGTTTCTGGTTTCCTAGCAGAAGTTTTCCTGGACCCCAGGCACTCCTGCATGACGGCCATGCTCTTACTGTAAAATAGCCTGGGGGAATGAGATTTATGTCTGTGCAAAAAGACCAGAACCCAGACAATGCACATTATTCCACACCATAAAAACAGAAACATTAAGAAAATGGAAAAAAAAGAAAACCCAAAAGTAAACCCTGAAGCAGAACCATAACACATCCACACAGAGCACTTGTGGACAGCTGCTGGTGTTAGTGCTGGAGATATTTCAAATTTTAGCTGCGAAGTGGAACTCTCCACATCATATTCAGCCTTGCCAAGAAAATTACAACTCTCTCTTAATATTATCACAGAATAGGGTCTTTCCAGTTTGGCACGGACACGCACAGAAGAGAACAGAGGAAAGCCTCCACATGGAGAAGAAACGTCCACAATGAAAGGAAATGGAAGCGCAGGCCTCCTCCTTATTGACATTTTTCATTTGAAGCTCTCTATTATCACATCTATCTGCTTGGAAACATTTTGGACACCAACCAGTGGGAGAAGGAAATAGAGTTGCACAATAGATAATTTCTTAAGATTAGATGAGATTAGGACAGAACATGCAATAAGAAGGAAATCCTCTCCAGCAGGGATGTAACTGCATGCCAGTTCTGACCCTCATCCCATTTCCACCAGAGATTAGGAGCATTCTGCTGCTGATTTCCTAGGCAACAGGAATAGGGTCTCAGCAATAAAGTGGGACATCTCTTCTCCTCCTGCCTTTCACATGTTTTGAGTTTCCTATCGTTACTGCTGGGAAGTGAAGACTTGCTCACTGCTGAGAGCCTTAAGGCTAAAAATACTGCCAAGGCCAAAACACTCATGATGGAGATGACGAGGAATTCCTTTTGGTTTATGTGCCCAGAAGTTGTGCTCCAACATGCCCAGGAGCGATGCAATTACGCAGTTAGACAGCCACCAGCTCAGCGGTGAAAAGTTGTTCATTTTCTACAACCCAACCAACTCAACAGCTTCTCCTCACACATCTCCAGCCCTTCTCCACGTGGGAAATGGCACCACCTGCCCACGGAGATTTCAAGCACCTAAAAAGAGTGTTGGTGGCACACAAGCCCCACAGGGCTCCTGCTTGCCTCTGCCTAGACATATTCAAATAAGCAAATCTGACTATTAAGAACAGAAAGGTTGAAGAAGTGGGTGCATTTTCAGCTTCTCATTTTCACAGATGAGCAACTCATGAATGTTGAAAGGACTCAGATCAAGCTCTGTTTGCAGACTTGTTCATGTACTCACTGCTTGCACTCTGCTTTTTCTCTGTCCCACTCTTTACTCAGTTGTTGCACGATGGTTTTGGAAGTGTCATCTTCGTTCAGCGACCACAAGTCTTTGTCTTCGAGGGGCCTTTTGTACCCATGAATTGCCATGCTGCACATATGGAGAAAAACAGTCCAATTCAGCTTGGAAAACAGTACTTAAAGCACTACCAGTAACTCTAGGACTATTAAGCCAACAAAAGCAAGAAGATACTCCACAGAAAGGGAGATGGGAGAATAATTATCACCCTTTGTTCCTTTTATTGATGTTTGCAATTAAGGAAAGGACATGACGTATTTCTGATTACATGTATTTTATTGAAAACACCACTTCAGAAAGCAACAACAACAAAAAAAAAAGGACAATAAAAACCAAGTACCAGAAGCATTTGGATGAAATTGTGTTGATAAATGGAAACAGTGAAGCTTTAGAAGTGAAAATAATAAAGTCTATCTGGAACAACAGTCAGAGGTGAACAAAATGCAAAAATGGAACTCACTGGAGTTAAAGAAAAATGGGATTCCTCTGAAAACTACAGTTCCTCAACTGTAAGAGGAATTTTGTCAAGGGATACAAACATCACAGCTGCCAAGAACCTCAATGGGGAAGCTGAACATTCTGGAAGTTTAGAAAGATCTCACCATCTCTCTAAAAAGAACTTGACAGGGCTGTTACCAGGACAATGAAGTTACATGGATGGAAGAGTGAAGATCCCAACCACTGTGGAAAAACTGGTCTTAACACGACCTTTGACAGGTGTTCCGCTTCCTTACCGTGGAGCAGCAGGCCCAATCTCAAATTTGCATCTTTAATACACACACCTTTTGCCAGCAGCCTCAGTTGGTGGCAGTCGTTTGCATACACAACCCAGTTTACCTTCCCTTTTGCATGGAAAATGTCCTTATAAAAAAGCGTTCACCCACGAACCTCAGCAGGAAACAAAATGCACCCTCAGCTGGGTGAAAGGCTGCCACGATTAATCTTGTGGAGCACAGAGCCACAGCTTGGTTCAGGTTCTACTCCAGCATGGGCTGAGCACAACCAGGCTGCACATCCTATTTGTCATGCCACAGTTGCTGCCACTGCTCTGCAGAGAAAAACTTGGGGCTCTGTGTTTCCAAAAAGGCGAACGCTCAAAGTGCTGACACCACTGGGGATGAAAGAGCATCCAACGTCAGCTCCTCACTGAGGGAAGATCTCGGCGCTGCTCGCTCTGTGCAGCGCAGATCACAAGCAGGGTTTGGGTTTGTCAGCTGTGCAACAGCCTGAAGACAGAAACTCACCTTGTGAACCACCAAAACGTCAGTCTTGACAGGAAGCCTGAATTCAACTCTGGACAGGGATTCTATAACGAAGTTTATGGGGAGAAAACCAAAATAAATAAAGCAAGGTATTTACCATTAGTTTAACACAACAACAGTCTACTTTGATCAGTTTTGGCATTTTATAGGGCACATTACATGTCTGTACCTATGTCCTAATGAGACACAAGACATAAAATGGATTTCTTTCATTTCCCATGTCACACTGAACTCCTTTTATCTCTAAAAATTGCTTCATATACTGCCTTTAAATCACACCTATAAAGTGAAATGTCATTCTACAGTTTCTGAGATGTTCATTTTAAGACATGAACTCAACTTCCCTCTCAGCTTGGTTCAATCATAAATCCAATTACAGAGCCTATTTTATGAATTGGAGATGAAATTTAACCTGTGACACCACTAATATCTTCTGTTATTAATGTTTTCCCATATCTACTCTCAACACATATAGAACTCATTTATTAAGACAAACCTCATGGATTATCACTAACTCAAGAAGAATGTTAAGCAAGCAGACCACCATATCCTCAAAAAAAACCCTCTTGAAATAATTAATATTACACTTCAATGCTCATAAATGTAATTTACACTGCTGTGAAGCGGCAAGCAGGAGAGCTGCTTTTACTACACAGCTTCCAACCATTTCTGACGGCACAGACAGTGGAAAAGGCCTCCAAACCCCAAAATTACTCTCCATACCCAGTGTTTTGTAAGAGGGTCACTAAGTGCTGCCATCTCTATGACAATCCAAAGCTGCTCTCAGTGACAAGCACTCTCAGTGGAACTCTCAAAACACCATACAGCCTGTAAAATTCAAATAAAGCGAAGTGAAAAATACTTACAGCATCTGTATTAACAGGGGAAAAAAATGGAGGCTTCTCTTTAAAACATGAAAGTATCAACTCAATGATTATCAAAGCAAAGTAGATGTAAAACGTGGTAAACCTGAACCTTTCATTTACACGGCCCTAGAGGGAAAAGGAACACTGTAAATGGTTGTTTTTATTGTACTTCCAAGCTCCCCAATACTCCCTCTCCCTCCTTTTTCACAGCTTCTTTTGGCAATTCCTTTCTTCCTCCACAGTTGAATACTGCAGAGTAGTTCCTAGCAGGAATTATCTCACAAAAGTATGCTCGTACTCTGACAAGTGCCTAAGAACATGCTTATCTCCAAGCTTTTCATTAAATTATGTCAAGTTCAAAGTGCTTATACATCTTCACTGCATGCAGACACCCTCTGGAATCAGGTCTACATAACATCCTTTTAAATTACCGCTGGGGGTTCTCGCAGGATCATGTCTTAAGCACAGGAATTGTCAACCCAGATCAGAGAACATCCTTTGACTTTAACATCTTGTCACTGACAAGCAGTGAGTGTTAAATACTTTCAGAAGAAGCTGCAGAAAAACCACTGCATTGCATAACAAGAGTTCCATCTGCTCTAGAGATATTTCCTTTCCTAATCATGAGCCTGCAGTTTACCTAAAACTTCCTGCTGTGAGGGTATGCCCTTTATACAGCTCTTCCATGCCCTAGTGTCGATCTGAACGTTCTCATTATTTACTTAAAATGTTTTAAGCCTCAAGTGCCAGAGAAGGAATATTTGGTTCTGGGCAGTCACAGGAGGAGAAATGTTACCCAGACTTGCTCTAAGGCTCTGCACCCAGAGTTTCAGAATGATTACAGATTCAAACACTGATAGTCCAATATTTTTACTTACTAAAACCGCCTCTAAGTGGTGTCTGAAATGGTCTCAGCAGATTGCAGCTATTATCTTACAAAATCCTGCCCAGACTCTCATTTAAGGTTTAATTCAATCTCCGCTGGAATATTTACAACAGCCTGGTACAGGAAAATCCTTGTTAACAGGATAATGCTGCTAGTATTACAAAAAAAGCAAGAATAAAAACAAGAAATCACCAAACAGAATCAACACTGATTTCACTGAGGAGAAGCAATCACCTTAATGTTTTCCAAGCACTCTTTTTCTCTCCCAGCCTTTGATGATCTAATCACTGGAGCAATCTGCCTTGCCCTACTTAGTGAAATTTGTTTCTGTGAAAAACTTAACAAGTGTCTTGCTGTGGGAGAACCTGCTATGTTTTCAAACAGGAGTCATAACAGCCCAGGTTTCTTTCCTCTCCCTCCAACTTTCTGTTCGCTATTTGCAGCCCCAGTGGAGTCAAAGCGCTGCCCTCAGCACATCAGGCACCGACACAAGCAAGCCCACGGAGCTCTCTAATGTGGCCACGCTGCCTAAGCAAAAAAAGGAACTTCACATATTAAATTGTGCCCTCTCCGATTACTACCCATCCCTATTTGAGCAAAAGGCTGCAAGAGGGAAAGAGATAAAAAAAGGCAGGAGTCTGTTCACATATCCACAGCGCTGGCATTGCTCTCTCATGTCTATCAGGTTTCCAGTATAGCCCTGGGCTAAGCAAAATCTGCTTTTTGACACTGCCTGAGAAACCCAGCTCCCTTCTAGTTACACAGATCCGAGTCAAGCCAACAGAACCAAACTCCTCTTTCTCTCTGGCAAAACCTGGGCTCAGATCTGCCTCCAAACTCGGGTGATTCATTCTTTTCACGGAGCTGCGGATGCTACAATTCCTGTTCTCCAGGTGCTAACAAGGCTGGCTCGTTACCTGTGCTGCCGTAGTCATGATCTTTGACCGGAAAGGCCCCACGGCACAGAGCACAGACAAGAACCAGAAGATAATGAGCACTCCAGAGGACTGAATTCCTCTCAGCCTTTCGTACTGGATCAGCAGTGTAGCCAAGAGCTGTAAAAGTAAATACAGGAACACATGAACACGACCCCAGCCCACTTCTCCCCATCTCTGCACTCTCAGCCGGCAGCTCCCGGAGCCACCACGGACTGGAGGCACAGCAGGACCTCTCTGAACTGAGCCCCACCAGGACTTCTCAGAGGTCAGTGGCAAAACCTCTCTCATCTAAGGAGAGCAGTGAATAACCGTGAAATAATTTGTTTCGCTGTTTTCAGACCCTCATCTCCAGAATTCCCTTTCCAAACCTTTGCCCCTAGGGCTAGGAACAGCTAAATATTAGCTACAAACACTTTAAACAAATGTAGGAGCTGTTGTTTCTCCAGTCCAGATGGACCATCATGACTTGTCTAGAAAATGAGATTAAAAAAAAAAAAAAATTAACCAAGGGAATTTAAAAACTTAACGGGCAAATTTTACTGCTTTATTTTTCATACAGCAGCCACAAGCCTGTCTGCCATCCTAGGCAAAGCCAGCCTGTTTCGTTTAATGGAGGAACAAGCACCAGATAACAGACACAGCTTTACAAAGTCCAATACAATCCTGAACAATGCACAAGCCATGCTCTGCTGTATCTCCCTGTTTAGGCAAAGTCATACCCAAATTCTCTCCAGACCTGGATCACAAGCCTGGAGAAACAGGTGAAAGCCAGCTGGGAGGCAGAACAACCTCTCCATTATAAATATTTTAATTTACACAGCTGAATCTACTCGAGAGAGGTATTTGTGACTCTTATTTTCGGCAGCAAAATTTGCTTCAGTAACACAAATACTAATAATTCAGTTAAAAGAGGTCAGGAAAAGGCAATGGATGCAAAGGGACTCTTCATCCTTCATCTGAGAAAAAGTTATTCTTCTTGGTCACAATGAACAGAAACAGCTACGAACCACGGTGATGCCAACGACCAGAGGAGTTACAAAATAGACTGGTGGAGGGGTTCTGTTCTGCAGGAGCTCGTGGAAGGAGTAGAAGAGATCTGCCCAGCTCACACACCACAGCAGCACACCAAACAGCTGAGAGGAGGCAAACAGAAACAGCATTTGGTAAACTCCTCTCCAGGGGCGGTCGGAGAGCTCAAAAAAACCCCATTCTGATTCACAGATTCCCAGTAAAACAAAGCTGTGTAAACACAATAACAGCACTGATCAGCTGCAGCCTGATGAACTGTCCCACTGCACTCAAACCAGATCTCATCTCAACCGCTTTCTGAGGGATTTGCAATCACAGCCAGCAGAAAGATGAATGCACTTGCCAGGTTTTTTCCCCTCTATTCAGTTTTGACTGGAAACACAGGCAGCATCCTGAGTAAAGGCAGACATGCCCCGAAGCAAAAGCTTGGTATTTTTCTCCAGGAATAATCCCAGCTCTCTAATGGCTCATGAAAAGTGACTTCCTTGCTTTTCTTAGGCTCAGCCCCTTACAGACCTGAGGGGCTGCTGACACCAGGAACCCCTTAAGCACAAGGTGCAGATGAAATCGCACTGCTATTGTGTGGGGAGACCGGCTTGAAAAAGCCCTTCTGGTGCTTACTTTCACAGTGAGATAAAATTCCCACCAGACCTACCTTAAGGTCTTTTTTTTTTTTTTTTTTTTTTTTTTTTTTTTTTTTTTTTTTGCAGCTTTCTGTGGTTTAAATCTTAAGCAAGGGTGAAGAAGCATAGTTTTGGCTCACAAAGGGGGCTTTCTCAAGGCAGAGCAGTCAATTCCTCTCTCTACCCAGAAAGGTGGGCTCGGATGGATTTTCTTCCTCAGAAATCCGTATGTGCACTATTTATTCCTGAGAGCAAGCTTTTGAATACACTAAATCAAAGGGAAATCTGCTTAAACCCTACTGCAGCACTTCCTTGGGTGCTGAACTAACGAAAACGGACTCTAGAAGAGCTCTCACCGTCTTGAACCTGCTCAGCACGGACAGCACGATGTACCCCCGCTTGTGGCGCTTCAGGTAGAGAAGGTAAAAGGGCAAAGCACTCCACAGGTAAATGCTGGGGACCCACGCCAGGATGGTGTTCTGGAAACATGGGGTCAGGTCTGGATTATCCGTGTGGATCGTGAGGTTTGAATCCTGGAAGGAGGACGAGACACATTTATTAACAGAGAGGCAGAAGTGCTGCCAACTGGAACATCTGCTTGGATGGAGCTGTGTCCAGACTCTGCTGGAGGTAGCACATGGCCTGAGGAAGAGGCTTCCCAAAATATCTATCCCAAGCACTTGTGGTTAATCTGCTACAGTGAAAAGGGCTAAGTACAGCCATAAATACTGGGAGGAAGCTAAAAAAATAAAGATTTCTGCCCTTCTGAATTTCAGAGCTGGACATACATTTTGTAGCAGGCAAACCCCTCGTGTTTCTGTCTTTGCCAAGGCTCGGTTACAGGTGCTGATAACACGATGTTCCTCAGGCATTCCCAGCCCAGAGCGCCTCTGCCAAACAAAGCTCCTGAGGCAAAATCCTCCACTTGAGAACTTGTCCAGCACTGGAGAAAATGATCAGATTTAGATCAACCTTACACTGACCTGGGAAAATCCCCTCCATTTATGAATAACGCTTTGTCCTTCTTATTCATATGCTTCCAACTTTAATTACTTCCCTATTCCAAACAAAGGCAAAAGGAATGTACTGAACATGCAGGTATGAATCAGGTTTTCTTGGAAATCTTTCAAGCAATGCTTTCCATCTGCGACCCTGGACACTGCAATCCACACATCCACTTGTACCTAAGGATTTGAATGCGCCACATGCAAACACACAGTTACACAAGTTCAGACTAAAATAGAACCGTCAGCGCGGTGAAGGGGAACTTGGTTTTAATCAAACCTACTGGAAATTCACAACTCGGATTTCTCCATCTGATGTGTCATCTTAAATGTGGTAGATAAATACCTCCTTGCAGGGAATGTAAAATGACTTTGTTGTACTGCCATTAACAAGATGATGATAAAAACTAAGATATCTCTGGTTCAAATATACCTTATCTCTGCACTAGAACAATTTATGTAATTATTTTTGGGTGTGAGTTCTCAACAGAAGCGTTTCACTTACACTGAGCCATTTCTCATCCCTTGTAAGTGACAGACTACTCTGAAAACCAGTTCCTCAAAAGTATTTCCAGTCCTTCTTTTGTTTACCAACACAAAAAGAGATCGAATGCTGAAAGCAGTGGTTGGTTTCAGGAGGACTGGAGATCCACAATCTGCAGGGAATCTTTCCATTTCGGTGATGATCTGTCAGAGGGGACGTGCACCACTGAACCTGTCCACAACCACAGCACCGAGCTCGTTAAGTGTAACGAGGCTACAAAGCCTTGGCCGGGTGCAGGATGCTTTGGCTGAGCTGTGACACATTTGTCACTCGGTGCTTCAGCTTTGGCAGGGGTGAAGGCTGGCACAAATCCACCAGCTCCGCATCTGAACTGTGCCCTTTGCGCAGCTGGGGCCTCTCCAGCCAAGAAATGGCTTTTTTTGGAGGCACTCAGGCACCCAGCGTGGGCCAGCGGGATAAAAACAGCCCCAATTACCTCAACAGGTCTGTCCAGACCTGGGGCAAACTTCAGCCACAAATCAACAACACAGGGGCAATTACACAGCAATTCAAATACAAGATCAAAAAGAAACTCCAGCCCCACATTCAAACTATTTCTGTGTTTTCCTCCAGCGAGAAGGTCTCTGGCACCAGAATGGATGATAACATTTAAAGAGCACCCATTTTTTGGCTCATCATCAAAACGTTTCAGCATCTCTAACGTAATAAGCTCCTCTAGCAGCTACCCTGCCTGGGGCAGAAGATGCCCTCTAGAAGTTTGGAGCTCTTTAATTCCCAAGTAGGAGCTTATCTACTCTCCTTTATTCAACAAAATACTAATTTCCTCTTTAAATTACATGTGGTTTAGCAATGTCTTGAGCGTGTTTGCAATTGTGTTCCTTTCGCTTGCTGGAAAAAATCCTGGAAAAGAAAAGCAGAAGGAGAATAGCAATAACTGAAGCACAGAATGAAACAAAGGCTCTGTTTAAGGGAAAAGTTATTAAGGGGGAGAAAAAAAATCCACTTTTAATTTAAACCGTTCCTATAAGACCAAAATGTCCAGGAATGGGTTTCTGTCTGACAGCAACCTAGAAACTGCCCCAGATGTCCATTAACTTCTGAACTGAACACAAGCTGCGTATTGTATCCAAGACACAGACTGCAGGGCTGCCAAGCCATTGGAAGGTTTTCATTAACTCTTATTTAAACAAGGCAAAGGGTTTGCGTTTCTGAACGTAAAAATGCAGCTGGCCAGAAAACAAAAATTCTGTCCTTAAAAAAAAAAAAAAAAAGTAAGATTTTGAGATTTGGTTGAATTATCCCTGAGAATAAAAGTGGAACCTGTCCAAAATTATGTGAAACTACAGGAAGCAGCACCCACGTGATGGCCAACAAGAACCCATGACTTCCATGGCACATGGGAACAGGGGTGTTGGCTGAAGGACAGACCATGGCCAAGGTAACAGGACTGACCACTGGCTTCTCAGTGATGTTTTTCCAGATCCAGTTCCATTCTGGACCAGATAAATAATCTTTCCTGGAAAAGATCTGTCTCTGTAAGGATCTGTTTCTGCTCTGAGAGCAGACTGTTCCCATCCTGAATGGGCCAGGGGTTTCTATTAGAAGACACAGTGCCTAAAACACTTAAGCAGTGGAATTCCATACAAATAACTTTTACTCCCTAAGACCAGACCAGAGTGGACTAATGTTGCTATGTGTCCTAGGACTGAGTTCTTAAGTATTTTTTTTTTTAAATTTATTTGTATTTATTTTCTCCCTAGCAGTTGATTCAGTGCTCTGTCTCTCTCTTTTTTGTTGTCTCTCTTTGCATTGCAATTATGTTATTAATATAATTATATTTTATTTCAATTATTCAACCGTTCTTGTCTCATCCCATGGGATTTACCTTTTTTCCAAGCCTCCTCCCATGCCACCAGGGAAGCGGAGGGGACGAGTGAGCAGCAGCTGGCTGGGGTTAAACCATGCATGATGCCATGGGCCATGCTGCAGGGACTCTACTATGAATTATTATTACTTTTAAATCCATGAATCCACAAGTTGTGTTTCTTACCAAGCTGGATCTCTTTTCACAGAGCTGGAAGTTCCACTTGATGGCTTTATGATCACCACACTGCCAGCAAATATTCCAACATCCACTCCAGCTCCAAACAACTCATTTTGAGTCAGAATACGACACAAAGGCTCAGTACAATCTCTCCCCACCAAGCCAACTTTGTTAATATTGCTAAATACCCTTCAATGCAGCAGTAAAGTCATAGAACTCCACCCTGGCGAACAAATACAAGAAGCAATGTCTGGAGGGACACAACAGCCCTTGGCCTCCTGTCTTTAGGGCTCCTGCTTTAATCTGGATTTCCATATTCTGAACTCCATCCTGGGAAGCAAAGTAAGTTGAAATGGTTCTTGTGTCCTGCTCTGGTTGAGGGTGAAAATACCCACCTTGGGCTCTCTGGGTGTTAGGGTTTTCTTTGGATTTGCTGCTGGAAGAGGTCTAACACGCTGATTTTGGGGAGCACCCCTGTCCCTTGGCTCGTGGCTCTGTGCTCTCCCAAGAGCTGCTCGCCTTCGCCTGCACATCACAGCTGAGAGCCCACCAAAGCCACTCAGCAGGCAGCTCTGCGACCCAGGGCTGCAGTGACCCATCCACAGGCACCTCGCAAAGGGAAGCACTCAGCAGCAAACACAACTTTCTCCACGAAACTCATCCCAGGGAAACCGCAAGAGCCAGCACGTCCATCCCAGCCGGCATCGCTGTCATCCCACTTCCCCAGAAGCAAACCTTAAGGACAATAACCTGGGACCTGTTACTAATCCAGACTCTCACCGTGCTCTGTGGCTTGCCCTGACTGCCAAACGCAGCAGAATTGCCTTGGATGCAGAATCCCTGGATGCTGGAGGCTCTGCAGGTGACACGCGGCACTGCAGAAATCACCAGCCAACTGTACCAAACTCCCTGGGCACACAATTTACTGAATCCTCTAGAACTGAAACACAACGCCAGCACCCACGGGAAGAGATTAGAGACGCCTGTTACAGCTTCCCAGCAGAGAAGGGGTCCCTTGGAGTCTAAAACTTACAAATTCGTGGGGCTTTCTGCTGATTGGTTTAGGATATCATTGACAGGGACCCTTGCCACAGCTTTCACTCACACCCATCCCTCCAGTCAGGCTCTGCATAAACATGGTCCTTGCATTAAAGGCCATCTGGGCAGCAGGACTTGCATTTAGATTACCAGTTTTAAATACACGATCTTCATTGAAGGGCAAGTATTCAACAGGGGAAGCTCTGAGCAGCATTAAATCTGCTCTAATGCTTAGTACTTTCTATTACGCTTTCCCCTCTGGAAAAGAGCGCTGCCATTGGAAAAGCCATCCTTAAAACTGATAATGCCTTTAAAAGAAATAAAAGTTCAGTACCACGTATCTTGGGCTTCCTGCACATCATCCCTTGCAGCTTTGACAGAACAGGGGAAACAAACAAAAAGCCTAAAGCTAGGCTGAGAAACAGGAGCAGGGAAATTCCTGTCTGTCCCTTTCCCAAAATCCCCAGATGATGTTAATGGAGCCTGCTGAAAAAGACCAGCTGGGTTTCTTGTCTTGAGTTATTGTCTAAATCAACTCCTACTCCACTACAGAAGCTTAAAAATAAAGCTGCCTCACACTGGCTTCACCCAGCAGTAAAAATAATTGCTGATGCTGCAGTACAGCAACAGAGAGCATGCAGCCCCTAGGGAAGTTAGAGCACCTCTGCAGCATCAAGCAGTTATCTCCTTTAATGGATCCATTAATACACGCTTCCATCTCGATTTCTCCAGCTCCAAAGGAACGGTGAAAAGCACGGGAAACACAAATCCAGCCTTTATCTGCTGGAAGGTGAAGGCCGCTGGGCTGGCGTCACTCACTCCCTACCCAAGGCTAACACAAACCCTATCAGTGATTCACTGTGTCAGTTATCACTGGTTTGCATGTTATGTAAGATTAACAATCGAACTGGAAAGCTGGCCAGGAAGGTACACATCCAGAATGAAAGATAGGGAAATGAATAACTGAAAGTAACAATGCTTCCCTGTGGTACATAAACATGGGAATGGTTCCTCGTGTAGAACAAATCGTTAGTGCGGATTAAAATGCAAAGCAGACTCTTCCTGCCCTTCTTTTGCCCTTAGGTCTGGTCAATATCCTGCCAGGGAGTTTCACTTGCACAGCCACGGAGAAAAAAAATAAATTAAAGGGGGGGGGGGGGAGGAAAGGACAGAAATAAAAAGTCTGTCTTTCTCTTGGCTCTAGCACACTGCCTCCTCCTAGGAATGAGGGCTGCTCTGCAGTGGCTCTGAGCTGCAACACCAAAAACTACCAGGGCTCAGTCACAGCTCCAGCAGAGGCTTCACCTCAGCCTCTCCATGTCTCACCTCCCACTTGTACCTGCTGTCCATCTGCTGTGCCTGGGCCCTGTCAATAAACTTTTTGGGCCCAACTCAAAGAGTCATTTTAGAGCATAAATGCCAGCAAGCACAGCTCCAGCTCCAGGAGGCTGCCAGTTCCAAATGGGCTTCTCAGAGCACCTTCATCCATTTACACTTCCAAAGGAACGGTGTCACCCTTACAGGAGGAGTTGGATGCTTCATTAATCCCCAGTGGCTGCTGCACAACTCAACACCTCCTCAGGATTACAGAACAACCTTTCCCCCCACCTGGCTGGGGCAAGAGGTAACAACATTCTTCACTGCAGCAACACTGCTCAGAAAAAAAAGGTGGGGTTGAGGGACTTAAGCATTTCTAGTCCTGCATGAACCACACAATTAATAACCAGAAATGCTATTTTTCTGTTTTACAAAGCACACTGCCCCAGCTTTTTACGTAAGTGAAGGACAATGTGCAGGATGCTCAGCTTTCTTTTCCAGCAGTAAAAGGATCTTTAGTGGCTTATTTCAAGGGATCAAATAGGCCTGGCACAAGGCCAGAGCCTATTTGAGTTCGTTTATGACCGTGGAGTAACCAGTCACAGGTTTTTGCTTGAGTTTCACGATAGAAATGGTACCAACCACACCACACACCTGAGAACTGTGGGCTAGACATCAGTACTAGACAGTAATTTTCTTTTTTTATTCTCCTTTTAGTTTCTGAGTTTTAAGATTAGAAGTTCAGAGCTTCTTTGCTGACAGGTACAGAAATAAGACAGGATGGAAAACGGCAGGTTCGTATTCACCACAGCCACGGGAGCCCAGGTAATGGGGCTTTCAGAAAAACACCTTTAGCTTCAGGGAGACAGCGAAGGAGACCACACTGAATACATGGATCTAAGACAACATTCACCTAAAGTAAAAATAAAATCCATCTGCTTCAGCTGTTTCAGTAACACTCAGTCCTCTTGCTTGGACAGAGGGACATTTTTTGACTTGCCCAGGGGAGGGCACAGTACAACCACAAAGGTACAAATGCTCAAGAATCAAAAGCAGGATTGAGAGGAAAATGAAATAGGCTCATTCCTTCATGAGAAAGCTCCCACCTGTCTTTTAAAACTGACCTAAGCTATACACTGTGTAGAAAACTTCCTATTAATGGCATCATCAAAGGCTTTTCCTATGGCTTTGTGCAAGTACAAACAGAGGAGTGGGGTGCCCTGCTGCAGACCAGGGTGATAATGGCTGTGGGGGGAATATCCTTGATTTGAGCTGTCCCATTTCCTTTCATTTAAAGGAATTGGATTGATTCAAGGACCATCATAAATGGAGCTCAATTAAGAAGAGACAGGAACAGCTCAAACAGCTGCAAGTGAGACAGTCCCACTGTAAGTCCATTTAAAGCCAGCTCATCCAGTGAGGTTGCTGTGTACTTCTAATAAAAGGGATTGTCACCAAAAAAATTGCCATCAGTGCTGCTCTGAGAGCAGCTGGAGGAGATTTTAGAATAAAAAACATTCAACTGGGGGGAAGAGGAGAGAATTTTTCTTTTAATTGCACAAATGTCAAATGCATTCTCAGAAAGTTTCAGAAAAAAGAAATTATTACTTCCGAAACTAAATGACCTTTGACTTTTGAAACAACTCCCGTGAAACAGTTTCTCTTCTCCATCTCCTTCATTCCTCATTCTGTTCTAATTCAGGGCTTTGTGACACCGGCACGTGACGTTACTGTAAATGACCTAAATTTTATTGCATTGACTTCACCTCTCACGTTAGAGATTAGCACAGGGACACGGTGCCAGCTCACACAGGCCCAGCAGGGAATCAGGGCTGGTGGTTGTACAAAAGCCTGGGCACATTCCTGGGAAGATCTCTGGCTGCTTGCCACTCTGCTCCCCTCCAGCTCAGCCAAGGAACTTGCAACTGGATAATGGCCCATCACAGTCACGGTGGGATCAGGAGACAAATCGAGCATGAGCTTACTGGGGAAAAAAAATCAAAGATCTCATTTAATGGGTTTTTCAAGAGAATTTTTCTAAAATTAAATTTTAAACACTAATAGTCTCCTCATTTTAATACATTACAAATTTGAACATGTTGAAAGGAAAGGATTATCTCTCCCGTGACACAGCAATTTGCCTACCAGGTAGGTGAGGCCCATCTCAGAACGCTTTATATCTCTAAGTACAGCGATTAAATTCTAGCTTCATTTTAAGGAGCTCCTCATGCGACTTGGATTTAGTTCCGGTATCATTTCTTTTCAGGAGGCAAACTTTATAGCATTCCAAAGTCCCAGACACCACAACCACCAGCTGCGTCACTAAAGCCAGAATGGCCCAGGGAGGAACCGCTGTGTCGAAAGCTGAAGAGTTTCATTAATTGACACTGTCACCAAAGGACTCGCTTGGCACTGGCAGCTTTCACTGGTACCAAGTTTTGCTCACAGCTCTCAAATCCAGACTTTGTCTTTCCCACAGAGTGTCAAATCCAGGCTGTTTGACTGCACAGTCAATGCCATTTACACACAGATGAGCGGTAACAGGTCCTGGCTAATACTCCAAATCCAATGCTAAATATTTATATTTTTACTGCTCCTGACATTGAGAATCCGTGGCCCAAATCCATTAGCAACAGCTTCCATTCAACTCATGTCAAGAATCCGAAAATCTCGGAGAATTTGAGCTTGAGTACTTAATTGCTTCTAAGTTCAGGGTGCTGCCAAGCCAGCTACCTTCTGAGGGAGCATAACTTCATGGATCTGATGTCTGAAGGGGCTGTTAAAGTCACCTAGTGTGATCTCCCACCCGACATGAGAAAGCCCACAGGTGCCTGATGCAGTTTTTTGTGAAGAGATTTATAGGAGTGGGACTCAGCTGAAGCTGGACACAGTCAACAAAGATTATGTGGAGATCTGTAGCGTGTTTGAATATCTGTAAACACTGAACATTCTGTGTTTAGCAGAGGGTGGCAGAAGGGGAAGCTAAAATATAAACAGCAGCCAGTCTGGACCATACCACCCTAGTGCAGGATCCTTCCTTGGCACTGATCTCCTACCACCTTCTGCTTCACTCATCCTCTGCTGGAACAGATTTAGCTGAAAATATAATGTAACCATTAAAATTAGATGTTTTATTATTAATTTAGGGCCAAACCACATAAGTTGTGGGGGGTTTTAAATAAACTTCTACACATTTCACAAGTAGTACACTACTTGTCATCTTTCTTGAAAGAAATAGAAAGCCTTACTACAGCTATCCTGAGTCATCTGCAACTACAAAAACTTAAGCATGATGCAGCAAAAAGGGAAATTATGCAGAGGGGAAACTTGTGGCACTTTGAACCAGCAGAGCAGGAAAAATGCATTTCCAGGGAGCAGCATGACTTTTAGCCCAAATTTACCAAAATTTGACAGAACGACTCAGGGTGAAGAAATACCCATAAACCTAAAGGTTAGAGGGGTGTTTTGTACAGGACTATCCCAAAGCCCAGACTGAGGTATTGTTTACTCTTGAGAGTTGCTGCAATTTCCTGCTGGATTACTCAAGAGCCTCTGGATGGAGAAGGAGCTAGCACTCCACGTGGGATGGGGAAAAACAAGACATCTGTCAGGATACCAAGAGAGCGTGAGCAAGGAGACCGAGCTGTCAGCTGAGCACGATCAAAAGGAACTGAGAGGTTGTGGCCTCCCCCTTAAAAATCACTTGTTCTCTCATTTCCCATTTATGCCATTAAAAAAAAACCACACCATCCAAAACACAAGCTGCTGGTTAAGGCCAGGCACTTTGCCTGTCTGCATACCAAGGTGTTTATTTGCTCCTCATCCCAACAGCGCTGCTGAGCACCCGATGTTTCAATCTCACAGCAGCCACCGTGCCAGTTCTTCCCCAGAGAGGCTGAGCTGCAGAGAGACAAGCACTAGGCCAAAACGCTCCCCAGGAGACCACTCTGCTCACATTTTACTACAGTGGGGGACACAAGCAAAAAAAAAAAAAAAAGAAGAGATAACACACAGGTATCTGCTTCTCAAACCAGAGATTGTGGGTCACGTTAATTGGCACACCTAGCTGGCACTGTTACTATCACACAGCAAATATGTGACACAAGAAATAGGAGGTAATTATGGGCACTGGTGAAGAACACACCTAAGGCCTGCCTTGTGTGGGTATGTGCTATCGCATCCATCTCCTCCCAAAAGGCATCCAGCATGGGAACACGGCTAGGAGACATTAACAGCTGAAGCAGACAGAAAGATTCCAAGTGTTCAGATGAAGAGGTTGTTCATACTGCATTATGGAAACATAATATTCCAGTTGTTCCTCTTTTATAGAGAAATAACCCACATTTGTATTAGCAATTTGCTGATTCCATGTTCAACAGGTAAAGCACTAGCTGGAAGCCAAAAGCTTTTATAGATTTCTAATGTGATCTACAGCATTCCCTTTCATTTCTTTTTTTCTGTAATGGGTTGAACAGGAAATTACCTTGCCTCTGCAAAAAAACCACCAAAATATGCAACAAACAAAATTTCCAGCAAAATTCCCCACCCTGAATCAGGGTGAGGAGTTGAAACCTTAACACTTTAAAACAGCCAAAAAATCCAAGATAAATCAATCATCTGTTAAAGCTGATATATTTCAATGTAAACATTTTCATTAGCCAATTCTGAACTATTTTGTTTTTATTCTGATACCTTTCTAACAGAAAAGTATTGTAGCTGGTTTAAACTCCAAAACAAAGAGCTGTTTAAATTGGAACAGCATGTTTCCTTTCACTCTAACCAGTCTTAAAACTGACACCAATATGACATTCAGCTTCCCAAAACATTTAGATTTTGACAAAAAATGGGGAGTCTAAGTTCATCAGCGGTGAAAAAGTGAACATTAATACTGGTTCACATTTTATCAAGTTCTTGTTTTGCACTGCAAAGCTGGACACCATTCATTAGTTTGGACACCATTCATTAGTTTGGTGCTGGAAACTGCCTTTCACCTCATTCTCCCTTCTTCAAATGCAGCAAGAGAAATCCCAACTTTTGTGGGCAGATTTCAAAGAGAAGCCTCTACCAACATTTTCTTATGGAACAACTCATTTGCACAGCACTTCATTGCAAGGTGGCTGTCATCTACCTGGTCATCACTTAAAACATCTCATAAAATCTGTGCACTGTGTACACTCCTGCTAAGAGAAAATACTGCCAGAAACAGGGTGGCCACGGAGTTCAGCCTGCTGGTCATGGAGTCACAGTGTTACAGCTCACAGAGTTGTTGAGTGACGTTTTTTAAGACAATTGAACAGGTGGAAAGGTGTTCTGACCCCAAACAACTCTGGAGGAAGAAAGAAAACAGGTCCACAGAGAGCACAGATACCCCAGAGAGCAGCACAGAGGGCACCGTGCTGGTGCTGGAGTGTAACAGTGCAGCATAAAGTACAGAATGATGCTCTTACTTCATATTTCAAACCAGGAAAACTGCTTGGATATTTACATTACTGTATCAGTAAACTCCTTCAAGAGTTGTTGCACTACCAGCCTTTCTCAGGAAGCTGAGACCTGCATCTGGAGGCAGCCAATAGACCAGGGAGCGGGGCCGATGTGTTTGTGCTTGTTCCTGCTCTGGAAGTGTTTATAGTAGAAATAATACACGAAAATACTTGTTTGAGCAAGCTTATCTGCCAACTGGTGTGGCAGAGAGAGTGCAGAGCGCTTGGAAATGAAACACGAACAAAGAAATGTAACCAAGGGGCTTAGGAGCCAAACTCCTCTTTTAAATAGTAATGTTGGGACAGATATTGAAAGATGATTGGTTATCTGAGGATGGAACTCAGCACAAAGTGCGCGGAGCCAACTGCATGTGCTGTCCTGCAGCAGCTTTCCAGCAGTGAGGCAACTTCAGACATTCCTTTTCATTCCGACTCCTCGTTCGAAAAAAATCTCCCTTGCGCTAAGCCAGTATGAAAGAAATGGACACACAAAAAGTGATTTATCACAGGGCAGCTCCAGAGTCAGCGTACATGCTCAAATCCCCACGGCTTTTCATGGTCCGAGTGTCTGCCTGCACAGCAGAGGCAAACAGCTGCACCTTGGGGAAACCCAGCAACAACACTTACACACTCTCACCATCAGAGCACACCACGGCAGCAATTCCCAAACTTTTGTGCTTACAAACCCAGCGCCCGCTGCAATCAGCCGTTCCAAAAGGGTGAGAGCTCCAAATACTGACAGAAGTCACCGCGATCCTCCGAAAGTGGTGACAACCTCGGCTGCCCACGAACCCATCCCTCTTTAAGCAGTAACAAAGAACCGAACAGGGAGCACTTTGCCAGTCACGGGAGTGACTCCGAGGAGCAGAAACAGAAAGGAACAGCCCCGGGTTCAGCGCTGTGCGGTCCAGAGCCGGACCATGCTGGGAGAGCTGCATTCCCCGTGGGATGCTCTGGGTGGGTTTTGGCTCTGGCGTGGAGATGCTGAAGGGCGAACAGAACAGAACGACCCATGTGCCGCTCCTGCCCGAGCGGAGGCACCGCACCGGCTCCGGGACAGCCCCGGCTCGGTGCC